>CM054184.1:41775200-42100200 GCA_028829895.1 Sinotaia quadrata | reverse complement strand
CTTATTTAAGAAATTGTTTTCATTATAGAAGTAGTTTTGATTGTTAAGACCTTCAAGTCAATCTCTCAAACACTTTTCCGTCTCAATACTGTATCGAATCATTTAATTATGTCTTCCTATGGTTTTAAATAAAAATTATTGCTGCATGCATTTCTTTAAAATTATAATTTCTCAGTTCCACATTTCATTGATTGATTCATTTATTTTAATACAATATATTTTCAAAAGGTGTGACCCTTAACTAATGCTTTTTTCTCTAATACTCTCAAGGTGAGAATATGAATGGCATATCTGTCAAGACCACAGCTATTGGAATTGGTGCAACAGTAGCTGTTGTGATAGTATTGGCAGCTATAACTACAATCATAATCAGACGAAACATAAGGAAATGTAATTTAAGGTATCTATTATAAAAACCATGGAGATTAAAATTAAAAGATGTAATATGTGTATGAATACGTAAGCAACCAATGTGACATTATGACACTTAAATGCTGCACCGAGATACATCCATATTGAAACTATGATTGGTGATTGAATGGAAATTGAAAACCATACAAGTACATTTTAAATCTAATCTCATCATAACTTTATGTATATGATTACCGGTAAAACATAACACACACAGACGGACCTATATCATTTGCTCAAAATATGTTGTTTTTTAAGATGTAAGTAAGTAGTCTTGCACATTGTACACCTGATATAACAGCTACTTATTTCTTTCACTTCACAGATCGAACCAGCAGATCAGCGGAGATACTGAAAGTGTGACAGCCTTTACTGGAGCCCTATATTATGTCCAAGACCATGGAATTCAGTTAGGTTTGTGTTCATTCGACTCCAGCTCTGTTTGCAAGTATTAAATATTCTTGCTAAAAGTTTTGTTTTGTGTAAAAAAAAAAATATATTCCGAAATGTTCTAGTGCCTTTTGATATATGGCCGATGAAAACAACAATGAAAAACCATTCCAATTTAAAAACAAAATAAATATTTCAAGACTCACATCTCAAAGAATATACAATGATTGTAAGGATATCTACTGTGTGGAAAGGTTTAAAGTTATAAAATTAATAAGACAGTTTATGGTTGTGGAATTAGAATAGTATTACTATTATTATTATTATTGTTATTACTACTACTACTATTGTTATTATTATTATTATTATTACAGCACCAGGTTATAACGCCACAGCTGTGTCTATTGACAACATTAAGAACAACGAACAAAGTGCAATAGATTTCAAGAAGCTATCTAAAGACAGGGAGACGATCTCTACATCGACAGATGAATATTCCATGTCATCAACTTTTGATGGCAATGCTAGAATGCAGGGAGACGATACGAAATACGAAAGCGTGTCACTGTGTCAATCTGAAGACAATATCAAGTATAACGCGGAAATCAGAGTTCCAGTGTATCAGGAATATGACACGGAGCCTTGTCCCATTCTGCCATGACAAATTGTATTGGAAAGGAAGGACCGCAAAAGACACGCGTTTACCATTATTTCAGACTTCATGACGACAATTACGATACAGTGTGTAGAGAAAAGAGAACGGTCATCGTAAAGTCGGACTATGATTATGTGAATATATAACTTAGTCTGGCTTGTCTTTAACCAGATCCAACAGTTCACAGTGCTGCATATACAACACAATTATTGTTCTAAAATATGTCTTAACTGACGTTTTCTGCTTGAGTTAAATGTCGTAATGCTCCATCCATACGCCCCGATTTGTGTTCATGCCCACCCTGTCTATGGTTTTATTCTTTACTGACCTGCCACTATATCTGCCTATGAAATACTTCCAATCATTCCCATTGGTCGATGCTAAAGACTTCCGGTCAAACCACCTCCATTTTTTTTGTGACAATACCTTCCAGGTAAATCGATTCCAAGTGCGTGTTAAAGACTTCAACTGATTTTATTTGTGAAGAAGAGTACTTTCAGTTGAAGACCTCAGTCAAGGCTATTCGATTAGAGCTACAAACCATTTCGAGTCTTTCTCATCCCACTGCTCCTTTGTCATGGCAACCGAAGTGCGGTGTTAATTTTGAGACGTGACCACCCTACTTGTGTTAAAGTATTCCAAACTTCAAACTGATGGTACTTCAATATTATAATTCTTGTGTAATGAAACAACTGTAGAGTTTAACATTGATGCATATTGCGTAATGACGTACAAGACATTTTCTTGAAATGAAAATTACCGAAGTATAAATCTCCTTTTCAAAATAAATAAATGGAAAAAAGTAAATTTGCCAAATTGTTTTCTCAGAGCTGACTATATGGTAATAATTAATTTAAATACAATCTGGTCGAGGAAATGACATAAAGTTTAAAGTGAGCAATGGTAGTCATGGCGCCGGAAATGACTGCTCAACTCGTGTGTGGATTTCAAATAACCAGGAAGTAAATGTGATTAGCAAATGACTTGATCTTTCTCGCGAGGTCAACACTCTGACTGCGATATACACTTTAAACGATAAGAAATAAATTGTAGACTATTATACAAACACACCAACACTTTGTGAGTGAGTGAGTGAGTGAGTGAGTGAGTGAGTGAGTGAGTTTCATTTTTACGAAGATAAATGTGTATATGCTGCGTTCAGTAGGATTCCCATAGCCTACTGCCCTCCAAACGTTGCTGTGCAGTGTTGAGACAATTTTCTTTTGCAGTTTCCTATAGAATCCAGAAAGGACATAATTTATTAGTGTAATATAAGGACAAAGTCACAAATGCAAATAAAAGGAGTAAAAATTAATTTTTATATATTTTTGTAACTTATTAAATATTTTGACTTGTATTAAATGTTTGCTACTTTCACTGAGCGATTTAGAGCCGCTAGACAGTCGGGTCAGAGGTCAACTGAAAATTGCATAATCGCGCTGGCTAGACGGTCGCGTGCGTGCGTCTTCAGTCAAGCATCAGTAAAGAAAATCGCCAGGGGAGTTAACTAGTACATTTTCATAAATAGAAATAATTAAAAATCGCATGTCTAACTTGCGTTCGGATCACAGGCAAAGCCGATTGTTCCCTGGGTCAAGATTTCCAAGATTGCTAACATGAAAGATTTTACGCGAACAAGAGATCTCCCGACTTTCTATCCAAGAATAGAACACACCTCGGGATTATTAAGTCATCTCGTTAACTTATTTTTTCCTTGCGCTACTGTATATAAGTCCAGTCAAAATTGTGAACAAATCAACTCCTTCCCTCTCCCCCACTCCCGCTCCTTCCCCACTCACTCTCCAAGCGCGAAAGCGATGGAAGCCGGAAGCGTCCCCTACTTGACTCATTCACTGAACAAATCACTTTTCTTGAATACTTGTCCCGAATTTCCGATTCTGATTCGGCCAATGCACTCAAAAGTAATGTAAGAAAGAAGGGAGTTATGGATGATAAACTGGAAAACAGCATTTGTTCCTTGATTATACTTTTCAGGGAAGAAGCAGCCTTTTGTTTTTACTAGATCTTCTGGTTTGCTGATTTATAAAATGGTAAGTGTGACGCCAACACAACTTAGTTAATGATTATGATTATTACTAATTAATTCATAATTCATAACTAATTACAAGTGATTAGAATCATAATTTATGTTATTAATAATATAATTATCCAGCAAACACCACTCGTCTCTCTCACTTAGCAAAAATGAGGGCACTGTATTCATTTTCTCTCTTTGACAACATTAAGTCAACATTAACTATCACACAATATTCCAGAGGTGGAAAATGACTTAAGAAGGCAAATCCGTATTTAATCTATATTTAGCGAGCCCCACCCACCACAGTTTCTTCTCCAACATAAGGTCATCAATATGTGTAAGAGGGTCAATAAATTTATTAAATCAACAATCAAATAAACCTATGACAAATGCAATGAAAAGATTTTTTGACATCAATATTTCCACAAAACCACATTTGAATAATTTCTCTGTTTAAACAGTCTTATATACTAAGTACAATTCAACAATAGTGTCAATACAAATTGCTGGAGAGTTCTTATCAGAGAACAGAAATGGAGTTATTAGAGATAGCAATGATAATGTTTACATAACCTTAATTAAGTGGTAGTTTCACACACTTTTGCAGCAATATCACAAGTCTATTGTCATCATCAACACGTGTCTCACTCTGCACATTTTCAAAATACTGATGCACTATTATTCTCTCAAAGAACAACCTGGGTGCCTTCTTTCACCATGCCAGTTCCTTCAAGCAGCTCAACAATTGTAGCAATTTCTAGTAAGTTCATTGTACCAGAAATTGACTGAGATAATCAGCATACATTACCACAATACATCAAAGGAGTGTACTGTATTCCTTTACACTTATATACATCTTGGCAGACGATTCCTGCATCTCCCCCAATTGTAGTGGTTTACAGTCAGTGAATCAGGAGATTCAAATAACATGAGAAGAGAAAGGCTGCTAACCCCCCCCCCAAAATATAATCAGGGAGCAAGCCTAAAGTTTCAATTTATTGCTCTTTTAACTTCATTAATTCATACATTCAAGTCTCAACTTACAGTTTCATGCAACAATATTTATTAGCCCTATACACGCACACAGCATAATAAACACAACATATCAAAACAATATCAAGTGTTTAGCATACCATATATGAACATTTTACTTCAAACATTTTTTTAGAAACAATAGTCTACTCACATAATACACCTCTACATAAACACAAGTATAACACATGAATAGCAAAAATGCAGGAAATAAAGTCCATTCTCACTCAAACAGTCAGTTAACTCACTATTAATCTAATGGCTGCCATTCATGACTGTACTTCTTGCCACACCAAAAGATTTCCTTACAGCAGAAATACCTTTGATCTCAACCCATTGGATGATCTTGTTCCTGCAAATTTTAACCATTGGATAATTAAACTCCACTTAGTTAATGGTTAATATTATTATTAACCAATCACCCATAATTAATTACAAGTGATGATAATCTTAATTTATATTATTAATAAGTCTCCAGAAGACACTACTTGTCTCACTCAATTGGAGAATAGGTGAGAACTATAAACGTTTTCTCTTTTCCATAACAATCATTTACTGTCACACAATATTTCCTTAGGTGGAAAACCTCTTACCAAAGGAGCAGGCAAATCAGTTTTTAATCTATTTTTAGCGAGCTCCCACCCACCTACTTTCTTCTCCAACTTAAAGTTATCAATATGTGTAAGTCAATAAACGTCCCTCATAACAGATAATTTATTCAATATCAATTGTATTTTTTGTACTGCGCTCATTTACTTTTAGCTAGTACACCATAGTGCATCACTATTGATAAAATAGAATGTGTTGTGTGTAATTTCAAAGCGGTTAAACTCTGGGTCGTAATTCACTTCCGCTATTTTGTCGGTAAGCTGCATGTTTATTTCTGCTGCTACTAGAAGTAGGTTTTTTATAATATTATAAAGTTAATTTTGCATTTCTTTTTAATTTCTATTTAATTGATAGTTTATAATTCAGTGTTTATTTACGTCTGTCTCGTTATCTTTCGATTTTTCGTGCTCATTATTAATTAATCATACTCCGGAGAACGTTTCTCAAATCCTGCATGTTTCTATGTTTCTTAACATTTTGACATATTTATAAATGGCTTTAGTGTTTTACAGAGTTTGTGAAGCAATACGCATACCATTTATAAAATCAATATCAGAGTTATCGTGTCCATTAGCATACCATGACTTCTAGTATCGTAGGCAATAGATAGATAGATAGATAGATAGATAGATAGATAGATAGATAGATAGATAGATAGATAGATAGATAGATAGATAGATAGATAGATAGATAGATAGATAGATAGATAGATAGATAGATAGATAGATAGATAGATAGATAGATAGATAGATAGATAGATAGATAGATAGATAGATAGATAGATAGATAGATAGATGTTTTTCTTGCCCTAACTCACCCTCGCATCACATGCTATACACGAGTGTCGTAAACATTGAGATCATGTTAATGAAAGTTAATAAAATGCCGCTGAAATAGGATGCACTCACTTACACGACGCATTGCTCACAAGATGTAATTCTTTAATTTATGTTTGTCATCATGAAATAACGTAGTCTGCACACTGTACGTGATTAACGTTTCTTTTTCTGTTCAAAAATAATTGATAGAAACTGATCTATCACATACATTTTACACCTTGTGAAAGATAACTAAAATTCAATTCAATTCAATTCAATTCAATAAAATTTAAAATTTAATGTAGGTGCGCTCGATTATGTACATGACAGTAAAGTTGTTATTTTAAATGTACTTTGAATTTTGCACTTTTATGCAATCTACGTGAAGGAGATATGAGGTAAACAATTTATTTATTGTGTCTTAGGATACGATGGTGCTCTCCTAATACGACATTATATGTTTTAGAATGTTTTCCTAAGTTAACTTTGAATATTTTTCCTAACAAGGCTTATGTATACATATTTTCTTTGTTAACAGTGCTTACTTTGAGAAGGGTCTCGCTCATCGTCTGAAAAAATGGGAACCAGATCTTTTATGAAATTCTCCTCGTTCCTGAGTATCTACGTCACCATGTGTCCCACACAGTATGTTAATTTTTTGTTGTTTGCTTTTACATCAAATCCACAAGGGGTAACGATGTTGTTCAACAATGAGAAACCATAGTTGTTAGTAATGATTCACGTAAGCAAACATTCAAATCGCAGGCTGATGGATGTATGAGTTGCAAGCTAAATAATAATATTACTGGATAAACGAATTGATTGCAAATGAAGAACTAAAAATTGTACTTTTTCTTGTAAATTATGAAATATTACTAGAATTATCATAATTGCTTATTATTTTTTCTTACAGGACTACATCCAAAGCAATATATGATGATCCAGGTACTCTATTTTAACGGTTAATTGTTTTCTTATTATGTTTTACTTGTTTATTTTTTTGTTCTTTATTCTCCATTTTTTTCATTTCTATCAGGCTTTCTTAATTTATGTCTTCTTTTTTATGGTTTATTCTCTTGATATCTTTCTTATATTCGTCCTGTTATTATTCCCTTCATTTCGGATTTCTTCTTTTCATTATTCCTGTCTTTCAATCTTTCTTTTTCGTCCTTATTTTTTTCTTTTCTCCTTCAGATAATTTGTATGTTTTCTTCCTTTTGAGTGTCATCTTTATCTTCGTTCTTCATTCTTGTACTAAGAAGACTAAATAAGAAAAATGTGATCATATTTATATTTGTTGATCAGTCAGACATAATGTTTTGCGAATGTCAAAATAAACTTTTAGTTGTAATAATTACTTCCCTATTTTAATCGTCAAGTATCTGTATGTATATGTCAAAATAATAATCCTTATATCCTAATAGTTGTTACCCTTTATATAAATTATGAAAAACGGAATTGCATGTAAGGATAAACTCTGTGACACACACTGAAATATTATTTCATGATTAATGTTCCGGAAGTTATATTAGCAATTTATGAGAGGTTGGCTGTAAATAATGACTGGGTAATTATTTTATTTTATTTATTTATTTATTTATTTATTTTATTTTATTCGTTCATACACTCAATGGTAAAGGAATAATTATTTTCGTAATTTCATGATTTCTATCTATCAATGCAATAGACCAGTAAAGAAAAATGTTTATGTATATAAAACATATTCACGCATATATATATGCGTGAATTATCTGAAGGAATATTTCGTCATTAAGTAATAAATTTGCTTTCCTAACAATTACAATTCGTTTTCATTTTAAAGAAGAGTACTTCACGAACACGTTACCTACGGCCATTGCACAAAGTCAGGCTGTGGATATTTATTTCAAAGTAGAGCACACACACCGAACACATTAACTACGGCCATGGAACGGAGTCATGCTGCCGTTATTCAATGTTTTTAAAACAAATACGTATATTCGGCAGGAGTAAAGTAACCATCTCAGAAATGATTTGATGACGAGAGAACCACGTGACCCAGATTGCAACGAACAACCAGGATGCTGAAGACAATATTCGTTATTTTCGTTATTTAGCTGTGTGTGATAAGCATTTTGCACAGAAAGTTTCCTTTGTATATGCGTGTAAGCGGTCATTACTTTGCTGTCGTCAGGTAGTTTTGAATAATATCTATATCTAATCCTTGCGGGTCGTATCACGGCTGTCAAATGGGATGGGGGTGGGGAGTGGGAGTGAAGTGCTTGGCGTGACATCAATGCTCCAGTCTGTGTCATCATTATTACTCTGTGTGTAGTAATAAATTTTGCTACCAAATTCGCCGACTATTCTGTGGTGATCATTATGGGTTTGAAGTGTGTGGCGGAAATGTGATGTGTAAATCCGCATTTTTTGCAGGAAAACTTTATGCACATTTTAACTAGAGTAAGTGGTGTGTATTAAACATTTCCTGAATTTTTAATATAATCAGAGTGCTTCTCACATAATCAGCAATAAGAACAGTCTTCCGATCCTTAACATCTGTGTGAGTAGACGTTTGTGTGTCTTTGTGTGCCAGCGTTGATCGCATATGTTCTATGCGGATACAGTTTATTTTTAAAATGATGTATGCATATATTTGGGCACAGACAAAACAGCAATAGAAATCATTTGCACCTTGCCCAGGAATCGACCTCTACAGTAGCAAACTCATGACATAATTTATATTTGTTATTTCGAAACTGCTCTTATTTCTACTACTACTAGTACTTTTAGTACTATCAATACTGCTAATATTACTACTACAATCATTACCACTACTACTATACTTTTAGTACTATCAATACTGCTAATATCACTACTACAATCATTACCACTACTAATATACTTTTAGTACTATTAATACTGCTAATATCACTACTACAATCATCACCACTATTACTATACTATTACTACTACTGCTACTACTAAAGCCACTACTTCTACGCTTGCTGCTGATGATAATTAATATTACTACTAGTATCATTACCACTACAACCACTACTATTAGTTTTACTGCTACTATTTTTACCTAAAATAATAAATAATATTAAAACTCTAAATACTCTCCACAATAATTACAGCACTCACAAGATCTTAACATACAGAGTGCTTGAACACATGAAAAACTAACAGTTGCTGTTTCTGTTTTGTGTTAGAGAGCCCAGACCTTTATAACATGATATGTAGCGGGAGCTCTCAATACATTCTGTACTTTGTACCAAATGGTTTAAAACACAACATCTCATACACAGAAAGACCATTTAAACATTTTTCTAATGATCTGTGCACAGCAGTTACAAAACATTTCTTATGCAACAGAGTTCACATCAGCACACGTGTTTTTGGTTTATGTCCCTGATGTTGATCTATTTCCTGACTTGTGATTTATCCAAAAGTTGAAGTTTTCAATCTACCACATAAGTTACAACATTAGCTACCATTCTTATCATTTTAGAGAACGTTCTTTTTATCTATTCCAAATGAGCAGCTTTGCCTAGGTCAACGCAATCTTGAAGACGAATTGTTTGCTATGAAGACCCAACCAACTGTTGTTACAGAATTCGATTTGTGGAGAGCACGAACTGTTATACAGTCACCAGTTTTATTGCAAGCATCACTCATCATTCTGTCTACTTTGTGAGATAAATATAGCTGTTAATTAACAAAAATTATAAATTAATACCCTGACGTGGCATTTCACATGCCTCACCAGCCAGTCATATTTTTAATCAGGCGTTCTTAGTATTTCATCAACAATTGACTAATAATTGAGCCCCAGTCTCATTCCTGACACTAGATGAAAGATAAATGACATACATAATGAAATACAAAATACTTCTTAATAGGTGCAAAGAATTATAAGACGCTGCTGGAAAGAAATATTATATAATATTTATTCCATAATAACGATGACGTCACATGAGTACAAGCGTGTTCGTTGACATTTTTACTTTAGAGAGAGGTTTGTAAGTCTTCTGACGCGCTAAAAATAGAATAGAGGCAGGTCAGTCCCTCACCTGGTGCAAGACAACCGTGTACACTCCCACCACCCCGGTTGGGAGTAATGTTGCTGCTCTATTGCAGTTATGCAAACACTTCAGTGCCATGGCAGTACAGTAGTGCGGCAGCCGTGCAACTAGAATGCAGCATAGGTTGCTGGCTGAGGTGAGATGTAGAGTGCCCATACAAACGATATATAATCCGTTTCCTTAATTTCCAGGTAGAATAAAAGTATGAGCTTAACGTTCTTGGCGTGCGTTATTTATAATTATTTATATTTATAAATTATTTATATTTATATTTATAAAGACGTGAATACACGAGGGCGAAAACATAAAATAAAATGTAATGAATTTCGTAGGAATAAATTAGATATTATCAAGATGCATATAATAATATTACTTACTTCACTTAAGTTAAACTTGTGTAAACTTTTCAGCACAAGTTGTAAGTTGGCTTTCAGTCCATCAAATAATTACGGATTCTTACAAGTTCTGTTCAGTTGGCCAGGTAATGACTACGTCAAATATTAAGCTAACGATGTTACCTTGACCTACAGTCACTTTTTAAGTTAATTTAGCGCAGGCAAGATCAGAGACTGAATACTGGGTAAGAAAGTATTCTAAGCTATGTCAAACTCAGATTTCTCTCAAACTATTTCACAGAGTGCCAGAGTATAGAACTTTGGGAAGAAAGGCATTCATGTTATCAGGATCGAGACGGACGTATCTCTTCTTAGTCCATTATCATACACCATTAATTATCATACACTTTCTCACAGCCAGTGTCTTGTCGTCTAAGTATTACTACTGACAAATAAGAGATATTAAATACATTCACAATTGTATCGTACAGTGCGTGGGTGACTTGTATTTATGAGATTAGTTCAAATGCCTCAAGTGCCAATGCATGATAGCATGAGTTATGGGTTTTATGGGACGATAGACTGAGATATTCAGATCAGGTTTCAACTCACCCGCCTCCAACAGAAAACCGTAATAGATAAAAAATATATAAACAATAACACAAAATT
Source organism: Sinotaia quadrata (assembly GCA_028829895.1). Taxonomy (NCBI): domain Eukaryota; kingdom Metazoa; phylum Mollusca; class Gastropoda; order Architaenioglossa; family Viviparidae; genus Sinotaia; species Sinotaia quadrata. Next base: position 42,089,176 of record CM054184.1, on the reverse strand, counting down.
GACACTAATATTATGAAGAGACATTATGTTAAACGTTTATGATGCTGATTATCTAACAATGCACAAAATGAAACATTCACACTTACATTTAACAAGCTGCATTAGCAAAGGCGCATATGACTGGAAATCATTTACCAATAAATTTAATTATAAGAATACAAATGAAATAATAATAGAGAATTGGTTAATCACAATATTGTCGTTTCTTCAATGATCGGATTTTAAATATATCTTCACACTTTCCAATCTTTGGTCTAATCTACTCTTTCTAACCTTGGGGCTAAAATGTTTATAGACAAGATGTACGTTGGAAGACAGAGGGCACAACTTTCTCATCTAAGTGCTGCATCGTATTGACTGTCACTTTTCGTTGCCTTGCCAAATTATATGCAGACACAACATAGAGCAGCTTACCTAATTCCTGTAACTGAACTGTATTCTTGTATTCCTTTCCTTGTATTCTGTGACTGAAAGTTTCTTCTCCAAACTGCATTGGTTTCTCTTAAGTACATGTACCTATCTCTGACTAACATTTGTCATTAATATACCACACAATTCAACATTAAGAATGCAATTAAATCCTATTTTCATTCACTTATTTAGCTTTAGAAAATATTCAAGAACTCTACCTGGATGTACAGGGACACCCCAATTCCATCTCTGTTTTGGGTGTACTCATTCGACACTGTTAAAGGCTTATATTTATTCGATCCATCAATACCTCCCACAAAATATTAGGAATTATTATTTTCAGTGGGTGATAACCTGGCTTATTCATAAATCCGTTCCTTTCCTTGTATATTCTTGTTGCATATTTTTATTATAATATCCACTCAAAGAAATAGAATTATGCACTTCTGACACTCGTACAGTAGAGAACCCTTCCACAGATTTCTAAATATAAATATTTCATTTCTAATCTATAATTTTAAAAATGACATGTTATTTGTAATTCCCATAGGTCAGAATGTTCGAGGGCTGTGAGTCATATTGACTGGTGTTGCACCATTAAATCGGCGTAACAATTACACATATTTATAACCAGTAGTCTATAATCTGGAACAGCACTTGTTGATGTATTATATTTTGGGGGTAATAAATATTTGGTATAACACATTATTTACAAAGTCAATCCAGAGTACCCTAAGACAACCTAATGGTAAAGGCGACTAATTATAATGCATCGGGGCTAATTCGTAACTACAGTACTCTCCTTATATGAGAATGTTACGGTATGACTATTTGTATATTCTAACATGAAAGATAGAAAACACATATCAGTACATGACAATGATTTATATGTGCAATAATTTAAAGGTCTTATAAGCGTATTTTTTAATTTCAACACTTATTCATTGTGTCAGGTAACTGTTCCCACTGGTCGTGTAGTTGGGAACTGAAGGAGTGGCACAATACAAAAAGTAAGTCAATATGTTTTATTAAACTCTTTAACTGCTTTTAACATTTTTTATTAATGGGAATAATTCACACTTTTATCTTATATTCTCTCTCTCTCTCTCTCTCTCTCTCTCTCTCTCTCTCTCTCTTTCTTTCTATAAACTTCTTTTTCTCGATCTGTTTCTTTATCTATTTCATTTTTTATTAAATAGAATACTTCACATTTTTATCTTCTTTTATTCTCTCTCTCTTTCTCCAAACCTTTTTTTCTCTTTCTCTAAACTTCTTTTCTCGCTTCTTTTCTTTACGTATTTTCAATCTATATTTCTGTTTGTATTTCTTTCCTCCTCTATCTCTTTCTATTACACATATTATCTCTTTTATCATTCTTGCATACATTGTCTTTCTCTTAGCCCTTTGCCATTTTTCCTTGTGTCTGTATTTCCCTTTATTTATTTTTTTTCATCTCTTACATTTAGTGAATTTATTTTTCTCCCAGTGTCTCTGACAACCATATACACACAAACGCACACATAATTTATTAAATGCTTTGAATATTAAATAATATGAATTTATCCAAATATAATATTTAAACAAGAAATGTTGTTATTGTATCGCATTAAATTTATCTCTATTTCTACATTTTTGTGTTCTTTAATCAGTAATACAAAACAAGTTTTCTACTGAGCAGCTGAAAATGTAAACTATGTAGTAAATGTTTTTAATTCGTTATTATTCGTATTGGTAAGTTTACATCTAGAGTTAGCAACTATTAAGCGTTAAAAGTTTAAAATAGCTTTAGATAAACAATACCAAAACATTTTAAAATATAAATTACATGAGTTAAAACGAGGACAAAATTTTCAGGTATCAGCAAGGAATTTTACAGATAGAGTTGTTTACATTTAATGTCGATACTATTCATTCTTTAACTGACATATTTTCAAGGTAAATTTTTTTCAAAATATTTTCTTTGTTTCGTCATCTCGGACTTACATATTTACTATATCGTAAGTATGACCAACAAACACACTAATGTAGAACATTTCTCTGGGACTAATTCATAACTTAAAATAATAATTATTGTTAATACACAAACGAAAATAACTCATAAAATTTAAAATTCAAATATAACGTTTTATTTTATCGATCATTAAGCCGAATTCAATTATAAGGATTTTTTCTTTCAGTTTAATTCTAATAATCCATGTTTTTAAAACAAGTATATAAAGTTACACTTTTAAATTATCTTTCACATCCATCTCTCTGTATGATTACACTTATCTTTCTGTGTACATGACATATGCTAACACCTTACGTCGATTTCACACAAATACACAATTAAAGATACACAATACCATTCTGGCAAAAACAGTTATTTCAAAAACATTTTAAAGTGTAATATGTAAATGAACCAGATCGTTCAAATTAACTAAAGTCAGTATTTCTCTATCATTTTTTTTTCAGTTTGTGAAGATAAATATATTTCATCAAACTGCGATTCCGTGATTTCAATTTCCGATTATAAGTTTGGAACTCTGCAAAGTCATTTATTTCGACCAAACTTCGAAGAAGCCCATTGCCTCGAAGTGACGTATTTTATGTCTCAAGTTCCAAATCTTTACCTGTCATTGTGGATTGGTTTTCCTGACGATGGTGATCGCGAAATTTGGAATATAACTAGAGGGGACGGTACATTGAAACTACAACAGTTCTCAATCAGGACATCTACAGATTTTAATGTTTGTCTATATGACTGATTTTTCTGTATATGTAATAAATATTTTATTAAAAGATTATTAGAAAGGGAGATAAAGTATACCCATAGCGAAAAACATGGGTTAGATAGATAGATAGACAGACAGACAGACGGACAGACAGACAGACAGATAGATAGATAGATAGATAGATAGATAGATAGATAGATAGATAGACAGACAGATAGATAGATAGATAGACAGATAGAAATATAGATAGACAGATAGAAATATAGATAGATAGACAGATAGAAATACAGACAGACAGACAGACAGACAGATAGATAGATAGATAGATAGATAGATAGATAGATAGATAGATAGATAGATAGATAGATAGATAGATAGATAGGTAGATAGATAGATAGATAGATAGATAGGTAGGTAGATAGATAGATAGATAGATAGATAGATAGATAGATAGATAGATAGATAGATAGATAGATAGATAGATAGATAGATAGATAGATAGATAGATAGATAGATAGATAGCAGTCATTATTCAAAAACATGAAGATTCATATGTCTCTTTTGTATTTGTACCAGAACAATTCTAAAGTCAATATATTCCATGCTCCCTTTGTTGCAGATTACAATCAAGGGTACGAAGAACGGCATGACACATAGTTACATATTTATTTATGAGATAATGTACAAGGGGTCTCCATGCAATGACTCAGATGGGAGTGTTATCATGATTCACTGGGAATCAAGTACGTCACAAACAACTGAAATGAAGTCGTTAACTGAACAGGATGACAATATTCCATATATATTATCAGGTCACTCAATCTAACGGAAATAACCTTATATGAACTTTAAACTTTAAACTTTAAAGCATAAATGCCATTCAATATCATGTGCTGTAGAACTAACTTGTGAATTTATTTGGTTCATTGTGAAAGTTTTTAATTTAAATTCCTATGAAATAATCCAATAAACATATAATAATTAAGAGGATGACATGAATTGTTAAACAATATGTGTGGTATGTGCTTCACGTAAGTAAACTAATTAAGTTCTATAAGTTTACTGATATATTGTTATTGCTTTCAGTATAATGACTTGCTATGTAAAAGCATATCTTTCAAAATATACTTTCAGGAACCAGTTCGAGAAGTAATTTATCTGTTGCTTTTAAACACATTACATGAAAAACTCAGAGATACACTTTCTTGCAGGTGTTCATGTCAAATTGTAAATGTGTTGAAAATTACATATCGAAAAAGAAATGTATTGAGCAATTTATTAGTTCACATTAATGAAAAAAATAAATGAATACAAACATTCCTATATAAAATGATTTGTAAACCTATTTTGTGTATTGAATATGTGTCTATTTTGTTGTTCCAGACGATAAACGTGGCGATTCATTGAAGTCCAACATGGCAGTTATCATCGCAATTCCTGTAGCAGTTGCCGTGACGACAGCGGCAGTTGTGATTGCACTCGTAGTACTAAGGCAAAGAGGAAACAACAGGTGGATATGTTTTATTTTTATTTAAATCTTGCATTTATACATGAAATAAATTGTGTAATATGACAAGTGCAATGTGTTATTGAAAATTATCCGTGCTTGCTGCAGACATTAGAGTAATAAATGCTGCAAATCACGTTTATATTTGCATTGATGTTGGGCAACTGTGTTAGTCCCCCCACACACACACACACACACACACATAAATGCATATCTTCAACACACTACAATTTATTTTTGTTTGTTTTTATTTCATTATACAGATGTATCCAGGATGATAAGACTCCAGAGACAAACATTTATCTCCATGCAAAATACGCTGTCAGTGGACAAGACATTATGCCAGGTTTGATAAAATCTAATACATCCGAGCGGAAACATTTTTTTTTTAAAAGTTGTGTCAAGCGTTTGACGAATAAAAATACATCTGATGAATACTCAGCAAGCATTTAACTGTTGCTATTATTAAGTGTGTATATACGAAGAACACGATTCGTAAATGAGCTGTTTCCTTATGTTGTAAATTATATGGATAGGGAAATGGTAAAGAAATCATAAGGTAATCGTCTTGGGAACCTTTAAATAAGAATTATTGAATAATATATGTATTCACGATACGTTTCAACATGCAATAACACGATGCATTGCTACATTTAAAAGCCGATACGTTATCATAGTATTTGTTTGTTTAAGTGTCAACGTACTTATCAATAAGTCTTATTCCTGATGTTTGAATTGTTTAAGTGTCAACTGACTTATAAATAAGTCTTATTCCTGATGTTTGAATTGTTTAAGTGTCAAATGACTGATAAATAAGCCTTATTCCTGATGTTTGAATTGTTTAAGTGTCAACGTACTTATCAATAAATCTTATTCCTGATATTTGAATTGTTTAAGTCTCAACGTACTTATCAAGTCTTATTCCTGAGATTTGAATTGTTTAAGTCTCAACTTACTTATCAATAAGTCTTATTCCTGATGTTTGGATTGTTTAAGTGTCAACTTACTTATAATTAAGTCTTATTCCTGATGTTAGAATTGCACATTACGATTTATAGACGTTAAGAAAAATCTGAAAAATATGACAAGAAATTAAAACCAAATATTATTTAGCATTTCGATAAATGTCACCGGTAACTCAATCTTTATTTCTATTTCCTGGCAGGTGATGACATCACAACACTGTCACATGCAGCCGCTGGAAATACGATAGCGGACAGAATCGAATTCAAGAACACCACTAACAAGAGTGACATTACTTGTCAAGAACACTACAATTTAGGGGAACACAAAGACGACAGAGTGAAAGATGTCAATGAGTATGAAGAAATTTCTCTGCCCATTGATGATAATACCATTCACTAGGTACGGGGGAAATATTGCCAACTGAATTTTTTCATTACATCTGGAAAATAATATTAACACCGGAGGAAAATACGTACTTATGAACTCATGGAGACAGCTTAAAAGAGGAGAGAAAATATCATAATCACAGACTGTTAATTTAAAGAAATACAATTTGTTATCTCCTTTCTCTCTCAAACACACACACACACACACACACACACACACACACACACACACAAACACACACACACACACACACACACACACACACACACATACATATATATATATATATATATATATATACATACACACCTGCATACACGCTATCATGCATACGTATCACACTCATACCATGCAGTACAGCAAGATTATAATTTATTTTTAATTTCACGTTGTGACAGTTTTCAAACTTATGTACAGTCTGGTAAAATAGTCCTCAATCCACTCCAACTATAAATACTTCTATAAACGATGCATTAAAGAAATAATGCGATTTAATTTCGTGAAAACAATACTGCAGTTTGTTATTATTAAATTTGGTAGTATACAGGACACGAGTTTTTTTTTCTATAAATGGTCATAAAGAAACTGTCTTAAGGCCATTCTCTTCTTAGGCATTAATTTTATTTAGTTTTATAATTATTTGTAATGGAAAACGAAATGGACCTTCATCAGTTATAACATTGTCGTCATAATAACTAATTATTTATGCAGCATGGTATTGACCACTATAATTGTAAATTTGTACAGCGCTATAATAAATATTTAAGAGGTTCTATTCGATCAATCTTTTTTAAATATAATTACTTAATACGTATTGATTTATACTGCACTAACAATTAACAAACATTTAATACGATAACATTTCCCAATAAAATCTTAACCATTCACACAATACAGAGATGCTTTCCCTTTTTTCGCCAAGGTTTGTCTTTGTTACTTTTACAACTCATACATAACAGGAGGGACTCGTAATGCCTCACACAAAGAGTTTGTTTTTAAAGAGTAACGTCATACAAATCTGCATCCTAGTTTCCTCAGCCTAGAAACCACACCCATATTTACCTTGACTAACTCTTTTACTCACTCAAATTTACGAATACACCTAGAACTAATTAATATTTATGATTTCTCACTTCTTCTACACCTATCCTCTGTTAAAATGTATCACCTATCCATAAACAAATTTACGGTTGCATCAGCCGAAACTGGAATAATCATATAACAAAGTCTTAATCAAAACGGGACATAGATTTAAGCCGTGTAGCCTACTATTGCCTTACTGCACAGATGCCATGAGTTAGCGTTCTCATAAAACAGTAGCACAAATCCTACTCAATACACAACATAACTCAATCAAAACAGCTTTGCTTCTCTCAACTTTTGTCAGTGCTCGACTTTCACCTCAGAAATATTTTATCGTAACATTAACATGAACTATAAATATTACAAGATACACAGCATCCTAAAATTATAGATTAGAAATTAAAACTTATATATAAAATACTTTGGAGAATTCCGCATTATAAAGCAGCTTGATGTGACATTGGTACATGTTTAACTAGTTACACATTGTCCTGCACTTACAACAGCTTGAGGTGACATTGGTACATGTGTAACTAGTTACACTTTGTCCTGCACTTACAACAGATAAAAGTGACATAACTAGTTGCACTGTGCAATGCACTTACAAGACCTTATATTGAAATTGGTGCATGGCATAATGTCAGAAATGTGTGACCTCCACTTCATAACAGCTTAAAGCGACATATAATGTGTTATGATACATAATGTGGAATGTAAGGAATGTGTTAGCAGTAGCATTGCGACCTGAAATGTATAATAACTTTTAGTGATACTGCTACATGACGCAGAGAGTTGGAAATGTGTAACTAGTGTTATGATGCATTTTGACACTGTAATACTACACATAATCAGATGGAAGACTGTGATTTTTTAATTTTATTTTCTTGTATTAATGCAATCACTAATGAAAGAGATTTGAATGAGTGTAGAAAAATATTGAGCCTTTTGTTTTGAATTATATTTCTGACTGTGTTTTGTGTGTGAGTAACATTTTTACTTTTCACCAGATTTAAATTATTGCTTAAATAAATCATCTGCAAGACAAGCTTTCTCTTCTATGCCATTGTTTGTTTCACTCGTTTATTTATAACTTCATTTGCTTGTCTTTCTCTGTTGTAAGTACAGTCATGTGTTGAGGTACAAAGGGGAATCGCCTTCTTTTCTGTTTCAAATGTATATTTGCAAATTCGTTTAACTTACATTTGGCTGTTGTTATACTACATTTATTTGTTAAATATTATAATATTATCAGTGCGCTAGAATTCAAATTGTTTCCTTATCTTCCATTTACTTGTATTTAAATAGTTGTATACACATCTTGTGAACACTACCATTAGTAATATATATATATGGCATTTTGCATGTGAAATCCTTTTACTCTGTTTTGCTGTCTTGTTTCCTTCTGTGTTAAGTACTCTATGTCAGGACTATGTACATTTTTACGTATAATTATTGCAAACTCTCACAGCTTTTATGAGCGTAAGCGAATTTTAAATCTTATGTTTAATATCGGTAATAGTAGTAGTAGAATCATCATCATCATCATCATCATCATCATCATCATCATTGTAATTATTATTTATTGCATTTTGTCATGCACATTCATTTTATGACGCCATTTTATTGCTCTAATCTGGTCATCTCCTTCCAAGTGTCCTTGCTTCACTTAGTCTTAGTCTACTGATGTAGGTGCAGCCCTATTTCCCTTTATTTCATGAATGCGTTCTCTCCCTTTTATGCCACAGCGTTTATCCAAAGGTATAAGAAAATTTAAATCATTGGTTGTACAAAATGACGTCATGTTTATTAATAATTAAAAGTTCATGTTAATTAAATACAAAAGTATATCTGTGAGTTTTGCATTATAAATAATCTTTTCAAGAGACGCTAACAAAATGTCGCCAGGAATTATATTTCTGAGTGAAACCCAGTAATATAGTTCACGTAGTTACACAACTTACAACCCAATAGCTGCTTGTTACAGTCATGCCTTTATTTTTACCTAGGCAAGTGCGCGTGTTAATAGTGTATAATTAATTCCAGGTTACTGGATCGTCATCGGAGTTATGGTAGTAGTTACTTCCTCAATGGTACCAGCAGTTACTGTAATCTCATCACTCAGACGGAATGGTTGGAACTGTAACAGGTTAAATTAGAATAAATGCATATTTAATCTGTATATTCATGAAGAAACTACTTGTTAATTGTACATGTCCTCACGTGCAAAAGCAGTAATAAAGGAACAAAAATCTAATTGTCGTCAAGACAACAATAACATCAAACATGTACAAAAGAAAAGAGTTACATCTTTAGTTATTGACGTTTCCACATACAAATGCATGTGAAGATCTAAATATACATTAGGCGAACACTGATTTGCACACATTGAAATATAGCACTTGAATTTTAACGTGTATTATATGCACACGTTTATATTTTAATTCTAAATAACCCACAGACCTGACCAGGATCGTGAGGGAAGGAACGCAGGGGCGACAACTTCTAAAGAGGAAGCGAGTCACGCACGGTTGAGTTGTTCCGCATCAGGTTTGATACCATTCATACTGTCATATACATATTTTCTTTAACGTATACATCAGGTTTGATACCATTCATATTGTCATATACATATTTACTTTAACGTATACATTGTATTTACTGAAGATTTTTCCCTGTGCATTCAAGAACCAAAATACGAATACAGGTGACAAACAAGGAGCAGCACAAAAATGTAATCAAACAGATTACTAACGAAGATATACAAATTACAAACAAGAATCTATACAAAATTACTTCCAAACACAAACAAGAAAAAAATCTATGCAAAAGTATAGCAAGCACAAATGGCCAATAATAAACTATACAAAAGTATTTACAAACTCATATTTTTAACAAGATGATATGAAAAACAATATTTACAAACAGAAATGACGAAAAAGAACAAATAAATCATAATATATTACCTGTCCATATAACGTACGTCGCCGTAATCCACTGTCCTTAAATATATCGTTCTGGACACTGGGTGAGCAGTTTTCTATATTCCAATGAATATTATTTATGAGAAGGAGACTAGCCAATGGGCTGATTTTAAGGAGTGCACTTGCTGTAGAGAATTCTTCACGCTATCTTTGTATTTGAAGTAGAGAGAGAGAGAGAGAGAGAGAGAGAGAGAGAGAGAGAGAGAGAGAGAGAGAGAGAGAGAGAGAAGAGAGAGAGACTGTAAAAAATAGTTATCTGAACATGGTTCATGGAAAACTGTGTTTACTTGTCTATGTCATTGTAATTGTCATATGTCAGTAGTTTGGTGTTGTATGTATACTTGTTTATTGAGTAGTTTTGTGTTGTATTTACACTTGTTTATTTAGTAGTTTTGTATTGTATTTATCCTTTGTTTGTTTAATTGTGTCTTACTGTACATTTATTATGTATACAGACAACAGGATTACTCAAAGCACTTGATTGTCGTCGAATTGTAAAATGGTCCGAACTTGACATTTTTGAATAATTAATTTATAATATTATTATACTATCATGAGAAATTGGAATTGTAGTTATTTGATATGTGATAATAATATATCAATTTCACTGATGTTACTGAATTACGTTTTTAGAATACTCACATTGTACTTAAATACATTTAAATACAATCTGGTCGAGGAAATGACATAAAGTTTAAAGTGAGCAATGGTAATCATGGCGCCGGAAATGACTGCTCAACTCGTGTGTGGATGGATTTCAAAGAACCAGGAAGTAAATGTGATTAGCAAATGACATGATCTTTCTCGCGAGGTCAACACTCTGACTGCGATATACACTTTAAACGATAAGAAATAAATTGTAGACTATTATACAAACACACCAACACTTTGTGAGTGAGTGAGTGAGTGAGTGAGTTTCATTTTTACGAAGATAAATGTGTATATGCTGCGTTCAGTAGGATTCCCGTGGCCTATTGCCCTCCAATATTACTGGTAAGATGTTAACATCACTTTCTTAACGTTGCTATTCAGTGTTGAGACAATTTTCTTTTGAAGTTTCCTATAGAATCCAGAAAGGGCAGAATTTATTAGTGAAATTTAAAGACAAACTTTAACGCCCGAAATGGAAATAAAAGGAATGAAAAAGAATTTTTTTTCAAACTTATAAAATATTTTGACTTTTATTAAATGTTTGCTACTTTCACTGAGCGATTTTTTCAAGCGAGGGTAGAAATAAAATCTAAGTCTAAATCAAAAGACTAGAGCCGCTAGACAGTCGGGTCAGAGGTCAACTGAAAATTGCATAACCGCGCTGGCTAGACGGTCGCGTGCGTGCGTCTTCAGTCAAGCATCAGTAAAGTAAATCGCCAGGGGAGTTAACTAGTACATTTTCATAAATAGAAATAATTAAAAATCGCATGTCTAACCTGCGTTCAGATCACAAGCAAAGCCGACTGTTCCCTGGTTGAAGATTTCCAAGATGCTAACATGAAAGATGTTACGCGAACAAGAGATCTCCCGACTTTCTATCCAAGAATAGATCACACCTCGGGATAATTAAGTCATCTTGTTAACTTATTTTTTCCTTGCGCTACTGTATAAAAGTCCAGTCAAAATTGTGAACAAATCAACCCCTTCCCTCTCCCCCCACTCCCCCTCCTTCCTCCCCACTCTCCAAGCGCGAAAGCGAAGGACGCCGGAAGCGTCCCCTACTTGACTCATTCACTGAACAAATCACTTTTCTTGAATACTTGTTTCAAATTTCCTGTTCTGATTCGGACAATGCACTCAAAAGTAAAAGGTTCACGTTTGACCATCCAAGTTTTTCTGGTCGTTATATACCAACCTTCTATCTATCTTTGCTATTGATATATTATACTTGCGTTCAAATAGAGATGCATTATGTGAGTAGACTATTACTTCTACAATTGTAAAATTATTATGCTTGTATATTACACACATGACATTGTTTCTAATGAACACATTCGTAAACTATTATGTTGTATTGTATTTATTATGCAGTATATGTGTATTGGACTAATAAATACTGTTGCAGGAAACTGTTAAGTTGAGAATTGAATGTAAGATGAATGGAGTTATGGATGATAAACTGGAAAACAGCATTTGTTCCTTGATTATATTTTTCAGGGAAGAAGCAGCCTTTTGTTTTTACTAGATCTTCTGGTTTGCTGATTTATAAAATGGTAAGTGTGACGCCAACATCACTTAATTAATGATTATGATTATTACTAATTAATTCATAATTCATAACTAATTACAATTGATTAGAATCATAATTTATGTTATTAATAATTATCCAGCAAACACCACTCATCTCTCTCAGCAGATACGAGGGCACTGTATACATTTTCTCTCTTCGACATTATTAAGTCAACATTCGCTATCACACACAATATTTCATAGGTGGAAAATGACTTAAGAAGGCAAATCCGTATTTAATCTATATTTAGCGAGCCCCACCCACCCACTTTCTTCTCCAACATAAGGTCATCAATATGTGTAAGAAGGTCAATAAATTTATTAAATCAACAATCAAATATACCCATGACAAATGCAATGAAAAAGATTATTTGACATCAATATTTCCATAAAACCACATTTGAATAATTTCTCTGTTTAAACAGTCTTATATCCTAAGTACAATTCAACAATAGTTTCAATACAAATTGCTGGAGAGTTCTTATCAGAGAACAGAAATGGAGTTATTAGAGATAGCAATGATAATGTTTACATAACCTTAATTAAGTGGTGAGTTTCACACACTTTTGCAGCAATATCACAAGTCTATTGTCATCGTCAACACGTGTCTCACTCTGCACATTTTCAAAATACTGATGCACTATTGTTCACTCAAAGACAACCTGGGTGCCTTCTTTTACCATGTCAGTTCCTTCAAACAGCTCAACAACTGTAGCAATTTCTAGTAAGTTCATTGTACCAGAAATTGACTGAGATAATCAGCATATATTGCCACAATACATCAAAGGAGTGTACTGTATTCCTTTACACTTATATACATCAAAGGAGTGTAGTGTATTCCTTTACACTTATATACATCAAAGGAGTGTAGTGTATTCCTTTACACTTATATACATCTTGACAGACGATTCCTGCATCTCCCCCAATTGTAATGGTATACAGTCAGTAAATCAGGAGATTCAAATAACATGAGAAGAGAAAGGCTGCTAAAACCCCAAAATATATAATCAGGGAGCAAGCCTAAATTTTCAGTTTATTGCTCTTTTAACTTCATTAATTCATACATTCAAGTCTCAACTTACAGTTTCATGCAACAATATTTATTAGCCCTATACACGCACACAGCATAATAAACACAACATATCAAAACAATATCTAGTGTTTAGCATACCATATATGAACATTTTACTTCAAATTTTTTTAGAAACAATAGTATACTCACATAATACACCTCTACATAAAACACAAGTATAACCCATACAATAGATTTCCTTACAGCAGAAATACCTTTGATCTCAACCCATTGGATGATCTTGTTCTTGCAAATCTTAACCATTGGATAATTAAACTCCACTTAGTTATGGTTAATATTATTATTAACCAATCATCCATAATTAATTACCAGTGATGATAATCTTAATTTATATTATTAATAAGTCTCCAGAAGACACCACTTGTCTCACTCAATTGGAGAATAGGTGAGAACTTTAAACGTTTTCTCTTTTCCATAACAATCATTTACTGTCACACAATATTTCCTTAGGTGGAAAACCTCTTACCAAAGGAGCAGGCAAATCAGTTTTTAATCTATATTTAGCGAGCTCCCATCCACCTACTTTCTTCTCCAACTTAAAGTTATCAATATGTGTAAGTCAACAAACGTCCGTCATAACAGATAATATATTCAATATCAGTATTCTTTGTACTGCACTCATTTACTTATAGCTCGTACACCATAGTGCACATGTACTGCATCACTATTGATAAAATAGGATGTGTTGTGTGTAATTTCAAAGCGTTTAAATTCTGGGTCGTAATTCACTTCCGCTATTTTGTCGGCAAGCTGCATGTTTATTTCTGCTGCTACTAGAAGTAGGTTTTTTATAATATTATAAAGTTAATTTTGCATTTCTTTTTAATTTCTATTTAATTGATAGTATATAATTCAGTGTTTATTTACGTCTGTCTCGTTACCTTTCGATTTTTCGTGCTCATTATTAATTAATCATACTCCGGAGAACGTTTCTCAAATCCTGCATGTTTCTATATGTTTCTTAACATTTTGACAGATTTATAAATGGCTTTAATATTTTACAGAGTTTCTGAAGCAATACGCATACCATTTATAAAATCAATATCGGAGTTATCGTGTCCATTAGCATACCATGACTTCTGTAGTATCATAGGCAATAGATATATAGAACGATAGATAGATAGAACGATAGATAGATAGATAGATAGATAGATAGATAGATAGATAGATAGATAGATAGATAGATAGATAGATAGATAGATAGATAGATAGATAGATAGATAGATAGATAGATAGATGTTTTACTTGCCCTAACTCACCCTCGCATCACATACTATACACGAGTGTCGTAAACATTGAGATCATGTTAATGAAAGTTAATAAAATGCCGCTGAAATAGGATGCACTCACTTGCACGACGCATCGCTCACAGGATGTAATTCTTTAATTTATGTTACTGTCATCATGAAATAACGTAGTCTGCTCACTGTACGTGATTAACGTTTCTTTTTCTGTTCAAAAAAAATTGATCGAAACTGATCTATCACATACATTTTTCACCTTGTGAAAGATAACTAAATTCAATTATTGAAGTTTAAAATTTAATGTCGGTGCACGCGATTATGTACGACAGTAAAGTTGTTATTTTAAATGTACTTTGAATCTTGCACTTTTATGTAATCGACGTGAAGGAGATATGAGGTAAACAATTTATTTATTATGTCTTAGGATACGATGGTGCTCTCCTAATACGACATTATGTGTTTTAGATTTTTTTCTTACGTTAACTTTGAATATTATTCTTAACAAGGTTTATGTATGCATACTTTCTTTGTTAATAGTGCTTACTTTGAGAAGGGTCTCGCTCATCGTCTGAAAAAATGGGAACCAGATCTTTTATTATATTTTCCTCGTTCCTGATTATCTACCTCACCATGTGTCCCACACAGTATGTTCATTTTTTGTTGTTTGCTTTTACATCAAATCCACATGGGGTAACGATGTTGTTCGACAATGAGAAACCATAGTTGTTAATAATGAGTCACGTAAGCAAACATTCAAATCGCAGGCTGATGGATGCATGAGTTGCAAGCTAGATAATCTTACTGGATAAACGAATTGATGTGCAAATGAAGAACTAAATATTGTACTTTTTCTTGTAGATTATGAAATATTACTAGAATTATCATAATTGCTTATTTTTTCTTACAGGACTACATCCAAAGCAATATATGATGATCCAGGTACTCTATTTTAACGGTTAATTGTTTTCTTATTATGTTTTACTTGTTTATTTTTTGTTCTTTATTCTCCATTTTTTTATTTCTATCAGGCTTTCTTAATTTATGTCTTCTTTTTTCTTGGTTTATTCTCTTGATATCGTTCTGTTATTCGTCCTGTTATTATTCCCATCATTTCGGATTTCATTTCTTCTCTCCATTTGTCCTGTCTTTCAATCTTTCTTTTTCGTCCTTATTTTTTCTTTTCTCCTTCAGATAATTTGTATGTTTTCTTCCTTTTGAGTGTCATCTTTATCTTCGTTCTTCATTCTTGTACTAAGAAGGCTAAATAAGAAAAATGTGATCATGTTTCTATTTGTTGATCAGTCAGACATAATGTTTTGCAAATGTCAAAATAAACTTTTAGTTGTAATAATTACTTCCCTATTTTAATCGTCAAGTATCTGTATGTATATGTCAAAATAATAATCCTAATATCCTAATAGTTGTTACCCTTTATATAAATTATGAAAAACTTAATTGCATGTAAGGATACACACACTGAAATATATCTGTGACACACACTGAAATATTATTTCATGATTAATGTTCCGGAATTTATATTAGCAATTTATGAGAGGCTGGCTGTGATTGACTGGATAATTATTTCATTTATACGTTCATACACTCAAGGGTAAAGGAATAATTATTTTCGTAATTTCATTACTTCTATCTATCAACGCAAGAGACCAGTAAAGAAAATGTTTATATATATAAAACATATTCACGCATATATATATACGTGAATTATCTGAAGGAATATTTCGTCATTAAGTAATAAATTTGCTTTCCTAACAATTACAATTCGTTTTCATTTTAAAGAAGAGTACTTCACGAACGCGTTATCTACGGCCATTGCACAAAGTCAGGCTGTGGATATTTTTTTCAAAGTAGAGCACACACACCGAACACATTAACTACGGCCATGGAACGGAGTCATGCTGCCGTTATTCAATGTTTTTAAAACAAATACGTATATTCGGCAGGAGTAAAGTAACCATCTCAGAAATGCTTTGATGACGAGAGAACCACTTGACCCAGATTGCAACGAACAACCAGGATGCTGAAGAAAATATTCGTTATTTTCATTATGACCGTTACTTAGCTGTGTGTGATAAGCATTTTGCACAGAAAGTTTCATTTGTATATGCATGTAAGCGGTCATTACTCTGCTGTCGTCAGGTAGTTTTGAATAATATCTATATCTAATCCTTGCGGGTCGTATCACGGCTGTCAAATGGGATGGGGGAGTGGGAGTGAAGTGCTTGGCGTGACATCAATGCTCCAGTCTGTGTCATCATTATTACTCTGTGTGTAGTAATAAATTATGCTACCAAATTCGCTGACTATTCTGTGGTGATCATTATGGGTTTGAAGTGTGTGGCGGAAATGTGATATGTAAATCTGCTTTTTCTCAGGAGAACTTTATGCACATTTTAACTGGAGTAAGTGGTTTATATTAAAGATTTCCTGAACACAGTAATCGCGGTGCTTCTCACATAACCAGTAATAAGAACAGGCTTCCGTTCCTTAACATCTGTG
The DNA here is from genome assembly GCA_028829895.1 of Sinotaia quadrata. Taxonomy (NCBI): domain Eukaryota; kingdom Metazoa; phylum Mollusca; class Gastropoda; order Architaenioglossa; family Viviparidae; genus Sinotaia; species Sinotaia quadrata. The sequence goes on along the minus strand of CM054184.1, from coordinate 42,072,053 downwards.
TAAGTAGACGTGTGTGTGTCTTTGTGTGCCAGCGTTGATCGCATATGTTCTATGCGGATACAGTTTATTTTTAAAATAGTGTATGCATATATTTGGGCACAGACAAAACAGCAATAGAAATCATTTGCACCTTACCCATGAATCGACCTTTACAGTAGCAAACTCATGACATAATTTATATTTGTGATTTCGAAACTGCACCTGCTCTTATTTCTACTACTAGTACTTTTAGTACTATTAATACTGCTAATATCACTACTACAATCATTACCACTACTACTATACTTTTAGTACTATTAATACTGCTAATATCACTACTACAATCATTACCACTACTACTAGTACTTTTAGTACTATTAATACTGCTAATATCACTACTACAATCATTACCACTACTACTATATTATTACTACTACAATCATTACCACTACTACTATATTATTACTACTACAATCATTACCACTACTACTATACTTTTAGTACTTTTAATACTGCTAATATCCCTACTACAATCATTACCACTACTACTATACTTTTAGTACTATTAATACTGCTAATATCACTACTACAATCATTACCACTACTACTATACTTTTAGTACTATTAATACTGCTAATATCACTACTACAATCATTACCACTACTACTATACTTTTAGTACTATTAATACTGCTAATATCACTACTACAATCATTACCACTACTACTATACTTTTAGTACTATTAATACTGCTAATATCACTACTACAATCATTACCACTACTACTATACTTTTAGTACTATTAATACTGCTAATATCACTACTACAATCATTACCACTACTACTAAACTTTTAGTACTATTAATACTGCTAATATCACTACTACAATCATTACCACTACTACTATACTTTTAGTACTATTAATACTGCTAATATCACTACTACAATCATTACCACTACTACTATACTTTTAGTACTATTAATACTGCTAATATCACTACTACAATCATTACCACTACTACTATACTATTACTACTACAATCATTACCACTACTACTATACTTTTAGTACTATTAATACTGCTAATATTACTACTACAATCATTACCACTATTACTATACTATTACTACTACTGCTACTACTAAAGCCACTACTTCTACGCTTGCTGCTGCTGATAATTAATATTAGTACTACTACCATTACCACTACTACTACAACCACTACTATTAGTTTTACTGCTACTATATTTACCTAAAATAATAAATAATATTAAAACTCTAAATACTCTCCACAATAATTACAGCAAACTCACAAGATCTTAACATACAGAGTGATGGAACACATGAAAAACTAACCTTAGCTGTTTCTGTTTTGTGTTAGAGAGCCCAGACCCTTTATAACGTGAAATGTAGCGGGAGCTCCCAATACATTCTGTACATTGTACCAAATTGTTTAAAACACAACATCTCATACATAGAAAGACCATTTAAACATTTTTCTAATGATCTGTGAACAACAGTTAGAAAAATTTCGTATGCAACAGCGTTCACATCAGCACACGAGTTTATGGTTTATGTCCCCGACGTTGATCTATTTCCGACTTGTGATTTATCAAAAAGTTGAAGTTTTCAATCTACCACACGAGTTACATCATTAGCTACCATTCTTGTCATTTTAGAGAACGTTCTTTTTACCTATTTCAAATGAGCAGCTTTGCATAGGTCAACGCACTCTTGAAGACTTGAATTGTTTGCTATGAAGACCCAACCAACTGTTGTTACAGATTTCGATTTGTGGAGAGCACGAACTGTTATACAGTCACCAGTTTTATTGCAAGCACCACTCATCATTCTGTCTACTTTGTGGGATAGATATAGCTGTTAATTAACAAAAGTTATAAATTAATAGCCTGACGTTGCATTTCACATGCCTCACCAGCCAGTCATATTTTTAATCAGGCGTTCTTAGTATTTCATCAACAATTGACTAATAATTGAGCCCCAGTCTCATTCCTGACACTAGATGAAAGATAAATGACATTTTGTAATAAAATATAAAATACTTCTTAATACGTACAAAGAATTATAAGACGCTGCTGGAAAAAATATTATATAATATTTATTACAAAATAACGATGACGTCACATGAGTACAAGCGTGTTCGTTGGCATTTTTACTTTAGAGAGAGGTTTGTAAGTCTTCTGACGCGCTAAAAATAGAATAGAGGCAGGTCAGTCCCTCACCTGGTGCAAGGCAACCGTGTACACTCCCACCACCCCGGTTGGGAGTAATGTTGCTGCTCTATTGCAGTTATGCAAACACTTCAGTGCCATGGCAGTACAGTAGTGCGGCAGCCGTGCAACTAGAAGGCAGCATAGGTGGCTGGGTGAGGTAAGATGTATAGTGCCGAATCCATACAAACAAAAAATATAATCCGTTTCCGTAATTTCCAGGTAGAATAAAAGTATGAGTTTAACCTTCATGGCATACGTTATTCATAATTATTTATATTTATATTTATAAAGACGTGAATACACGAGGGCGAAAACATAAAATAAAATGTAAAGAATAAATTAGATATTATCAAGATGCATACTTACTTCACTTAAGTTAAACTAGTCTAAGCTTTTCAGCACAAGTTGTAAGTTGGCTTTCAATCCATCAAATAATTACGGATTCTTACAAGTTCTGTTCAGTTGGCCAGGTAATGAGTACGTCAAATATTAAGCTAAAGATTTTACCTTGACCTACAGTCACTTTTTAAGTAAATTTAGCGCAGGCAAGATCAGTAAGAGACTGAATACTGGGTAAGAAAGTATTCTAAGCTATGTCAAACTCAGATTTCTCTCAAACTATTTCACAGAGTGCCAGAGTATAGAACTTTAGGGGGGAAAGCATTCATATTATCAGGATCGAGACGGACGTGTCTCTTCTTAGTCCATTATCATACACTTTCTCACATCCAGTGTCTTGTCGCCTATAGTATTACTACTGAGAAATAAGAGATATTCACAAAGACATTCACAATTGTATCGTACAGTGCGTGGGTGACTTGTATTTATGAGATTAGCTCTCAAATGCCTTGCTAATCCATCTACAAGTGCCAATGAAATATAGCATGACATGGGTTTTATGGGACGATGGTCTGGGGTATTTATATCAGGTTTCAGCTCACTCGCCTCCAACAGAAAGCTGTGATATAAAAATATAAATAATATACATCAATGACACTAATGTTATAACGAGATAATATGTTAAACACTTATGATGATGATTATCTAACAATGCACAAAATGAAATATTTACACTTACATTTAACAAGCTGCATTAACAAAGACGCTTATGACTGGAAAACATTTACCAAGAATACAAATGAGATAATAATAGAGAATTTTAAATATATCTTCACACTTTCCAATCTTTGGTCTAATATATTTAATATCCGATCATTGAAGAAAAAACAATATTGTGATTAACTAATTCTCTATTTATAATGCATTGAGGCTCGTTTCGTAACTGCAGTACTCACCTTATTTGAGAATGTTATGGTATGACTATTTTTATTCTAAAATGAAAAATAGAAGACACTTATCAGTACATGACAATGATTTATATGTGCAATAATTTAAAAGTCTTATTAGCGTATTTTTGAATTTCAACACTTATTCATTGTGTCAGGTAACTGTTCCCACTGGTCGTGTAGTTGGGAACTGAAGGAGTGGAACAATACAAAAAGTAAGTCAATATGTTTTATTAAACTCTTTAATTGCCTTTAACATTTTTTTATTAATGAGAATAATGCACACTTTTATTTTATATTTTCTTTCTCTTTTCTCTAAACTTTTTTTTCTCGATCTGTTTCTTTATACATTTTCTTTTTTTACTAAATAGAATACTTCACAGTTTTATCTTCATTTTTTCTCTCTTTCTCCAAACCTTTTTTCTCTCTTTCTCTAAACTTCTTTTCTCACTCATTTTCTTTACATATTTTCAATCTATATTTATGTTTGTATTTCTCTCTCCTTCTCCCTCTCTTTCTATTACACATATTATTTCTTTTATCATTTTTGCACACTTTGTCTTACTCTTTGTTTCTTTTTCACTCCTTTTCTCTTAGCCCTTTGCCAGTTTTCCTTTTGTCTGTATTTCTCCTTTATTTATTTTCTTTATATCTCTTACATTTAGTGAACTTATTTTTCTCCCATTGTCTCTGCCAACCACACACACACACACACACACACACACACACACACAAACAAACGCACACATAATTTATTGAATGCTTTGAATATTAAATAATATGAATTCTTCCAAACACAATATTTAAACAATAAATTTTGTATTGTATGGCATTATATTTATCTCTATTTCTACATTTTTGTGTTCTTTAATCAGTAATACAAAACAAGTTTTCTACTGAGCAGCTGAAAATGTAAACTATGTAGTAAATGTTTTTAATTCGTTATTATTCGTATTGGTAAGTTTACATCTAGAGTTAGCAACTATTAAGCGTTAAAAGTTTAAAATAGCTTTAGGTAAACAATACCAAAACATTTTAAAATAAAAAATACATGAGTTAAAACGAGGACAAAATTGTCAGGTATCAGCAAGGAATTTTACAGATAGAGTTGTTTCTATTTAATGTCGATACTATTCATTCTTTAACTGACATATTTTCAAGGTAAAAATTTTTTTCAAAATATTTTCTTTGTTTCGTCATCTCGGACTTACATATTTACTGTATCGTAAGTATGACCAACAAACACGCTAATGTAGAACATTTCTCTGTGACCAATCCATAACTTAAAATAATAATTACTGTTAATATGCAAATGGAAATAACTCATAAAATTTAAAATTCAATATAACTTTTGATTTCATCTATCATTAAGCTGTATTCATTTATAAGGAATTTTTCTTTCAGTTTAATTGTAATAATCCATGTTTTAAAAAAATCTATATAAAGTTACACTTTTAAATTATCTTTCACATCCAACTCTCTGTATGATTACACCTATCTTTCTGTGTACATGACATATGCTAACATCTTACGTCGATTTCACACAAATACACAATTAAACATACACAATTCTGGCATAAACACTTATTTCAAAAACATTTTAAAGTTTAATATGCAAATGAACTAGATCGTTCAAATTAACTAAAGTCAGTATTTCTCTATAATTTATTTCCAGGTTGTGAAGATGAATATAATTTTTTAAACTGCGATTCCGTGGTTTCAATTTCCGATTATAAGTTTGGAACTCTGCAAAGTCGTTTATTTCGACCAATCTTCGAAGAAGCCCATTGCCTCGAAGTGACGTATTTCATGTCTAATGTTACAAATCTTTATCTGTCATTGTGGATTAGTTTTCCTGACGATGATGATCGCGAAATTTGGAATATAACTAGAGGGAACGGTACAGAGAAACTACAACAGTTCTCAATCAGGATATCTACAGATTTTAAAGTAAGTCTATATGACTTATTTTCTGTATGTGTAATAAATATTTTATAGACAGATTATTAGAAAGGGAGATAAAGTAAACCCATAGCAACAAACATGGGTTAGATAGATAGATAGATAGACAGACAGACAGACAGACAGACAGATAGAGAGAGAGAGAGAGAGAGAGAGAGATAGATAGATAGATAGATAGATAGATAGATAGATAGATAGATAGATAGATAGATAGATAGATAGATAGATAGATAGATAGATAGATAGATAGATAGATAGATAGATAGATAGATAGATAGATAGATAGATAGATAGATAGATAGCATTCATTATTCATAAACATGAAGATTCGTATGTCTCTTTTGTATTTGTACCAGAACAATTCTAAAGTCAATATATTCCATGTTCCCTTCGTTGCAGATTACAATCAAGGGTGCAAAAAACGGCATGACACATGGTTACATATATATTTATGAGATAATGTACAAGGGGTCTCCATGCAATGACTCAGATGGAAGTGTTATCATGATTCACTGGGAATCAAGTACGTCACAAACAACTGAAATGAAGTCGTTCACTGGACAGGATTACAATATTTCATTATCAGGTCACTCAATCTAACAGAAATTTCCTTATATGAAATGTATACTTTAAAGCAATGAATACCATTCAATATCATGTGCTGTAGAACTAACTTGTGAATTTATTTGGTTTATTGTGAAAAGTTTTTAATTTAAATTCCTATAAAATAATCCAATAAGCATAACATAATTAAGAGGATGACATGAATCTAAAATATGTGTGGTATGTGCTTCACGTAAGTAAACTAATTAAGTTCTATAAGTTTACTGATATATTGTTATTGTTTTCAGTATAATGACTTGCTAGGTAAAAGCATATATATCAAAATATACTTTCAGGAACCAGTTCGACAAGTAATTTATCTTTTGCTTTTAAACACATTACATGAAAAACTCAGAGATACACTTTCTTGCTGGTGTTCATGTCAACATGATAAATGAGTTGAAAATTACATCTGGAAATAGAAAGGTATTCAGCAATTTATTAGTTCACATAAACGAAAAGAAATAAATTTTGTCTCACATAATAATTAATACAAACATTCCTATATAAAGTGATTTCTAAACATATTTTTGTGTATTGAATAAATGTCTCTGCTGTTCCAGACGATAAGCCCGGCAATTCATTTAAGTCCAACATGGCAGTTATCATCGCAATTCCTGTGGCAGTTGCCGTGACGACAGCGGCAGTTGTGATTGTTATCGTAGTACTAAGGCACGTACACAACAGGTGGAGATGTGAATTAATTTGCTGTTTTATTTTTATTTAAATCTTGCACTTATTCATGAAATAAATTGTGTAATATGACAAGTGCAGTGTTTTATTGAAAAATATCCGTGCTTGCTGCAGACATTAGAGTAATAAATGTTGCAAATCATAAATATATTTGTATTGATGTTGGACAACTCTGTTATTCACACACACACACACACACACACACACACACACACACACACACACACACACACACACGCACACACACACACATATATGCATATCTTCAACACACTACAACTTTTTTGGTGTGTTTGTATTTCATTATACAGATGTATCCAAGATGATAAGACTCAGGGGACAAACATGTCTCTCCATGCAAAGTACGTTGTCAGTGGACAAGACATTATGCCAGGTTTGATAAAATCTAATACATTCGAGCGGAAACACTTAAAATAATTATTTGTGTCAATTAAGCGTTTGACGAATGAAAATACATCTAATGAATACTCAGCAAGCATTTAACTGTTGCTATTATTAAGTGTGTATCTATGAAGAACACGATTCGTAAATGAGCTGTTTCCTTATGTTGTAAATTATATGGATAGTGAAATCATAAAGAAATCATAAGGTAATCGTCTTGGGAATCTTTAAATAAGAATTATTGAATAATATATGTATTCACGTTACGTTTCAACATGCAATAACACGATGCATTGCTACGTTTAAAAGCCGATATGTTATCATAGTATTTGCTTGTTTAAGTGTCAACTTACTTATAAATAATCTTATTCCTGATGTTTGAATTGCATATTACGATTTACAGACAAGTTAAGAAAAATCTGAAAAATATGACAAGAAATAAAAACCAAATATTATTTAGCATTTCGATAAATGTCACCGGTAACTCAGTCTTTATTTCTGTTTCCTGACAGGTGATGATGACAGCACAACACTGTCACTTGCAGCCGCTGGAAATACAGTAGTGGACACATATAACAGAATCGAATTCAAGAACACCACTAGCAAGAGTGACATTACTTGTCAAGAATACTACCATTTAGGGGAACACAAAGATGACAGAAGGAAGGATGTCAATGGGTATGAAGATGTGTCTCTGCCCATTGATGATAACACCATTCACTAGGTACCGAGGAAAATATTGCCAACTGATTTATTTCATTACATCTGTGCTGACAGCTGGAAAATAATATTAACACCGGAGGAAAATACGTACTATGAACTCATGGAGACAGCTTAAAAGAGGAGAGAAAATGTCATAATCACAGACTGTTAATTTAAAGAAATACAATTTATCTCCTTCTTTCTCTCTCAAACATACACACACCCACACACACACACACACACACACACACACACACACACACTCACACACACACACACTCACACACACACTCACACACACACACACACACACACACACACACACACACACACACACATGCACAAGTATCACACTCATACCATGCAGTACAGCAAGATTATAATTTATTTTTAAATATGACATCTGGATGGAAAAAATATTTAAATATGACATCTGGATGGAAAAAAAAACTATTCTCATATCCCTAAACTCTTCTAATGTCGGCCTGCTTTATAATGCGGAATTCTCCAATGTAATTAGTAATATATATATATATGGCATTTTGCATGTGAAATCCTTTTGCTCTGTTTTGCTGTCTTGTTTCCTTCTGTGTTAAGTACTCTATGTCAGGACTATGTACATTTTTACGTATAATTATTGCAAACTCTCACAGCTTTTATGAGCGTAAGCGAATTTTAAATCTTATGTTTAATATCGATAATAGTAGTAGTAGTAGAATCATCATCATCATCATCATCATCATTGTAATTATTATTTATTGCATTTTGTCATGCACATTCATTTTATGACGTCATTTTATTGCTCGAATCTGGTCATCTCCTTCCAAGTGTCCTTGCTTCACTTAGTCTTAGTCTAGTGATCTAGGTGCAGCCCTATTTCACTTTATTTCATGAATGCGTTCTCTCCCTTTTATGCCACAGCGTTTATCCAAAGGTATAAGAAAATTTAAATCATTGGTTGTACAAAATGACGTCATGTTTATTAATAATTAAAAGTTCATGTTAATTAAATACAAAAGTATATCTGTGAGTTTTGCATTGTAAATAATCTTTTCAAGAGACGCTAACAAAATGTCGCCAGGAATTATATTTCTGAGTGAAACCCAGTAATATAGTTCACGTAGTTACACAAGTTACAACCCAATAGCTGCTTGTTACAGTCATGCTTTTATTTTTACATAGGCAAGTGCGCGTGTTAAATAAATAGTATATAATTAATTCCAGGTTACTGGATCGTCATCGGAGTTATGGTAGTAGTTACTTCCTCAATGGTACTAGCAGTTACTGTAATCTCATCACTCAGACGGAATGGTTGGAACTGTAACAGTTTAAATTAGAATAAATGCAGATTTAATTTGTATATTCATGAAGAAACTACTTGTTAATTGTACATGTCCTCACGTGCAAAAGCAGTAATAAAGGAACAAAAATCTAATTGTCGTCAAGACAACAATAACATCAAACATGTACAAAAGAAAAGAGTTACATCTTTAGTTATTGACGTTTCCACATACAAATGCATGTGAAGATCTAAATATACATTAGGCGAACACTGATTTGCACACATTGAAATATAGCACTTGAATTTTAACGTGTATTATATGCACACGTTTATATTTTAATTCTAAATAACCCACAGACCTGACCAGGATCGTGAGAGAAGGAACGCAGGGGCGACAACTTCTAAAGAGGAAGCTAGCCACGCACAGTTGAGTTGTTCCGCATCAGGTTTGATACCATTCATACTGTCATATACATATTTACTTTAACGTATACATTGTATTTACTGAAGATTTTTCCCTGTGCATTCAAGAACCAAAATACGAATATAGGTAACAAACAAGGAGCAGCACAAAAATGTAATCAAACAGATTACTAACGAAGATATACAAATTACAAACAAGAATCTATACAAAATTACTTCCAAACACAAACAAGAAAAAAATCTATGCAAAAGTATAGCAAGCACAAATGGCCAACAATAAATTATCCAAAAGGATTTACAAACTCATATTTTTAACAAGATTATATGAAAAACAATATTTACAAACAGAAATGACGAAAAAGAACTAATAAAAACATATATTACCTGTCCATATAACAAACGTCGCCGTAATCCACTCTCATTAAACATATCGTTCTAGATACTGAGTGAGCAGTTTTCTATATTCCAATGAATATTATTTATGAGAAGGAGACTAGCCAATGGGCTGATTTTAAGGAGTGCACTTGCTGTAGAGAATTCTTCACCCTATCTTTGTATTTGAAGTAGAAAGAGAGAGAGACTGTAAAAAATAGTTATCTGAACATGGGTTCATGGAAAACTGTGTTTACTTGTCTATGTCATTGTAATTGTCATATGTCAGTAGTTTGGTGTTGTATGTATACTTGTTTATTGAGTAGTTTTGTGTTGTGACTTACTGTAAGTTTATTATGTATACAGACAACAGGATTACTCAAAGCACTTGATTGTCGTCGAATTGTAAAATGATCCGAACTTGACATTTGCCATTGTAACAGAGAACACAACTATTGATTTGAACACTCAGGATATAATTGTCGCTGAGGAGAAATACTTGACATTTGCCATTGTAACAGAGAACACAACTATTGATTTGAACACTCAGGATATAATTGTCGCTGAGGAGAAATACTTGACATTTGCCATTGTAAAAGAGAACACAACTATTGATTTGAACACTCAGGATATAATTGTCGCTGAGGAGAAATACTTGACATTTGCCATTGTAACAGAGAACACAACTACTGATTTGAACACTCAGGATATAATTGTCGCTGAGGAGAAATACTTGACATTTGCCATTGTAACAGAGAACACAACTATTGATTTGAACACTCAGGATATATGATATAATTGACACTGAGGAGAAATAATTGATGTTCTTATATTTTTAAAATTATTTTTCTAGCCGTTAAACAAAATGCTCGTATGTGTTTAACTTGTAGCAAATATATTATTTCAATCGTACCTACATATTTTATTAATGCAGGTGTGTGTGTGTGTGTGTGTGTGTATGTGTGTATGTGTGTGTATGTGTGTATGTGTGTATATGTGTGTATGTGTGTGTATGTGTGTGTGTATGTGTGTGTATTTGTGTGTGTATGTGTGTGTATGTGTGTGTATGTGTGTGTATGTGTGTGTGTATGTGTGTGTGTGTGTGTGTGTGTGTGTGTGTGTGTGTGTGTGTGTGTGTGCGCGCGCGCGCGCGCGTGTGGTATTTCAAGCAGGACTTAAGTGAAGTAAATGACTTAGGCTTACAGTTGCGTGAGTGCATCATCTAAGTGGAATCGCATTATGTTTGCTGCAGTTTATAAGGTGGAGTTCCCTTACCCTGAAGTACTCCATGGATAAAGTGCACACGTGTTTTGACTCTTGTCTGGCTCTATGTTGTTAGCATTCCTGATATGTTGTAGTAATTGACTTCATTCTTATACTAGGCCAAGCTGCTAGTCGCCTATGTTCAGCAAACATCGCTGCATAGTTAAAAAAAAAAACGAAGACTCCCATCAATCCTTATGTTACATAAAAGCATAGACGTTCAACTTTAACAATTGTAATTATTTGGCAGACTATGTAAGTGTATTGTGCAAAATGTGCATACTACTTTATCATTGTTTTGCCATCCTAGTTATACCAAAATAAGTTTTCTAAACATACTTTTTTATGACATGATTTCGTTCATCTTTTCATTCCATTCACTGTCTGCACATTTCTAGGCATGACTGGATATGATTGGGACTCAGTCGTTTTGTCTACTCCAACCGTCAACAGTCAGAATTCCATAGTAGAGAAGAAGTCTCAAGAAAAGCACTTGAGCCGAGTAAGTGCTAGCGAGCTATCTGTCTCGTGTCATGAAGATGTATAAGCAATCAGTATTTAGATAACGTGAGAGTTATCTGTCTTTGTGCCATGAAGACCTAAATGCATACGATGACATAGACAGAGTAGAGTGATATCAAGTAATCAGCACTGACACAAAAGCCATGACGCTGTCTCAACCAAATCAAAAAAAAAGAAACACCAGTAAAAAAAAAAGAAATCACTTAGAGTAGAAAAAAATATCGTCTTAAAATTTCCCACTGCAGTTTGTGATTAGGAAAATAGTCAAGAAGTGGTAACTGAGCAGTTGTATTATAAATGAAGGCGATCAGTTACGACACTTTTGACAGAACTCACAGGATCTGGAGAGTATAGGTCATTAAATCAATTTATCACCATTTCGGGAAAAAATCCCCTTTTTCGTTCTGCATTTTAATTGAAAAAAAGAAAAGAAGCAGACCATGTTTGTGATAAACGCTAAAGTAAACTTAATTGCGTTGAAAAAGCTCTTTCATAAAGCAGAAATGCACGAAGTTTACGTCTTTTTAATTTATAAGCATAATATTTTATTTTTTGTCAACAGCACATGTTTACGTCATTTTAATTTATAAGCATAATACTTTATTTTTTTGTCAACAGTACATACCCAGTCCTGTGTACTAATCTGGTGGAGGTTTGCATATTTGTTTGATTTTATTTAAATAAATAGTTTTATAAACTTTCACTGACTACGTAAATTGCTAGATTTACAGTATTTAAATAAACAGTAAATAAATATAATTTAATATGCAAGATTTTACTATTTTAAATTTTATCGTTGCTTGTCTAAACATTATTTAAAGAATTATTTTTAACTCAGATGTAGTAAAGAAAATAATATTTCTCTTTGCTTTTAATTGTTAGCAAAACTTATTGTGTGTCAGTGTGATTACGCACATTAGAACCGTTAGTGTGCGTCTTCTTTGTGGTATAATTCTTCTTTTGTAAACACATCTGTGTTGGATTATTGATCTAGCTGTGATTGTTTTTATGCAATATTTGATTGTGTTGCGTATTGACCGACGGAGTGTAGATACAACTTCAATGTGAAAAAGAACTACTTCTTTGTTCATGTCTCGAAAACTAAGCCATCATCCATACACAAGTATAGAACCAGCGTGATTAGTGTACTGAGAACACTTTATAATTACTACGAAATGGGTCATGACTATCTTAAATAAAAGTATAATGTTTGTATTAGCATTTTGTTTAGTTGAAACAATTATATTAATGGGCAGTGCACGATATCTACTTTTAAAGCTTTCACAACATAACTATAGTGCTCCACAATTTTACAATAAAACCCTTAATAAAATACATAGAAGCAGGTGACATATAAAAGAAAGCGTGAAAATAGTTGTCACGCAAGGAACCAATGTAAAGCAAAGGGTACGATGGGGAGGGGGGCACAGAAGCATTGCTTAGTCATCATTGCTTCTCTCCCGTAAGGGCAATAAATGATCTGCAATGTTGCCTCCCTTTGAGAACAAAAAAGTTATTTTTTGCGATTGCATTTAGGTAAATGACAATTTTATCTACATAATGTTTGTCAGAATACACATTAGTGTACAAAGGATGCTCTGAGTACTAGCTACTTTGTCATTGTCATTATTGTACATTTCGTTGAGATAAAGTGCCGGCTACTGGTTAACAAACACTGGTGACGTAATTCAAACAATTTCAAATTAATGTGATGGATGACATGTGTCATGGTAATTTCAGCGGTTCGTTTCACATTTTAATTTGTCCATGAGCGATGCTCACCATTGCAAATCCAACTGTAGATATTATGTTCCTAACGTTGTTATTGGAAGGTCAGAATGATTCACATTACAGTAAGCATGAGATCGTTACTTTATAATGAGAACCCATTCATTTACAAGTTTAACGATGTACACGTGTCTTGCCTTTGTGAATGCACGAAAATAGTCTATGGATAGAGAGGCCGACTTTACAAAATAAAAAAGTGTATTAAGTATGAAAATTTTCTATGGATGAATTTCCAGTAAAGTGATTCCAATTTGGATTGGTTTTTAAACGTAATTGCTATTTTGTGAAAACACACTATCGAACAAAACATGCAGTAACCAAAGAGAGCATCAAATAGTATAATTTGGCTCTCGACTGTCATGCAGGCAAACATATAAATATACATATATTGCTCGCACATCAATATAAGTATGTGGACTGAGGTTAATATTTTTTAGAATTTTTCTTTAAATAGGATGTTTTCTCATGACATAGTTTGTTCTATGCTTTGAGCAGTTATCCTGAATATGTGTCACGCCAATATACACTCGAGTCATAATGCAAGATACATTAATGGTGGCATCCTTCTGGTTGTGTAGTGTAACAAATGATTGTGTAATCATGAATTTTATCGAAATGCTTCCGTAAACAAGAATTGTGCTTGTTTAATATACCACCATTTACCTCATTACTACCGAAGACATCAAAATGGTTTTTAAATTATTTTAATAGTTGAATAGAACTTGATGACATAATGATGCATTTCTTAACACCAGCCCTTATCAACGCGCATTACAAGTACCTAGTATATGTATTGATAATCTGATATGTGTCCTCTTCTTAAAATATCGTTAACACTTTTTATCTGTTTTAGTTTTAGCCCTTATCAACGCGCATTACAAGTACCTAGTATATGTATTGATAATCTGATATGTGTCCTCTTCTTAAAATATCGTTAACACATTATCTGTTTTAGTGCTCGTTGACTACTCGATATTCGTTTTCTCTTTGCGGCTCTGATGACGTATTACATAATGACCGGATATAGTAAGTTCCGAGGACTGACAAAAATAAAAAGCGTTCTATATCATCGTTATCTTTTTTATTCCTCTTGAGTATTTTTAAGATTTTCTGCTCATTGCAGATTTGGGGAATGTGTGACTAATGTAATCTGTCCTTATAAATATATCTATAGTATGTGTATTAGTCCCTATTAATTAAATTGTTAATTAACTAGAATGCTGTAGATTAAATTTCATAGAATCTCAGTAATGGCGCTTATATTATTTGTGATCAGTTCAAATACTTACCTTGACACCTAGGTGACCTCAAAAGAGCTAAAAATAGTCAAACGTCGCTAGTGTAAATACGTTCAATTGCAGCGTTTGTCTTTCACAGAGCGTTGTTAATTGATACTGCACTTTCATATGACAAGGGCAGAATTTTTTGATTATTTTTAAACTAAACATTACATTTTAATTTAAACGTTTAAAATTGCTGATATATATCGGATTGTGTAGTTTATTTTATTTTAGCTTAGAGTAATAATGTTTAATCAGCAAAGTTTAGGTAAGTTTATTTTAACGACGATTAGTGTAGTGCAGTGTAGTGTAGTGTTTTGTAGTGTAGAGTAATGCAGTGTATTGTATTGTTTTGTAGTGTAGTGTAGAGGAGAGCAGTGTAATGTAGTGTAGTGTTTTGTAGAGTAGTGTAGAGTAGAGCAGTGTAATGTAGTGTAGTGTTTTGTAGTGTAGTGTATTGTAGTGTAATGTTTTGTAGTGTATTGTAGAGTAGTGTAATATACTGTTTTGTAGTGTAGTGTAGTGTTTTCTAGTGTAGTGTAATGTAGTGTAGTGTAGAGTAGAGCAGTGTAATGTAGTGTAGTGTAGAGTAGAGCAGTGTAATGTAGTGTAGTGTTTTGTAGTGTAGTGTATTGTAGTGTAATGTTTTGTAGTGTATTGTAGAGTAGTGTAATATACTGTTTTGTAGTGTAGTGTAGTGTAATGTAGTGTTTTCTAGTGTAGTGTAATGTAGTGTAGTGTAGTGTAGTGTTTTGTAGAGTAGTGTTTTGTAGAGTAAGTGTAGAGTAGTGTAGTGTTTTGTAGTGTAAGTGTAGAGTAGTGTAGTGTTTTGTAGTGTAGTGTAGAGTAGTGTTTTGTAGAGTAGTGTTTTGTAGTGTAGAGTAGTTTAGTATTTTGTAGTGTAGAGTAGTGCAGTGTATTGTATTGTTTTGTAGTGTAGTGTAGACTAGTATGGTGTAGTGTAGAGTTGTGTGGTGTAGTGTTTTGTAGTGTAGTGTAGTGAAGTGTTTAGTAGTGTTTTGTACTGTAGTGTCGTGTAGTGTAGTGCAGTGTAGTGAAGAGTAGTGTAGTGTAGTGCTTTGTAGTGTTTCGTAGTGTAGTGTAGAGTAGTGTAGTGCAGTGTAGTGTTTCGTAGTTTAGTGTAGTGTAGTGCAGTGCAGTGTAGTTTAGTGTAGTGTAGTGTGTTTCCTTCTATTAGATTAGTTATATTTAGAATACATTACTCGTTTTATTGTCCAATCGATCAATGCATGCCATGTATTATTCATGCATAATCAAGATATTATATAATTAGTTTCATTTACTAAAACAAAAGTTCAATTTAATGTTAGTCAACAGAAAACTGTTATCATGAAACACTAATTAGAATCGCCACCTTACTGAAGATCTCAAATACATTTTCAGCGAAAAAATTAAACGAATTCTTACGATCAGTGCTTGCAACACAATTGCAATAAATTTCCTTCTTTCTTTTAAACGGCTTGGAAAAGAACAGTTTTACTTTTTGCAAAACCGTGTAGAGGTAAAAAATGGTATTAATTGTTTGGTTCAGAGCAAGGTAACTCACGTCCTTCCTTACATACATAATTGTATTTTGTAAATGAAGAATGCGCAGTAACCTGCGGTTAGGACAGTACACGTAAAAGTTATTAGTAAGTACAGAGTCTAATGCACTGTTTAGAGTTTAGACAGTATAATTCACAATATTAATATATGCTTTTTGATCTTGACTTATGCAGTAGTTAGGCTGCCTAGCTACGTCCGTAGACCGTGCTTGTAAACGGGAAGACACTTGTTTCAAGCGGTTGGAAATGGGTCTGTTTTGGCGACATTTTGCTACAGCCCAATCAGATAATCTTTTAAAATAAAATGGGTCTGTTTAAGGGTTAAACTTAACGATTTCGCCAAAGTGACACTTCCACACTGAACACTTTGAATGAAAAGTCCTAAATGTTGATCTAGTTGCGAACAGTATAGTATGAAAATATAATTTAGAATACAGATCGACACAGACAGTTAATCACAATAGTACACGTGTTCTGACGACGCTTTCAAGTAGTAAGGCTTGAGTGTGGTACTTGAACAAATAAAATGGAGATGATATTTTCCGATATAATTGAAGGTTAATGTGTAGACTTAAAAGAAGTATTTTTTTTATTGATTTAACAATAATTATTGTTATTGTTAACAGCCAAATATTATAAATAAGAACGTATTAGGCATTTCAAGAGTTGCACAGTAAGCTAATAATAGATTGAAAGTTTGTGTTTTCACGAGTTGCTTATTTTTAGCATTAATTCCTTAGACTAATATTTCCAGACACGATAGATTTAAATATGCAAATAAAAGGGAAGCCACTCCATATAGTCTAATGTTAGGTAGATAATTGGAAAATACAGATATGTAAGTAAGCGGGTTGCAGGGTCTCACAGTTGCCATTGTTAGATAATTATTATTATAATAATAATTGAATAAATTTGTCTATTTTTCATAAGGTCAGTCTTTTCGCGAACATTGTTTGAAAAATATTTGCTCGTCAACGGGAGGTTAAAACATAACTTATGAGGAGGCCACTCTGGGTTTATAATTACGTTTATAATATCAAGTATATTTTAGGGAAATCGACAGAATGCCTTGAGAGGTCAAATTTCAACTGTCCAATGTGCACGATTTGTAAAGATTTTGCTAATGTTTTAAAATCGCGCACAATATGCGTTTCAGTTTAATTTTAATTTATATTCCTGTTGTGACGTCGATGATTTTGTTTTTGTTGATTTTTATTTAAGCAATGAAAGTCATGACAGCATTAATTCTTTTCAGAGCTATTTTCATTTTATTTCTAGCAGAATGTAGTCCGTAAATGTAGGAATTGTTATATTACATAATCTGACGTCAGTGGAGTAAAACTTGCTAATCGTCGCCATATTGGATGCACAAAATCCGTTTCGTTTTATAATAATTGATGCAGTGATCAGCTGCGCAGTTTTACACAGTGGTAATTGTCTAACATGACAAGTAAAAACATCACAGAAATGAAATAACCAGGATGATTTTTTAGGTCAACGTCTGTTTTGAGAAAAGAGCCCTGAAATCTGCCATCCCTCGAGTCTGAGTCACATTTCCGTGAGTATTCTGCCGTGTGACTTTCTAGAAGAGGATGTGAAATTAATTATAGCTATTACAGACTGAGCTTCTCTTAAAGTCGACAATCGTCAACTTAAGGTAGGATCTGTCCTGATTGTCTTTGGTCTTAATGAAAGCATACATAAACGTAAGATTGCTTGGTATAGAATAATGTTTTCAAGAAAGTGACTGAAGTCTAAAATTATTGTGGCCACTACATACTCCGCTTGTAGTGCGTTATAGATAACTGCTTGATGCTGTTTGATAAATGTTCGAGCTGTGTCATCGTCATTGTGAGTTCGCTGCTCTTTGGTGCTTGAGGTGGGTTTAATTTACAACGAAAGTGTACGTTTTAGGAAGCAACACATATTCGTAAAAATTGATTCAACAAAATTAGCGTCTTTTATATGGGGTTGATACTGTACCAAATACCATGTGCACTTATGGAGTAGCAAATATTATGTGTATCGAAAGAGTGTCAAATATCATGTACATTGAGAGTATCAAATATCTTGTAAATTTACACAGTTTTAGATATTATATGTATTGACAGAGTATCAATTATCATGTGTACTGATAGAATATCAGTTATCATTTGTGCTGCAAACTCAGATACCATTTGTACAAACAGAGTATCACTTATCATGCGTACTGATAGAATATCAATTATAATTATCATTTGTGCTGCAAACTCAGATACCATTTGTACAAACAGAGTATCACTTATCATGCGTACTTACACAGTTCCACTAATCACGTGTGGTGACAGAATATCGCTTATTATGTGTGCTGAAATTTTCAAGTATTATATGTACTGAGAGAGTATCAAACGTGTGCAGACAGAATATATTGATCTCATTTATCCTCTTCAACATCATATACCAGTGTACGTAAACAAATGAATCTAAAATATAAAGCACTCACCATAAAGAGTTCAATAAAATGGAGCGTTTCTTGTCATCGCAACTTTGGAATTTTTACTTATTAAATCATGTATAAAACAAAGTATTATATTTTCCTTAGTAAACAAGACAGGTATCAGCTCATCTCCAGCAGAATGGAAACAAGGGTTCGCCTTTTCTGCACCACTTTAATTGCTATCACCATCGGCATTGGTCACTCGCAAAATTCAGAGTATGTGTTTGTGATTACCGATTACATATTAAGAATTACATAACTTATAGTTACTTGTTCAAATACGTAAGAAATTTAAATAAATAGATATCACACATTGATATTAAAAACAATTTCTTATTTAGATTGACGTTTAAATGTGTAAATAAATACTAATTTATATTGATTCTTGAATGTGTAATAAATATATACTAAAATAGTCGACTGGGCATCTTTTGGTACTGTCCTTTTAAAAACGAATTTTTAACTTTGCAGGAAATCATTCCAGCATGATCAGGCCAAAGGTTATCCAGGTATAATACATTCCATTATATACACTTTCTTATTTATTTAAAACACATAGAGATCGTGCTTTTGTCAGACAAATGTGTTTCCAATCTTAATAAATTAATAGTTTTATTTATGCTTTATATCTGCTACCCATTCTCTAGCGACTTTGACTCAAAGTTAAAATGCATCGTATATATAATCTGTTGTATTATTTATTTTACAAAGGTAACTGTTCTTATTGGTCTTGTGCTTGGGAGCTTGATGGATGGACACTAAGCTCTGGTATGTTAATGATTAACAAAATCTGTTATCTCACTATCTCCCTATATCTCTTTCTCCCTCCCTTACTCTCAATGCAAAGCCAGTCTCTTTGTTTTCCTCAATTTATCCTCTCTCTCAAGTGGAAGTATCTGTTTTTCTTAAATTTAAATATCTACTTAAACACAAAATGCGTGTGCCTTTTAATGTGGTCTATTGTGTTTTGGTGTAATATACAACCGCCTTTCACTTGCGTTTATTTAATTAAATGTTCACAAACATTAACTCAGAAAGATTCCATTAATGAAAGATTGTACAAAAGTAATTTAATACTTATGAATAAACACATATTTTAAGAAAACAGAATGTTGTATGGTAAATGAACTTATTAATAATAAAATGACTTCAGTCGGTATATCTGAAAGCATAATCCAAGATTGTGTATATCACATTGGAAGTGGAGAGAATTTTGCAGAAAATCTTATATTTATCTTAATAGTGACTCCACAAACTTTGTTTAAGTGATGGACGTAAAATGAAATAGTCATATTAATGAATCTTGAACGCATTTACAACAGTACTCACACACTAGTCACGAATGGGTCTCGTGACAAATGGTCACACATAGGAAACGCATAGTATTGCACAACAAATATTCACTAACACTATTCGCACAGCACAAATTCACAGAGAGAGAGGAAAATATACTATTGGATCACAAATGACACGATTTGTTGAGGTTTTTCTTGGGGGTGGGGGTGGGGGTGGGGGTAGGGAAATGATTTTGTCCTATACTAGGATCACAAATCTGACCTTGCAGACTATTCTTTCGCTGTCTACTGGAAACCATTTCTCACTTCCAAGCCGCCATCTTATTAGTTTAATACGTGTAGAATCACATTCAATGCGTCAAATAATTAATAGCGCAGTTTATTTTACAGTACTCCAGTCTTGTTGCGTCCAGTGTAAAAGTGTAAAATATATCTGACCCTAAGTCATTCAGTAGCATTCCAGTTGGAGAGTATCAACTAATATAATATAAAGATTTTTTTAAAAAATAAATTAGTCTTATGTATTGTATGCAAATGTCTCTAGCGTCGTCGATACACACAGACATATTTTCATAATGGGGGGGTGGGGGTGAACAAAGACGAGAAAGGTGGGGAAACGTTGTAGCGTACCGCTATTGTCTACATCACGTCTCCGCTGTCACAACTTTATTCAGTCCTCCAGTGATTTGTCAAACACTGCGTATGGACCTGTTGGCTGTTCGTCACAGTGTCCCAACACGCATACACCATGGATGTTTGTCTGGCTCTTTTATTATATGTGCAAGAGTTACGAATGCTGACGTGTTTGTTTGGAAGAGTGTATTTGGAATGGAGACTGTAAACACAAAACACCGTGAACACTACACTCACCCTTTAAAAACAACAGTAGGCAATAAAAAAAAATACGACAGTCGTTTATTTGTGTATGTATTGTGTCGTTGATTGGCTGAGGAAAAACTTTGAAGAGGGTCACACTTCAAATACAAGTGTACTCTCGACTGGCTGATTACTCATGCAGGAAAAAATTGAAGACAAAAATATGTACTTTCTGTACGATAGCTTACTCGATCTGTTGTGTCGTTGTCGTCTCTGTCTCGCTGGGGTTGCTCATATGTGGTTCCCCCTCTGACATACTCCTGGTGTCAATGATGAAGATCTGCATGATCCAAATAACTAATTAAAATGACCGCCTGTAATTAAGTATGGTCAGACTTTCTTGTATATAGGTTAAGTCGAATGGTGCTGTGTGATGCTAACACCTCCTAGTTAATGGTTATGATTATTATTACTAATCATCCACAACTAATTACAACTGATGAGAATCTTAATTTATGTTATTAATAATTCTCTAAACGACACACTTGGTGGATGTGCAGGCGCTGTAAATGCTCCCTCATCTCCACAACATTAAAGACAAACATTTCCGTCACACAATCTGTTGTAGGTGGAAAACGTCTTATAACTCAAAAGATAAATCCGTCTTTTAATCTATATTGAGCGAGCACCCACCCACCCACTTTCTTCTCCAACATAAGGTTATTACTATGTGTCAGAAGGTCAATAAATGTAACAATAAATTTATTAAATCAAAAATCAACACCACTTACCTAAAGGATATTATTAATTAATTAATCATCCAAAACTATGAGAATCTTAATTTATTTTATTAATGATCCTCCATCAGACACCATTCATCACTCTCACTAGGCTGATATATAGGCACTGTAAACGTTTCCCCTCTTCCACAACATTAAAGATTCGCATTTACAGTCACACAATATTCCGTAGGTGAAAAATGTCTTACTAAAGGAGAACACAAATCCTTCTTTAATCTATATTTAGCTAGCCCCCATCCATCCACTTTCTTCTCCAATATAAGATTATCAATATGCATAAGAATGTCAAAAAATGTATTAATAAATTTATTAAATCAATAGTCAAATATACATATGACAAATATAATAAGAAAAAGATTACTTGACATCAATATTTCCATGAAACCACTTTCGAATAATTTCTATAATTCGCAATCTTATATCCCAAAAATACAAATCAACACTTCAATACAAATCACATGATAGCTCGTATCAGAAAACAGAATTGGAGTTATTAGAGATAAGCAATAATAGTTTTTACATAACCTGTATTAAGTGCTGTCTCAATAGTCTCTCATGTGCTTTTGCAACAAAGACAGGTTTAGAGTCTGCCGTTATTACACCTGTTCCATGTGTTTCTCTCACACATTGAAAACACTGTTTTGTTGCTATTTTCTCGAAGCTAACCTGGGCATTCATTCACCATACCAGCTCGTTCAAGCATGGCGGGAGAAAATGAGTAGGTTGTCTTCAAATTGTGTGGAGTGAGACATGTTGAAGTGGACAATAAACTTGTAACATTGTTGCAAAAGAGCACAAAAGACTATCAATACAGCACTTAATTCAGGTTATGTAAAGACTATTTTTGCTTATCTCTAATAACTCCATTTATGTTTTCTGATAAGAATTATTCTGTGATTTATATTTTAGAATAAGACTGTGGCTTATAGTAATTATTTGAACGTGGTTTTATTGAAATAATGTATGTCAAGTAATCTATTTCATTGTATTTGACATATGTATGTGTATGTTTTATTGTTGATTTAATAAATTTATTGTTACATTTATTGACATTCTTATGCATATTAATAACCTTATGTTGGAGAAGAAAGGGGGTGGATAGGGGCTCGCTAAATATAGATTAAATAATAGCAAAATGCATGAAATATTTATAAGTTCATTCTTCAGAATCAGTCAGTTAACTCACCATTAAGCTAACGGCTGCCTTTCACGACTGGACTTCTTGCCACTCTAAATTCAAGTGATTTGCCAAAAGAATTCTCTACAACAGGTAAACCTTTGATCTTAGAACATTGGTTGGTCTCATTCCCGTAAATCTTAACCATTGGAAATAGTTTGGATTGTATCAGCAAACTTTAGCATATACTTAACTTGAGTTGTTTACTCCAAACTTACAAAAATACCATCATAAGGAGAGCCCAATCTAGAAATAGGGATTGGCAAATTTATTCCGCCAAAAACGGTAAATAAAATGTGTGAACAATATTCAGAACAGGAGTACTGGCAAACAACTGGTTAAATAAAAGAAATACATCATATCTCTTTCATTTCTCCTCGAGTATTTCATAATTTTGAATTGTTTGAATGAAAGTATTATTTACGTTGTACATGTGAAATATAAATTTGAAATATATTTATAGAAAACAGTATGGATTACATGAATTTCAGATTGTATTGAAAACACACTTAACTGCACCTACTGGATTTCACTGAACAAAACATACGGAGTTATACAAAGCAATTTATCTCGCCCTACCCATGATGAAGGACATTGTCTCAAAATTTACTATTATATGTTTCGTAACACACCTCTTAACTTATCAATATGGATACATACGTCTGATAATGATGATCGAGAACTCTGGAACTCTACGAGCGGAAATTCTACATGGATGGAAATACTACTGCCAATCAAGATATTGTCAGACTTTCAAGTACGTAGAAAGATTCGGGATTAATTTACTTATTGTGTGTTTACTATTAAAATGTCACGTGACATCAATAAGGAGAAGCTATATGGTTATTTCTTTAAACAATCTGCAAAAATATATGTGTGCAAAGATTTATTCCAACGGAGAGACTGTTAATTCATTATCTCTATTCATATAATGTATTCCTTTTCTGGTTCATGTAAGGTGTTCTGAAATACGTCATTAAGATTGCATTTATTAGATCCCTGAAATATTAATATCTCTCTGTTGTATATCTAAAAGGAGAAACTCGAAGGCTTTTGAAATTACTAGCAGGGAACATTCGGTATTATTGCTTCACACTATGTCTTTTACTAAAGTTATTAGAAGAATAAAAACTATTGCAATAATGTCCGGCATACGTTGGCGTCCCTAAGCACCCTAACCTTGATTAGACACAAACTCACATTTTCAAATCAAAGTCTAAGTATTTTGAACTATAATTTGGAACCATTATGATAGTACTGAAATTAGATGGTCTATATATTGTTTTTATTGTCCAATTCCCCAATCAAAATAAGATAAGTGTAGTGACAATAAAAGCTACATACGCAATGAAAACTAAAATGTGCAGCCGAATGTTTTAAATAGAAAGTAGCACAGCAGGATTCCAACTTGTCAACACGTTAGTTTTGGTCACTCACAATAGCATCAACATATCCATCCCTTCTTTTCTCTCATATGATGACATCTAACGGTGGAGGTGGCATATCTGAATTCTGAAAAGGTTCTCGAATATAATGCAGACAAAATTATGTCCTTCCGGTGAACTGGAAAGTGTTGGAATATTCTATTCCCACCATACATTCCGTTATGTGTTTAGACAGTTCTAGAACAGGAAAGTTCTTAAACATACCAAGCCTCCATGTTTACCTCTGTGTGCTAATTCCTGTGGACATGAGAACAGTGAAGTTAAGGATGTGCTGTTTCCCATCACTGTTTTGATTTAGTTTGAACTATTTTAAACTAAGAAGTATTTCTATTTAACTGTCTACAAATTATTTTGTGATCTAAAAGGAACCAATAACTCGAATGGCCAAAATCTATTACCCAGGTTTTAATCTATCATTTATACCACAGCTTCTAGGAAAAGTTTATTTGCACCAGCATCTTAGGCAGATAATCATACATGTGTCAGTGTTTGGTAGTCTAAGTTCACCATTCAAACCAAATCCCTGAACTGCCTTTTTAAATTTATTAAAAACTTTGTGTTTTTGCATAATTGAATGAGGTACATTTGAATACTTCTTGACCTATATCGGTAATACTTTAACTAATTAATCTTTGTTTCAAACTGTTTTGGTCAAAACAGAACGCCAACTGAAAGGAGATTATAAACACTCCAGCACAGATAACGTTTGCCATTGCTTTAATCAGCACTTAGTTCTTAGTTTATTTCGTTTTCTGTTCTTGTTGGACCAATTCATTTTCTGTTCTTGTTGGACCAGTTCATTTTCTGTTCTTGGACCAGTTCATTTTCTGTTCTTGTTGGACCAATTCATTTTCTGTTCTTGTTGGACCAGTTCATTTTCTGTTCTTGTTGGACCAGTTCATTTTCTGTTCTTGTTGGACCAGTTCATTTTCTGTTCTTGGACCAGTTATCTTTTGTTCTAAAACAAGTTCATTTTCTATTATTCGACCATTAGCAAATCTCAAGAATGCTATAGTACCAAACAGTATTCATAATTTAAGTGAATATTTAAATGAATGTAGACTTGAAACTGCAGTAATAATGTATAGTGTAAACACTGAGTGATGATGTCATTTTATGTTTTATTATAAATTAGACAACTATTTTGATTGCGATTTTCTTTTCTATTATATGGTCTTAATGAGTCACATTTATGTACACAAAGTTTCGATTTTGATGCTAACATTTTATGTGATATTCATTCATTTACTTTAGATAAAACTCGTCGGCAGACAAAAGAAATCAAAATCTTCTGTGTTAATCGAATGGATAATTTACGACAGGTCGCCATGCTGCAGTGCAAATGACAGTTCTCTTCTGATGACCACGCAGCCAAAAACGTCGACAGCAAATAAATTGCAACCGATTACAAGTACCAGAGCTACAACGAGATCCAAATTTACCAGTTAACCACTTCAGAATTTGTGTTCGAATATGTCTATTTGTCTCACAAATATATTTACATTTTTTTGTCAGAATTTATATTCTTGAAGTATTATGTGAATCCTTATATAAGTTGAACCGAATGTAGTAATAATTAAAAACGAAATTGCCCATTTTAACAAAGGTACGGGAAAATATTCAAAATATTTAATATCAATTACTCTAGTCTGCGCTTAACATCTTGAGTAGTTCAGTGAATACTGTTCTATAAATAGAGACATATGATATTGTCTACATGCGTCTCGTTGTTGCTAGAAGCATTGCTCTGTTGAACTCTATTCTTACTACTACTACTACTACCACTACTACTACTACTACTACTACTACTACTACTACCACTACTACTACTACTACTACTACTACTACTACTACCACTACTACTATTACTACACACATACATATATATCGTATAATTGTTTCTGAAAATTATTTTCTAATTGTAATTTACGCTTAATGTTCCCATTTAACATTTTTCAAGATGACAAGACTATCGATAGGTCCTTTTCTTTCGGGACAGTAGTCACCATCAGTATTCTTACAACCGTTGCAGTGGCAATTGGAGTCGCAGTGGGTGTAGTCGTCTTGCGAAGAGCTGGCTTGTTGTGCAAAAGGTTGATTTAAATGATAATTATTTTTATCAATTATTTTACCTATGGCATCGCTTATTATGCGCCAATGGAATTTACGCACATCTTTACCCAATGTGTGTCCTTTAAATTAAATACTAAGCTGCTCACAACATGGCACAACATGTATGGCATATATGGACAAAATGGTATAAAATGGTTTGTAAAGTGTTTGATCTTGAATCAATGTGTTGTGGGCTTGAGCGCAAATTGTAGTGCAGCTCTCTCTGAAGTCCTTTATTTGATGTGTGTAGCGGTTGTAGCCCTTTATTCAAAATTTGTGCAGATAGTTCACAAGAGTCTCTACTAGTCATTATTGACTTTCAGCAGGTGGCACCTTGATTGTCATGGGTACATATTCAACAGAAGAGTAACTTGAAAATTGACAGAGTTAAGATGTTGCAAAAACTGTCTATGACTTTACCTATATATTTATCCTAACTGTAGGCATAGATGTAAACATTTTCATATAATCTACTATCGAAATGTATTTCCAAAACCTTTCTACTTAATTTAAACAATAACATTACATACCTGTATACACATTTAATAGAACACCAGTTATTATGCTATTTTTTCATTGCCTATCACTTTTTATATTTGATTGCAGTGGAATTTTTAATTTCTTTTCTTTAGTCTGAAATATCTAAATGGAACTGGCAAAAACATATTATAACAGATGATGAAAAGAATTGAGGTGTTAATACCAATTTGTCATTTAGGTATACCATGAGAATTTATGCACATCACCATCTTTTATATTCAATAATGGTTCTCGGAAGTGGTTATCTCCCCATTACCAACGTGTGTTTGTGTGTGTAAAGTGTCTAAGCAGTCACCGGATCTAATGTGTATAATGAACTGTGGTTATTGTCGCTTTAGTCAAAGAGGTTTGACTTCATCAGAAAAACTACTTCGATGTTTATATTGATTGATCGTGTGCATAAATACATTTATGCAAGACGAAACGTTTTCAAAGAAACTGAAAATGTAAAAACTTTTAATCTCCATCTATGTATGTGATGCGACACAACTCTACCATTTTCTAAAGACATTGGCGCGGAAAGAAATAATGAGATACTTTTAATACAGTTGGAAAGACATAGTCCATAACACGAATAGCTCAGCAACGTGTTTATAAATATTATCAAAAATTTAAAATATGCATCTTCACTATTCTGCAGTTTTGCATTTGTATCTTATCATTATTTAGAAGGAAAAAACACTGAAAATAGTAATGAGGAACATGTAGCAAGGTCGAATAAGATGTGACTTTAGAGCAATAATTATTTTATTAACTCGTTACAATGTTTGGTTTGCTGTCTTTGATTTCAGAATTGAACTCATAGCATATATACCTCATAATTTTAATTCCTTTATTGATGTTAACATGCGCATTATTAATTTATACATTATCAATTTATAATAGGCTTACATCTCTTAAATAATTTCCGTAAATGTTTTGTTTTCCTTCCATAGAGCTGCAAAGACGGGTAGATGTAACCAGGTGACAAGTATTTCTCCCCATGCTTCATATTACGTCAACAGGCAAGACATCACTTCCGGTTGGTGAATTTCTAAAATCTGAACACAACTATTGAAACCATTCGACTATTCTTACTTATGTTTTATGTAGATTTTAATAGATGTGAACCAACATCTTCCATTTTACTCCATGTTTATCAAGTAGTATCTACTAACATATCTATATTATTTTTGTTAGGAAAGAGTTAATATTATTTTCTCTAAATATTTCATTTTAAAAGTAAACGGAAACTGGGTCTTAAACGTCTCCTCACTATATAGTGATTGTATGTCTTAATGAAAGGACGCTTTGAATGCTTATTAAACATCTGGCTTCTAAAATTATATAAAGGAAATAACTATGTGGAGAGAGTAACACAAAGAAACAGCAGAACGAAAAACTGATTGATAGAGAAGATTATTTAATTTCTCACTGGCTATTAAGAGGATTATAATTTATTTGATTTTGCTTTGGTTTTTGTGTTTATTTGTTTACATCTGTTAACTAATTACTAGATATAATGTTGCAATTTAATAAGCTAACTGTAACTGCCTTTCGAATTTCAGTCTTGCATCGTTTCATATTGCATACAATGTAGAAATAATTTTTAAAAAGTAGACAGTTGCAAGAGATACAAGTAAAGTTGTATTTATATTTCAGGTGACGAAAGTCTAGCAACAGATATACACGGAGTAAAGAGCAATGAAAATATCAATGTCTCTCCGCCTGCTCAAAATAGCACAAGGAAAAGTTCACTTCCTACAGACGAAAATCCTGCCCTCTTCAAAATTCCGAGTGCAGGCCGAGTTAATGAAAAGTACCAAAACGTGTCAGTAGAGCGGGCGTACAGCAGACTGAACACCTTGAGAGCAGACACGTATGACAGAGTACGTCTGGACAGAAGGGTAGACGTCATGGACTCAGAATACGATCATTTAGATAAGTGATTCTAACTGACAGCACAGAACTAAGGACTACTGCGCACTCCGCTATTATAGCCGGATTGAACAAGGGTACAATTTTACTGATTTATTAGCTCCCCGGGGAACGTGTTTGTTGTATTAAGTGGGCAAGTACGTCAAGTCTCGAAGACTATAACTCACAAACATAAGCAATTCAAACAATATTTGTTCATTAGGTTTAAGGAAATATTTTGCTCATTGCATAGTAGTGTTAACTATTTATTAATTTTCAAAAATACAGAAGTAATTCATGTTTGAATTTAATGGATTGGATGCGTTCCAATTTCCGGACTGGATTTTCAATAAGGAATACAGTTATATCAAATATGAAATTATATATATATGTATATGTCATACTGGTTTAGCGTTGTCTAAGAGAAGATACTCTTTAATATATCACTTGAAAATATAATATGAATTATATTTAAAACAAACGAAATCATATCTGTGTAAAGGTGGCATAAGAGGACGTAGTTGAAGTAGAAATGTCATTGAAGAAATAAAATTAATATTTCAAAATCGACGCCTTCTGTGACAGGTGTGTAGAGGTAATTCATGCAGAATTTCTTTTGCAAAACATATTTCTGAAGTTGTTTGGATGTAATTGCATTTTACATGGATTACATTCATTCGAGCCTAAATAAATACTTATTGAGGCTATCGAATTTTGAACTGTTTCTGAATGTTTAGCTCAGCCACGCTATAAGGTATTATTAATGCATCTTAAACGAAAACCTTATTTGTCACATGCGTGCTTATTTCATGATTTAAAGCAATTTACTACCAACCCTACAATAGTGGTGAAGAAGAAGACCTTTACACAGCTGGCAAAAGTACAGCACTACAAAATGTGTATAAATTATTGTCATTAAATAATGCTGCTTCACTGGTAACGTTAAACTCCTTAAAGTACATGTACAATAATTATTAAGAATATTTACTTGGGACAGTCTGCTAATTTAAACTAGTATGCCATAACCGGTGTTACAAATTGTGTACGACATAATAATGTGAAATACTATTCTATACCAATACGTCGAGAGGTGTTCATTATTACCCAAAACCATCTCGTAAAGCTAGAATTACTAAATTTAAACTTTACATATGAATATATGAACATTAAAACTCTATCATAATTCATACACATGCCTTTTCATTCTTCTTTGTATTATAAATCTTCCATTTATGCTAACAATTATAAACTAGAAACGTAGATCAGAACAACCAAACTTTATGAAAAGTTCTTTTCATTTTCGTTCCTTAACGTCCTCCACTTTGTATCAATCAAGTCAGTTCGCATAATTATATCTTCCACGAATAGAATATTGACATCGGCCCAATCTCTGAATCCTAAAGTACCTGTTCCGTATTATCTCCAGTTCTACACAATCACCTTTACCTTAATAAAATATTTGTTCTTTGTGAACTGCTGAATTACACTGGACAACATAGTTTCCCGCAAAAATCAACTTTCTTTTTAAAAAAAATATGTTTCATGCTACGCTTTGAGCAACCAGACTAGTGAAAATGTTTAGGGAAAATATTCTGATATGTAGTACACCTGCTGCATACCTACCGTTCACATAAATTATAAATTATGTGATCTTTAGGGAATGTTGTGTGATGTGTAGAAGAGGTACTACATACTTCACGTTCACATAACTCATGCAACCTTTCGGCACGGTTAAAACAATATTCACATCATGTTTGAAAATAAGTCTTAAATCCACTTTTTAAAGTTTTTCAAAGGAAATTATCAAACATGAAACATGTCTACTACAACGCTTTTGCAATTTAATTTTGTTTGAATATCTTTTCTTCATAGAGGAGAAAACATATAGGGCCTACAATAACTCATTATTTTATTTTTAAATCTATGAAACATATTTACTTTCATTCAAGACTAGTTTTCTATAGTATTTGCTACTGGATATGTAAATATTTCATGTTACAACCACGCAACGGATTTGTTCAAATCTGTTGTTTTTTTTATGAATATTGCTATATTTGTACAACAGTGGATAAAGAATACTAAAAATATTTCTAAACAAATGAAAATAAAAGGCGGGAATGACTTTTTTCTGGGTTTTTATTAATTTATTCCATTTCTGCTTTGTATTGTAAGTCTGGTGATGGATTGCAGATGCTTGCCTCGCGCGGCACCTCGCCGCATAAGAATTATTGACTTTAGACTAAGTATGTTATTTAATAATCAATATCCGTAATCCCCGACTTACAGGCTAGTCATGGGACAATGTGGGGAAAATTATTTTCCTAAGTCTACCTATTTCAATTATCCATGGCTCAACCAGCTCCCTTCCTTGATGATTACGCTAAAATGATAAAGAAAGATGCCACATTAATTTCGAAATATTTAAATAGAAACAAAAAAGAAACGCATCTCACAAAACAAACACAAAAGATAAATCCAAATTACAATAAGACACACGTATGACAGAGAACAGTATTAAATTCAACTCTATAAAAAATATTTTTGTAATGATTAAAGTGATAAGATAATAAACATAATAGAGATACATTATTAAAGGCAATTCAAGTTCCATAGCGTAATGCAAACACATCTACTTGGTGCGTTGATGTCACATCAAATTCGTGGATAACTACTCAGCTATACTAATCATGGTCCATATCAAGTACAGATATCAAACAATAATTTTCTCATAAATACAATGCTTAACATGTGCAGTTAAGGCACGTAGCAACACGAAAAACACGAAGGTTTTCATATATTCTCACACAGTTACCAACAAATATTACTTCTAGTTTATAGTGCGTATACATGACGTGTCACACATATATATATCTAGCCACCAATGTATGACGTAATTTTAGGCTTCATGGTCGTGCGTGCCATAATTAGCTAGTATTTCGGGCATACAAGAACAACACATTCAGCGCCACCAAAACTACCTAACAAACTGGACAATAAACAACTCTTAGCAAACAACATTAATGATTACTAAAACGTTATCCCAATAAAGAAAGGGTAAGAGACTTTAATCAACTATATTAAAGACACAGTGCACGTACCGCTCGCAGAGAACACTAGAGCATAATCCCATTGACAAACACATTGACTATCAATTGCAAAGCAGTGATATTGCATAGTAGACAGAATTAAGGCCAGCTGAAACGGAATTTCATCCATGGTTTCCGACTCTCTGAATCAACATTTCGCAGTGTCAGATAGGTACGCCATCATGAACATCCAACAAGGTTCACACTGGAAAATGTCGGTCAGAAATATTGCTCTCTCTCTCTCTCTCTCTCTCTCTCTCTCTCTCTCTCTCTCTCTCTCTCTCTCTCTCTCTCTCTCTCTCTCTCTCACACACACACACACACACACACACACAGTGAAAGGGATTCGTTAGCGCGCTAACATATGAGGAATTTAAGGCTATATTTTGTGTTTATGTGTGTTGGTTTTAGTCTCATTTGCGAAATTAAAAATTCCGTGTCTGCATACACAAGAATTCTTTTTCGATTGGTGGTTCAGTTAACTGGACCGATGCTTTCGATAACGCACTATGGTAAGGCTTAGTGCACAGGCATGGTTGACATCTTTTGTCGTCACCCGACAAAGAGGGTTCTGTCGCAACTTGCCAGATTGATTTCTGGTCTATGAGTCTCGAGGTAGTTACTCCCTTTAATGTGAGGGGTCGCTCAGTGTAATTCTGGCATCTAGCATGATTCTTCTTTTGAAGGCACTGGGATCTAACAACAACTAGTCAGAGCGGTCGACAAATATCTGAGCAAAACGCCCCCGAATAACCGAAGAGTACCAGGTGCAGACAATAATCTTCTAAATCGCTAAGTACATCCAGAGTACAATTACATACAAACCTGCAGCCTTCAAACAACCATACGCAAGTTTTAATACTATTCCTACGTACCCTAGTCTTCAAGACTTTCTTACTAAAGCTTCAGCTTGCTAAAACTAATGTACAAAAATGTAAAAATGTAAAGAAATACAAATATAAAGCTAATGAGTAAAAGTAATATACTAAATATTAATAAAAATACTAATTAATTTATTTATTTAATTATGAAGAGTATTTTAACTTTACAGATATGTTTATTGTTACTGAACCAAATGAAAAAACATTTTGATCAGCTTTTTGCCGAACTATACAAATAATATCTTTAACTTTTTATAGAACGTTTCCTTGTTAGGCGAATTAAGTATGCATGAGCCTAGAAAGTATATTTTGTAAAATTATTCATTTTCAAGCGCAAAACGTTGTTCTCGTGCATGAATGGATTATTTAATGAATTGAGGAAGTGATGCAGCAAAATGATATTTTCTGGGTTGATTCTTTGATAAATGAAGAGATAGATAAATAAATGGACTATTCTAACTTCATTCTCGCATTATTGTTCCTGACAACTCACCATGGCTCATGGTCTATCTTTAGAACCAAACTTCAAATATCGATCGCAAGTACTGCAAAAGGGTTTGACTCACTATTTATACTAACTTCACGTCTCAGCTAACTGGAATCACTCACCTTACCCCTCCAGCCACCATTTCAAGTTTGCAGCTATGTATTTAAGTTTCTGGCCAGAACTCATCTCCTTAATCAGATGTCACTCATGTCACCCCTTCCTAGCCACCATTCGACATTCAATCACGTTAGTAACTACATAGTTAAACTTCTGAGTAAGAAGTCATCCCTTCCATCAGATTTAGCTCACAAAGAAGTGTGAAAAATTAAAAGGCTATCTACACCTCTACATTGATCTTTACATTATGCAAGAGTGACTCTCGAGCATCACAGCCAGTGAAATTTATATTAATGATGACAGAATCAATGTTCTTGCTATTAATCAAAGAAACTGACATTAACAATAATTGTGTCATCATATTCTGAATGTTGTAGTGTATAAAGTTAATAAATTGACATTTATCTATTAATTTGAAACGTTTGCCCATACAAGACAGATAGCATGATGAAATCATTTGGAATTTTATCAGTTAGATAACCTTCGGCTGTCATATCAATGGAGGAATGACATTAGAGATAAACATTGACCCATTCCGAACGGAATTCTCCACTCCGAATGCCGATAACAACCACTTCACTTAATCTGAAAACATCTAGTCTAGTCGACAGAGTAAGCATCGATTATGTATCAGCAAATATTTCAAACAAAATTAAGTTATATATAGATCTAGTTATTGCTACTGACTGCTCATCTTGTAGACTATAAATGGTCTATAACATTAAACAAAAGGAAAAGGAAAATAGAGAAACAAGCATACACAGCAAAACTTGCGAGGAACCATTATTAGCCGAAAGAAAAACCGAAGCATCTTTTAAGTATTATTGCTTCTCTAGTGAAGACAATAAAGAATCAGAAATGTTTACAGCCATAAGCAATTTTTATTTCTGAATACATTTCAATAATCGACTATTTTCTCAACATATTTTTTATTCAAATATAAAGTACTGAACTCCGCATACTGCGCCTTTTAAACAGCTATATCATAAACGGGTTTTCACTGATTTGCATTCCGCGACAAATTTTATTATCTCATGTTTGTAGAGATAAAGCAAAGAATGCTTACTAGTCTATTATCAACACTGTTGATGAAAACCAAACAGAGTTCTTGTGCCGGAGTAAATTTGCCTATCCCTATATCTAAACTTAATTTTTGTATAAATTGTTAAATTGTCGAACTGACCCGATCTTGGACACTCTTTATGATGGTATTTTTGTAAGTCTCAGAGTTGGATTAAACACTCGAGCTGAGAATATGCATAAAAATGGCTGATGCAATGCAAACCAATTCCAAATGGATGAGTAGTTTTTTTTATTATCCAATGGTTAAGACTTATGAGAACAATACCAGTCAGTGTGCTGAGATCACATTTATACATGCTGTAGAGAATTCCTGAATCACTTGAATTTGGTGGGGCAAGAAATCCGGCCATGGTGAATTAACTGACTGATTGGGAGAAATGGACTTGCTGTTGATGTGTTATATTTGTTTCTTTTTACTTAGAGAGGTATTATGTGAGTAGACTATTATTTCTACCATTGTTTGAAAACTAAGATGCTCGAATATAGTATGCTCAATTACTTGACATTGTTTCTAGTGAATCCACTCATTAAAAGTTATGTGCTGTATTTATTATGCTGTGAGCCCAGCATGCTTTCGTTTCAAACTTCTTCATCACCCACTCACTGTAAGTGTCGAATTAAAATGCAAAATGTGAAAGTAATATTTAATATTACAAGACAAATTTTATGATAATTATGGCGATATTTAGACCATAGACCGTAGTTGATGTATATCAGGCAAATAATATAAATCTAACAAAATACATAGTTTGATTTCAGTTTGAATAATGATATATGTAAGCCATATCACATATCCATATACGTTTTTCAAATTCTTAAGGAAAAAGCTCAGTTGTATTTAGGGACCTATAATATAAAACTGTATCGTTACTAAACTAACGTTTAATGTAGCAATTACCTTTGTAGCACGTATGTTGCCAATTACTGCCTATTTACTTTAATTACTTATTTTGCTAATTACTGCCTTTTTCCTTCATCTTTATAATAACTGTACACTGACTGGATGAAGCTATATAGGTGGGAGAATTCGGCCAGGTTTCAATATAAAGAAGTAGTGCTTGTAAAACGCCTTTGTGAAGTGCGACATGAGTCAGATGTAACTTTATACTTCCTCTTACTTGTTATCTTTTCCTTTAACTACGGAATTTTATACATTTTCATTGGAGGATATATTTATTTTCAGGCTAGCATTTCTATAAAACATTTAGAAATTTAGGTTGTCCCAAACTGTTAACGAACGTTTAACACTTTTAATGCTACAGTAAAATAACTAATGTGCATTTTTGACATTTTTCACCCATATGCTTTATTCTAGAAAATTTACATTTTTTCTTTTTCATAATGTATTTAATTCATTCAAAAAGCAGGAGCCTATATAATATAGAGAGAACCAGTGAGAGACCGGCTTTTGACGTAACAAATCTACTACACTGAAAAGTATCACATAATTTTAGATTTGTTTTCAAATGACTGGCCGTAAATAAACAAGCTACAACAGTTGCTTTAAACCATAAAAAACTGAATATTTGTATGCCATCGTAAACTAATACTAAGTGTAATTAACGCGAAATTTTTACTCAAAAGACTGTTTTCTTCTTTGAAGAATTATGGAGGAGAGGAATTAACTAAGCATATCGCATGCACGTATTGTTTTGGCATTTTATCTTGTCGAAAACGTTCAGCTATCACTATGAGGAGTGAGACTGCTTATTATAATGTCGCAATGCTAACACAGTCTTCCGCTTGAAAATAACTAGTCCAATCGACACGCCAGAAATTCCATTATTTTGAATGCAAATATCAAAGTTTAGTTAAAGTCAGGTTTGAATGATGGCTGTTAACATTTCATTTCATTACGCTCTCTATGAATAATATGTAACCTTGATTAAAATGAAAAAAGCAAACAGGCTAAAAATGGATTTTACTGATAAGCGATATTAAGCAATGAGTCCCCGAAAGAAAAACGGAAATATTATTTAAATATTTTTGCTTCACTGTTGAGGAAGGATTAGAACACATATTTTCAACCGTTAGGAGTGATATCTCTCTTTCAAGGGAAATATTTTTTTGTGAAAACACTTCACTGACTATTTCCTCTGCATAATGTTGACCAAATACAAGCATTTGCACCAGAACACCACAACATGTTAACAGTTGAATCGTAATAAATATATTTCTTTTCTCGATGCTTTGCATTCCAGCCACGAATGTAATAACGTACGTTTGTCAATATAAAGCAAAGAACGCCTACCACACCAATTGTCAACACTTTTACAGAAAGATACATTTCTAATGAATGCGATTAATGAAACATTTCATGTCAGCTCAGTAATTGTTGTGATATATTACTTGGCTCATTCAAGCTGTTCACTATTCTAAATCAAAACACCCATTTGATATTAGTAAAATTGCTGCTGGTCCCCCCAAAAATTAAATTTATAGTCTACAAGAAATACATTTTTGTTAGTTCTCTGCATTAATAACAAATTTAAAACACTATTTTAAAAGTATGCAAATCATTTTTAAATGTGTGTGCAATAGTCACGTTTTATCCCAGTTAATCGACTTTTTAAAATAGCTGTGTATTTATTTTCCTCAGTTGTTTCTCTCTTCGTTACACGTCTTTTTCCGCCTTGCAATCGTGTCTAACCACGTGTCAGGTGTCCGGTTATGTTTAACGACTCTGTCATATATTAGATTCCCAAATAGCAATATTGGTTATTGATTAACTTCTAATAATAGTGACAGCCAGATGGCTTGGCCTATCTTCTACGAGTATGCCAGAGATTCAGGCTATTATGCAATGACACACGGCCAGATAAATCAGTTGACGTGCCCAAGCTAGCAACATTATCTTCTCCTTTATTTATTAATTAAGAATTATGATTCCATTATTCCAGCTCGCCCCCAGCTAGCTTCCTCAGACCGTTGAAACAAATTATGTAACAAATGGTAAAGATAACAAATCAAATTTAATAACAATTGTAATAAAAAGAACATTGGTTAATACGCAGAAAATCAAGAGTTCATCTGTCCCGCCTAGCCCAGTTGCTATGTATATATTTAAGGGTCTGTTCAGTTCATTTATCGTTTTAAGCACACTTAACTAGAGTCTTTCGAAAAGCTGCCGTCGTTTAGTCGACTACACAGTCTTGACGTCAATCGGCAGTTGTCTTCTGTTACAGTCAACCCAACATTGGATAAGAGCTCTCGGCAGCGTCTTCTGAGAGTTTATCGTCGGCTTGGGGTAGTTCCCTAAAACCGGCACTTTGTACTATTTGCGTGCAGTCAAAATGGACGTGATTATCTGCCCTTAGTCGCGAAAATGTGTGCGTCTGAGGAATTTAATTCATTAACGAGTATATGTGAATGGACTCTGTGTCAGCTAGCGGATTAACACTACATCATGATATGGAGCGCAAGTGACCAAATATGAGCATCTCGTATCCAGTTAATGACCTTTCCTTCACCTTTTGAGTGACCTACATACTACTAACTCGTAAACAACTATTGCACCATCAAGCGCAAGTCGACTAGCGGAAATATACTTCTCACAACTGAATAAAGAGAGTTAATAAAACAATTAATAAAAATAATGTTTCATAACTTGGTATAATTTGCCTAGACTTCCCTGACACCACGATTATTATCAAAGTGATTACATAAATATGAATTAAGACTGACTAAATAATCCTAACTTTCGTAATGCTATCAACTAAATTGTCTGACAAAATCATTCCAGCATTCAACAGAAATAGACGTCTTTAATGATGCCATTTTATCCTCAGCTGCCTAATAAAGCAAAATGCATTTCAAATTTATTACATTGCTAGCTTTTGTAAATCTTCTCTGTAATACTAGTTTTAACACCATCCCATTGCTGGCAATAAACTGACTGGCTAGAATTATGCGCCGATAAGATGGTATACCTTTTTAAAACTTTTTAAACTGACCTGAGTTTTCTGTTATCTCTCACTTCCTTGATAGGTTTTATTTTTACATTGCGGCTTTGTGTGATATGCAATGGCTGGAAATATTCAATAACACGATTTATAGTGTGTCAAGTGTCAAAAACACGGTAAGTCATTAATTAACACATTAATTTTCGTTTACAGTTTTTTCAAGATTATAATTATGTTCGTAGCGTACTTTTGGGAACTTGTAATTAATGTAATGTCTGTATATGATAATATGTGTTGTAATTAATGTAATGTCTGTATATGATAATATGTGTTGTAATTAATGTAATGTCTGTATATGATGATATGTGTTGTATTTAATGTAATGTCTGTATATGATAACATGTGTTGTATTTAATGTAATGTATGTATATGATAATATGTGTTGTATTTAAAGTAATGTATGTATATGATAATATGTGTTG
Source organism: Sinotaia quadrata (assembly GCA_028829895.1). Taxonomy (NCBI): domain Eukaryota; kingdom Metazoa; phylum Mollusca; class Gastropoda; order Architaenioglossa; family Viviparidae; genus Sinotaia; species Sinotaia quadrata. The sequence goes on along the minus strand of CM054184.1, from coordinate 42,033,104 downwards.
TATTTAATGTAATGTATGTATATGATTATATGTGTTGTATTTAATGTAATGTCTGTATATGATGATATGTGTTGTATTTAATGTAATGTATGTATATGATAATATGTGTTGTATTTAATGTAATGTATGTATATGATAATATGTGTTGTATTTACGAATAGATGTGTATGCATATGCCATCTCATGGATATATTTACCGTTTTTTAATTTTAGTTGTCTAATTATTCTGCTGTTAATTAATTACAATGTTTTAGTTTAAAATTCAATTAAGTTGGAAAACATGCACTAAAGGAAACTGGCGCAACAAAATGCTTACAATTCTTCATATCTCTCTCTCTCTCTCTCTCTCTCTCTCTCTCTCTCTCTCTCTCCTTTCTCTCTCATCTTTTCTAATTCTTTTGCATTTTCCTCTGTGTGTGTGTGTTTCATTCATTATTCATGTAATACAATGACTGTACAAAACATCATATAAATAACGCATAAGTTAAATTGGATTAGTATAAAATATTTACCTTGATTCATAGCTGAAAATAATGCACCAAGCTCTTCCTTTATCAAAAGTTCAAAATGATGACATTCTTATAATTTACTTCTAGAATGTCCACGTGTACACGGAAAATCAAAACCATGGAGCGCTTACTGCTGGGTGTTATTCTCCTTGAAACAAAATTCACAATAACTTCTCTGTAAGTAGGCACTCTTGTTTACGTAACGATAATTAATACTTAGAAAGAAAGTCTGACATTCGTTCACTGTCTTTCTTCACAACACGGATCATTTGTCAACAACGTGGTTTTGCAGAAACATTTATCCCTTTCATTTATGGTATTATACTTGGGAGTCTAGTTTTCATAAAATATTTTTTTTAATCTTTCATTTTTTTAATTTGCGAGTTAGTATGTATACAATTGTGGGGAGGGGGGTGAGAGATCGGCTATTTGTGTTTATTAAGGCAATACCTTCTATTGGCTCCTTATTCCCATGCATAATTAAATTATGACAAGTCAAACTATGACAATCACTACTGCAACTAAATTAGAGGTCCACTATGATATATTACACTTTGATGTTACACAAAAATAATTCTTAAGAATCAAGCAACATTTAATTACACTATTTAATAAGAAGAAATGAAAGAAAGCAAACAATTTACTATTCACAGCTGATCTAGTACTCTATTTCTGCATCCTAAAAATGTTTTATTGCCAGTGTCTGGCAAAGTATTGTGCATTCATCTCTGATCTTTTCCTGGCTGACTAGTATTCTTTTGGTTTATATTTGCAATTTCCAGCAAATTCCATTCGTCCTTATGTCTTACAAATAACACTATTCAAGCTTGCTCACATGTGACATCGTCATGTCTCTCTTTACTGTTATCCACATTCAAAGATTCCGTTTGCGACTGGAAACCTAAGCTCTTTGCAATGGTGTTAAATACACCGGCCATTGAATTCCTTCATTTGCTGTGTGACATAATATCATAGAAATGTTTTATCGGTTTTCGTGGAGTTCCAGAACTAAGATACTGTGGAAGTCTTTCATTCAATGCTAGCCGCAGGTAGAGGTAACATTGGACAACCTGATGATAATCTTGTCTAGCCGAAACTGTTCAACATTGCATATAACCGGAAAATGTTCAGCACTAATATTAGCGTGCACATTATGATTATTATTTATTAATTTCATTATTATTATTATTAAATCATAATATATTGTTTGTTTTTTAAAAAAATAATAATTATTGGCCAAAGATCCAATACCGAGGTTTTGTCCCCTGCTTGCTACTTGTCAATATAGACAGAGGATTACATTGGCAGGAAAGTATTTCTACAACAAGACATTACGCATTGCAGTAACGTCTTCTGCAAGTTTGGTTCGACAGTTGTACTAGTAAAGTACAATGATTTATTAAGTTTATACTATTGCATGCAATTTTATAAATAACATAGTAAATAAGATTATACAACACTCATGCTACAATATTAATATAACTAATAATGTATTGAATGTTTTTTAAATGAATTAGCTTAGTTCCTGAATTTTCCCCTATGTAAAAAGATGGACACATTTAAAACTATGTAAGAATGTGTAAACACGTACTTAGAGTAATAGGCAATTGAAATTCCCATCTTTATCACACTTCCTACTTTCTCGACTATCGCCTACAATAATATTTATTCTGTTATTTAGGTAAAAGATAAATATTAGTGTTGTTACAAGCATTATGAGTCCTATCATACATGATGTAATGATTCTAATGACTTTCTCTTTTTTTCTAAGGTATTAATAAACTTATAGACATGAACTATAAAGAATATTCACATTTTTTAAAAATGTCTTTAAATATAAAGTACTTAACTTGAAAAAGTATGAATCCTTTTTTTTTTAAAATATCTTAATTTATTTTTTGGTCTTTTGCAGAGAAAATCAATGTACAGATACAGGTAAAAAGCATATCAATGAAATGAAAAGATAGAAACTTCCAATTTGTGAATTATAATATTTTACGTACTTTGGTACATACGAAATAATTAACATAGCAAAGAACCAAAGACACACATACTAAATTAAATGAAGTAAGTGGTACGTGTAAAATTGAAAACCATTGAGTCTTAATCTCCCTTTAATCATTTTAGTTTACGTATTTAGTTTGATTCATAACATATCCTCATCAATTTTAAACATTTAATATTTGTCCTGTATAATGCAGAAATCTTTAATTTAAAGACTACAGTTATCACATACAATAGTCCCTGTGTAACTTTCATTTTTTTTAAAATGTGGTTATATAATTAATTAACACCTCACTGTGACACCATGCAATAGTCTTTAACAAAATATTTTAATAAAAATTCTAATTTTAATGACTACTAACTCTGAAAATGAAGTAATTATTATAAATTTTACTTTAGAACTTTCTGAAAGTTTTGAAATACTTTAAGCAATTTATTATTATTTATAGAATAGACCATTGAATAATGCTGCTTTATAATATTTATTTTTCAAATCATTTCACTGCTTTCCATTATAAAAGAATATATTACGACAATTATTTTATTTAAAGCAATAATATATTTTAACTTAGAAAATACTTTATTCAGACGAATTTCGTATATTTCTACCTGACATATTTTTTTTAAGTCGCAGTCAGTAAAGATTTGTCATTATGACATGTTTCTTTTAAACTTCAATACACTAACAAAATATTCGAAAGAATAACAATGCATTGAAGATTCATTTTGAAAGTAAAAGCGTAACTAATTTATGACTGATACTCTCATGAATACATGCACATTCATCTTCATAATGCATTAATGTACACTAAATTAACATACCATAAGTTTAATCACTAATGTACGGTAAATTAACATATTATAAATCTAATCAGTAATGTAATGTAAATAAACATACTATTAATCTAATCAGTAATATACAGTAAATAAATGTACTGTAAATCTAATCACCGCTTTGTTGTGCACTGATTGCAGGGAACTGTACTTTTGAAGAATGTGACTGGGATACACAAGGCTGGAAGCATGGTATGTAGAAAAAGTATATTTGGTATCACGTTGATAGTTGCACAGTAAAATATCAAAAGAATCCCTGTCCTGATGTTTCCTCTCGCAAACCTCTTTCACATTAACGATAAAGTTGTAGTCTTTAACTTTACAATTATTTACTGTTTAAGTGAGTCTACATGGTCAATATGATATTGCTACCTCACTTACTTATGACCGACTGAATACGACAAGTATGTGGTCTTCGTACAGTGCCATGATCACTCCTACCTTGAGATGCTAAAGAACGAAGAAGCAAAAAAAACAGATATGCAGCAAGCAGCACAACTGCAAGTACTATAGAAACTATAGGAGTCCATCACGATGAAAACAAGAGAAGACAAGTACAAATCACCACATCTATACAGACACACAATATGCAGAAACAGTCAGTGCGGCTCACACTAGTGACCCATGACAGATCAAACCCTATTTACAAGACACAAATACACAGGTTGTGCTGCCCCCACGGACACATTGACTTAAGAAGAATAGTCACACACAAAACTCAGTACCTAAAGCAGCAATCCATGAAAACATTAGTTATATTGGGTCTGGCAGCAACAGAACACCAGAAATACCACCATTACAAGATGCAAATGCTAATTGATAAAAATAATATAACTAGCTTGAACCATCACTCCAGACTGCAAAGATTTTCACCGGGTATTTTCTATGGCAGTTTATAGCTTACAAGAAACAGCACACACTGCAAGACAAGGAAACAAGCATATATATGTGCCATTACTACTTATCGATAACGCATCTCACTCCCTGGTGTATCCAACTATATAAGAAGTCTCCACCTTCTAACAGCTAAAATACACATGTATGGAGCGAAATAGTTGTCAGATCAGAAATATGGCAGTTAATTAGTCACACGTTCTGAGTGTACTCGCAGGAACACCGGAGGTACCCTCCACAGACAGAAAGCCGAAAATTTTAATCGTGAAGAAAATCTTATTCTTGGAAAATGACGAAGCGATGGAAAGAGGTTAACTGGTTTGCTATATAAAGTAAAATCTTAACAGATAAACTGTGAGAAATGTTGACATATTGTTTTCGGCTAACATTATTCCAAAGTTACGGTACATGGAATTTGTTTGTATGTACGGGGTAAATATTGTCTTCGAAATTACTCTGTCCATTTTTAACATTTTTTCTAAAGGTTAAATATTTACTACTTTAACAGTAAGCATCTAATTTAAATTCTGAGAAATTAAATGTGTTATTGTACACTTCCTCTGACAAACAAATCTCTAAAATTATAACAATAACTTTTGTAAATTATTAATAAATGTTAATGAAGCTTATAACAATACCAGTTATAAATAATATATCATTACTTCCAGCTTTAGGTAGGCAATGCATTAAAAACCAGTATATATAAAAATCAGTTGCCACTTTGAATTAGTAGACTACTTTTAAATAAATTAATTTTATTCAAAGTCTTTGTTTAGCACTGGATAAGATATATTCCAAGAAATATATTATACCTAAATTGATGTAAAGCAATAAATGCTGCTTTCTTGTTTAGACACAAATGACGCCCATCATGGCATTTTTATTGACTTAACCACACAGTCTGGGGTTCTGAAAAGTAATCTGTATTGCCCCAGTAGAGCAGAACCTCATTGTCTCCAGTTCGAGTATGAAATGGATACCCATCAAACACAAGGTAACTACATCAGTGTGCAGATTCTTCATGACATTGGAATCAATCAAACACTTTGGAAAGTTTGCGATGAACCTCCAGGGTGGTTCAAAGCACAAATACCTATTCGGACAACAGATTCATTCAGGGTAAATTCTAAAATTATATTATTTTCAAGTTTCTCTCATTTAGTCTAAATCTTCTTTGTATCAATTTTATTTTATTTCCAACGATAATATTTCTATCCCCAAAGTTCCTGTATTAGCATTACTTTCTTTTTTCCAAAGACATTTTGCTGATTTTCAATTGAGAGTGAAGTTTCTATTTTTTTACTTCACTGAAACCTGGAAACTTCTGGAATGTTCAAAGTTAACATTACACACAACGCTTCAAATGCAGACACAACAGATTTTAGAAAATAAAGGACAATTAATATTTATGTATTAATGAGCTTAAATTAAATTATTTTCAGTCAAGCAAAATATTTCTTAACAAATACTATCTGTAGTTTTAATACCAATGGTATACCTTATTTTCGTATTTTAATTTCTGTTACATTTAGAAAAGGAACCGTATGGAAAATGTTATTGTGCTACATCATTCCTCTTTTCTTTCCTAAAACAATGTAATTATTTTTATAAATGATTCCTTTAATTAAAGAAATAACACAATTTGTAAGAAATGTGAAATCTTTCTTTTTAGAGCTCTGCCCATAAGAAACATTTCTTTCAGCATTTCATTAAATAAGCTTATTTTAAGAAATTTAGTTTACCTGTTATGAAAAGAATATGTGTGACCTGTAAAGTATTATATTATTTTATTAATTATTTATTGATTGATAGACTGGTTTTCACTCCCAGTAGTCTCATTGTTTTGTGTATCTTTCACCGATAATCACTTAACTGATTGTGGCTTCATTTGCATCTCACTGATGTCAGTTTAAGTGGATTCATCTTATTCTGAAAACATGTAATTCTCTGGATTATGGGAGAACTCATGAAATACGAATAATAGCATGCTGCGGAAATTTAGAGATTTAACACATTGCGGAAACACACATGCAGAATGCTCACATTTGCACAGACCGTCCAGTAACCCAGGACTTGTTAAAGTAAATATAAATTCAATGAATTTTTTTTTAATTGCTTGTGAAAAAAAGTGTGCTTGATTGGCTGTCTAGACTATACATTGGCAGGGTGAGTAACGGAAATTATTATCTCCTATCTAGCGATACACGTCGCAGTATGTTTAGAATGTTGAGACAAATATCAACGGCTTAGATTCCCCTTAGAACGTCAACAGGATAAAGTTCAGTTTATACGAGAAAGAGCGCAGGAGGGAAGAAAAGAGACGAACACCCAAAATGTTAACTTCTCGTTACCGGAAATGGCAAGCTAAAAACTGAAGCCCATAAGAAAGATACAATGCTGTAAAGGTGTGAGCAAACAAAGAAATAATAGAAATTATCAGAGTAAAATTTTTTTTAAAAAACAGAGAGTCATGTTGACATCACTGATTTTATTACTGAAACACTAAAGGTCACTTTGAAGAATTGCAAGAGAAGACATTTGCATGTAGCCAGAGAGAAAGACCGTAATTATCTCATTCAGAAAACGAGAAATATAAAGATCTCAACATTTTATATGAATATTGAATTTGCAGTAACTAAACATAACCTGTAATACATAAACTGACATGCTTACATGCTTATCTAAAATCAGTCAAACTCCTATTCATGTTTTAAATGAAGTGCATAAATTTGATATTAGTTTAAGAAGGAACTACATTTCTGTAAGAGAAACCAGTTCCAGACGTCAATATCTGAAACCTCGCTTTAACTATGTGAAGCACTAACTCTAGCACTCTAGCACAAATTTTAATTAAACACAGAAAAAATACATAATGGGAAAACGAATATACAAAATAAATAAATATGAATTAATCCCCGTCATTAACATTTATTCTGTTGTAAGATATGTCCTTGTTTAAATTAATGGAATGAGAAGGCAAACATAAAAATATGTATTGATGAATGGAGTATGTAAGAGGGCTAAACAATTCTCTTGCAGATTATATGTAAATTGAATGATTGTGTAAAGAATGAGAGGTGATGTGGATTGTATCTAGACGTTATGCTCCCTTGATTCTGGAGGGCATGCATTTGTCTATTTTTCTTCAGTTCTTCAATCTTCAGACTTCTTCAATCTAGAGTTTTCAGTTCTTCAGTCTTCTTCATTCCATTTACATTCGGTCACTTTAGCTACAGCTACGTTCAGCTGTCAGCCCTCTCCAGTCCTGTCTGATCAGCATAGACTCTACCACTTGCGTTCCGTCCTGAGAGAGACTTCGGTAAACATCAGACCATGGTCTATCATGGAATCCCAGGATATGGAGATACCGAGACAATGACTGCATTGCCATTTTAAATTCCATATAATCCCATTGTGCTCAACAGACTGGAACGAGTGGAAAGGGGCATTGGCATTGTGTGGACGACAAATCTTTTCATACATCTTCTCTACAATGCTACATCTACAGACCAAGTCATGAACATTAATTTGTGTAACTCTAATCTCCTCATTTCAGTCTTGTGAAAGATCATAACTCTGGTTAGAGATTGTTCCTCAGGCAGACATTGTAGAATATCATCAATTATCTAAGGCAAAGGTTTTGGATATTGGACATTTAAATATGTGAACTGTTTTCAAACGTATTTGTATTTTTGTGATAGATATATTATTTTATACTAAATATTTTATCTTTTGTTATATCCTTCTTACGCATATGCATTGATGCATGTCTGGAGTAGTTAGTGGGGGGGGGGTCAGGAGCTATTGTTTAAATGAAGTTAGTCAATGTTGTGAATTTAGAATATTCCTTAAGTAAGAAGTTCCACCTGCTAATAAAACTTATGTACCAATAGTGCACAAAGCTTATAGTGGTATGTGAATGGGGAATTCATGTTAAGAAACGAATCCTAAATTTAACCACTAATAAGTGATTAAATTTAGGATAAAAGAATTCATAAGTAATAATGCATAATAGAGATTAACGCACCAGCTGGGTCATACTATGTATAGAATATATGTCCAGGAGTACGTTAAGTGACTACATCACGTTGGGGTGGGGGTGAGGAGGGGGGCTTAAGAGACTGTGTCAGATGCAGTGACAAGTAACGAATTACCAAGTAAAAGGTTTCGTACTGTCAAAGACTATTAGCATTGGCAATGAAACTAACATTACAAAATTTAAAACCAAATTGATCTTACTGTCTTCTACCTAAGTCCCAGAAGTATGTTAAAATAAATCACACACATAGATTGAGAAACATTAAAGATTTTCTAGTTCGATATACCTTATACATCTATCAAAACTTTATAAAGCAATAGTAATCCTCAAACCAGTATCTCATACATGAAAGTCTTTTGTTCATCAGATTGTAATTCAAAGCTGGAAAGAAACCAAAACTGGTAACATCGGATTTGCCTCCATTGTTTACATCAAATCGTCATGTACACCCAATCCAGAATATGCTTTTGTGCTTTCTACTCCACCGACTTCATCTTCATATCAACAAAATAGTACAACCCATAATGCAGAAAGTAAAGGTAAATACCTAATAAGTTGTCTTTTTATCATGATTACCAGCAGATAAAGACAACACGTTCCTAGAGTTAGAAAGAACATACCTAAATATTTAATTGCTTTTCTCCACCTTGAAAAAAGAAATCAGATTAGCTTAGTTAATTATGTACAAATGTGGCAGACAATTGTGGTATTATGGTGTTGCGTAAATGTCTTACTCAAAATAACTGGCTGAAAATGTTTCGCTTTATGTTACGATGTTTTCCGATCTAGGCAATTTTATTTGTTGACTTAAGATCAGTAAATATTCGCGTGCCACTGCAGATGATGAACTAATAATTATATTCAGTAACTGTAAATAGTGCGAGGAGTTATTAAGGAAAGAGAAGTTAATATCGGTCCAGCTGAATTTCTACAGAAGGGTTTTGTTGTGTCTCTAGAGTCATTGGAAACACTCTCTTTAACATCTTCCTTTAAACTGGACTTATTAGTCTAATCCTGAACTGGACTGCCAGTGTGGGTGTTTTGCGAGTCCACAAAACCAAAGGAGGCACATGACGTCATCCACTACTGTAGAAAAAACGGAAAGATGAAACTTCGATTAGGGTTATGTTGACATTTCATGAAACAAACTTTGAACTGTCTTTAATCTATGATGTGCGTTATATGTTTTGTCTAAACTTCAATTGCTAGAAGTAAAATTGTAAATGAATATTGTTCACTCTAGTTTTTAGGAAGAGCTAGAGAAAATTTTCAGGAACACTATTATAAACAATTACTAAGAGATCCTTTTCAGGCCTGAAGCTACATTGATAGATAGATAGATAGATAGATAGACAGACAGACAGACAGACACAGACAGACAGACAGACAGACAGACAGATGGATGGATGGATGGATGGATGGATGGATGGACAGATAGATAGATAGATAGATAGATAGACAGACAGACAGATAGATAGATAGATAGATAGATAGACAGACAGACAGAGAGAGAGAGAGATTTGTGCATCTCTGTATTTCATTATATATCTCATTATGTCATTTGATCAATGTTGAATTGCTGTCTAATGTGTAGTTAATAATATTATATTGCTAATAAATTTTATTTCTGTGCTTATCAACACCTTCAAACTGTGTTAAAAGGTCAGTAGTGGTGGTGGGGACGTAATAATTAATATGGCAGTTCTAGGCTTTTGTAGAGAGTGTTGGACATTTGCCAGGTCAGGGTTATTCTATGGTATTTATTTACAATACTGGGGATTGCTCTGGAATAGGTAAGGAGGATGTTATTCTTTCAGTGCGTTGCCCGCAGATTGAGAGGTGTGTATTTAGCATAGATGATGGCGTTTTCATAATTAAAGAGACCCTCTCATATTTTAAAATAACCTGCCATGCACTGCAATATATAAATATTTAGGAAAATTTAAAATGGAATAATTATAATCTTTCTATATTGATATTGTAATAATTAATCCTAATATTTAATATTTTAATTTACCTGAGGTCAAAGATTTACATGCTGTAAAGCATTCTATTGTCTGATCACTTGATTTTGGTGTGGTAAGAAGTCTGGTCATGAAATGCAGCCTCTAGCTTAACCGTGAGTCACACACACACACACACACACACACACACACACACACACACACACACACACACACACACACCACACCACACCACACCACACACCACACCACACAAACGCTGACGCACATTACAAACATTTAATATTAGATCTCGTGTTAACGAGACATGAAACTTGTGTCTCTGTACAATAGGTGCCAGCAATAGAAAAAGTGACACATCGGGTTATGATTATTAGTATTTGAATTAATTACACTAGATTGTAACAGAGTCTATAACATCATTACTTCACAAAACACATATCTAAAGGAAAGTAAGTCAGTATACAAAGACTGCATATAGCAAAATAAATAAATGGCATCATACTGGTGTTTGTTTTCAATGTTGTTGTATTTTAAAAGTTAATACAGATAATTCCTTATTATGTTTAGTTTATATACGGGTTCGTTATGTAAATATATTTATTTGCTTCGTGACATTATTCCGCATTGGGATTCATCATCTTATGATCTAATTATTATCTTTACCTGTGGCGGAAAGGGGGTTTCCTTCTTGTGCGTCTTGGTAATTAATAAATAATTTATATTAATATCTTTCATGCCAATCGCTCACAACCTCCTTAAGGGTCTTGTGCGGTCTGAGAGTGACTAGGTCAAGCCTTGAGCAGTCCGTCAGTCAGTGACCATCTCCCAAGTGTTACCTGTCTCAGAATAGTGACTACACTGCGATTATCTTATCAGTCGTCCTATCACTATTCCGGCCCTACCACAAATCTCTCATCGCTGTCAATGATGGGAACTATTTTAAAACATGTGTCTAGACCGTCTTCTCAATTGTCTTACGTCATTGGCTGCCCCCACCCATCATTTACACATCTACCTCCGAGAATGAAGGAGTAAATAGTTTTAAAGAAAAACAAATTTATTAAAAGAAATAAAGATAACAATTTCAATAAATTTACATTGACTTCAAATCACACACTAGGCGATTCCGAAATCACAAATCTCGTAAGACTTCTAGAATTACAATTAATAAAAAAGATATATCAATGCAGTTTTAGAGAATAATTATTAGAAAATTTCATGTGACACTATGATCCAATTTAGTTAAGCTTACATAAACACTTCTCATAATAAGCCAACTACATAGTCAACACTTTAGGAAAAATAAGAAGAAATTACATAGAAGAATCAGACATGAAACAAGGAATGAAAAATCACAGAAACATGTACAGATTACACAGAAATTCATGTAATTGAATCACCTGATTATGGCCTTGTTCAGCAGTAGCCTCGTTCTCGGCAGGTTTGGTTTGACAATTGAATGTCTCGTGGTTTAGCCCGCCTGGTGACGTTAAATGAATGTTCTATACATATAGCACTTTGTCCAAGAACAGTTATTACAGTATATGGAAAAATCCTTTCACTGGCACTGAATACCACACAGTCAGAATTATCCACAGTATAGTATACTCCTTTCACTGGCACTGAATAACACAGTCCGAGTTCACAGTATATTATACTCCTTTCACTGGTACTGAATAACACAGTCCGAGTTCACGCTGGTTTGGAAAGTTCCTTATTTATTACAAGTGAGTCAGACTCACGCACGCACCTGCTGCAGCTCACTTCGTAATACTGTCTCCCTTGTTGGTCCCGGTACATACGAGTCCACACAAGAATTTACTCCACACTGGCCCTCACACATTCAGCAGGCTGAGTGGCAGTACTGTTGTCATCCAAGACAACCAGACAATGAGACGCAATGGAAAACAACCCAGGAACCAGGAGAACGATGAAAACGTAAAACAAAAACGAAACCGGCTTGAACTGCAATAGATAATGTAATGGCACATATCAGGATCATGCTTTAAAATTCTGCAATCTGTACTTACATTTCAATTTCTCATTACAATTCCTTTTAACAATTTAATGTATCTGATTCTCTCTCTAAACGAAATAAAAGCATTATAGTTTAAATTCGTTATATTTACAAGAAGCATGATTCAACATTATTAAAAAATCAAATGTAAAAAATCATCCACAACACAATCTCCTACATCGGACATACCTTTCCTTAGTTCTGACCATGAGCCGGGCACGGGACTCAAACTTGTGTAAAAGAGTGTAGAGAATTTTGAGTCTGCTCTTTTATCTATTTTCAGAGGTCATGGAAGTTTCTAGAATTTCTTAGCCTCTGGCTATGACTTGTTTTTCTTCCTGTGCCTATTGACTCCATAGTCATGGCTGAATGCACACACATCATAGACTAAGTGTGTGTGGTGCCAGGAATATGCCCATGTTACATAAGAATTTGTGACCTGTAATTCCAACTCCCTTTATTTGTAGATATGGGTCGATGTTGTTTACGTCAAACAAATCTTATCAGACTTGAATTGTGAAATTCACATCAAAAATTTGGTTTTCAAATTTTGAAAATTAACGAAATTAATTATATTAATTAAATTAATTGGGTAATTAGCATTTTTCCGTTTACATTACCCTTTCTTTGTTTATATGACAGATTGTGTTGTATATATTATGCATAAATATTTTAAAGTACTGTTAGCTTTGTAAACGATTAAAGCACACTATTGCTGTATTATTTTCAATTAAGTCTTGCAACATTCAAGTCTTGTAATGAGCGATCATGTTAACGTCCTAGAATTAGACTTCTTGTAATCACCTCATTCTCATTATATCATTCTGATCTCTAGGTGAAGAAGAAACACCATTGCCAGCTATCATTGGTTCTATTGTCGGTGTTCTCGTCATGGTTATAGTATTGGTTGTGTCCATTTTGCTCTTAAAGAAAAGACGTGAAAGGTAAACCTTGACTGCAACAAAACATTACCATTCACGAAAATAGATTGTTATTTCTTTATTTGAAAAATATAATAAATAGCATTATGTAAGTTAATTTGCATGTCACAAATGTATAGATTGACCAATTTCATTCCCGTACCACGTGTGTGATGTATTGTTGGCATAGAAACGAGAAGTAAATATTATTAAAATTAACGTTCAGCATGAATACAGTGTCATCTTCTCCTATTTCTAAGCAGACAAAAGAACTAAAATTCACTCACAATTGTAGTCATAGATAGATATTCTAGCTTAGGATAATTCACAGAGGTCAACGGACTTTGGAGAGTATACAAGTAAACTTACCTGCAGTTTGGAAATTTGACAGCACAAAATCTGAATGTAATGTGTGTGTGTGTGTGTGTGTGTGTGTGTGTGTGTGTGTGTGTGTGTGTGTGTGTGTGTGTGCGTATGTGTGTGTGTGTGTGTGTGTGTGTGTGTGTGTATGTGTGTGTGTGCACATCAAGCTGCATTCTGATCTGATCTCGAAATGATATTGAGTAAATTAGTTTCCCAAAAAAAATTTTGATAGAACTATTATTCGAATATATTAAAAAATTGAAAGCAAACCAAATACATCGATTTAATGTTTATCCTTGGTGTTTAAATTTTGCATCATAAACTTTATCATTAAAATATATTATTTAATACATTTATTTATTTATACACGAAACATTTTTATTCTCATCGTCCACTTTCTAAAAGGGACAATTCTGATTCTGATTAGGTTTTATACAAAAAATCAGATCTGTTAATATTCAAACTTTTGACTTATCCTGTTTTAGACCACATCTTTGTTTCTCTTTGCTATAGCAAACACAGACATAACACAAGTACGGATGAAGAGATCACTACGTCTTCTTTCGCAATGAGCCATAGTGGCGACAAAATCTCATCAGGTTAGCTTCCAGAGAATGAACGTTTGCAGTTTTTTCTTAGCATTATCATGCACAACATTTAAAGTTAACTTTGAAACATTTGGTCATATTTAACTGCTTATGACATGAAAGGCTGGTACGAAAATATAATCTAACCATAATTTTAATTACAGTTTATATTCTTTCAGAGATTCGTATACTTTTATATGGATCACAATTTGCAGAGCTCAGTTTTACCACTCACAGATTATAAATTTATAAATCTAAACAGAAACTTCCGAGTATTAATTAAGAGATCAATTACAGTACATCCGACGAGTAAAGGTACGATTTACACATCTAAATTCATGCTCACGTGCGTCACTTAATGACGTGTATTATTATGTCATCTTTTATTAAGAGAGTAGAAATAAGCCTCGTCATTCACTTGTCCGTGCATTTGTATTTTAAGTTTTGATTTGTTGGATTTAATTAAATCCGAAAATACATTAACTTTGCCATGCCATGTACCTACTTGGAAAGTAGCACTTTGTAATCTACATTTTCGTAAATGTTAATCCTCCAATAACCAGTTTTACAAATTCAGATCACTCAATATTTTTTTTACTTGGACGGCTTGAGAAGGCGACATATGATTGACCATGGCTAAATACAGTTTCAGGCAGTTAGCACCAACCGAAGCAAATACTCAAGGGTTATTAATAGAACATACCTGCTTCTAATAAATTTCAAGCATTCATATTGATGTTGCAGTAAGCTGTTACATAGGCAGTACACCTTTAGTTGGTTGTAGAACAACCTTCCCTTTAGAACAACTTTGTGTAAAATAGTTGTCCGGAGGTTGTTCCCCTTTAAAAATGCATTGCTCTGCGTATGAAATCATGATTTCCACATGTATTTTGTGATATACTTGTCTCATCAAAGTCTGAAACATTTGAAACACCTTGTAGGTTAAATTTAATCGCCCTGTTCTTTGTCCCCTATGAATTTCTGTGTATCATTCCATGCATTCCCTGTCAACTTCTGCCCTATTTTCTGTTTCCTTAATTTTGAACAATACTGAGTTGATCCCTTGGGTTATATTTAGGAATGGGGTAAACTCGCTGTACAATGATGTCATTTTCAGACACGGTGGTGCCCCTTGAGTTGCAATTAGAAATGAGGTAAACCTGGCTGATGTCAGCATCCGACCGGCCACTATGCTTGTCAGCTTCAAACCAGCCAATAATCTTCTGTTTTATAGAGTGTGGCTGTATGGAATGGAATTAACTTACTTGCATTGTAAAACCGGAGTATCGAGAAAAGTTCAAGACTATAAAGTCAGAGTAACGTGTAAGGAGAGTTAAATAAATGGGGGGGGGAGGGGACATCCAGAGAGTAAAGGCCTACAACGGAAGGGGCATTAGATTTGACGCTTGCCTATGATGGCATATTGGCGGGGAGAGAAGGTATGATTAAAACTACGCATTTACTGTAAGCAAGGCGTACATATATAGGTTTGCATAAATTGAGCTCCAATTATGCAATGCTTGACAAGTAGGTTACTTGTAGCTTTCATTGAGAGATTTAAAACTTACCTTTTCGCATAATGTCCCCTTCTCTAACATCGTTTGTTACGATTATGTATATTGTAGTAGACGCTCAATCAATATATTTCCTGAAAGTGGGATAGATCGACAACGGTCATGCGAGATACTGAATTGCAAGATCTTGGGCAGTTTTGAGGGTGAAGGTGAAATAACTCATTCATATGTTTGTGTTAAGGATCAATGCAACTTTTATTCATATAACTTTTATACGACAGCCTTCAATAAACATTAATTTTTATTTATTCTGACTTTGTTACTAATAAATGGATTTGAAATTTCAAAACACATTATAGAATACAAAATAAAATCATCTATAGTAATTAATATTTCAACCCAATGACCTTCATCGTGTCACCGCAGTCATTAAGGTCAATGTCGCGAGAGCAGTAAAATGAGTCAGTCTACTGTTAGGTAAAATATTGTTTCATATTTCTTTAAACAACTTGTAATACTCTAAATTATTAAACAAGGTATCCAAAGCAGATCTACCCATGCTCGTATAGAGTTTAAAAAATGGCCGAAATATGTTGCTTTTACCCCATCTATCTATTTATAGATCGATTATACACTTGCACCTTTGACTGAAACTGAAATCATATTTCCTGTCTGCATAAGAGTTACATAAAGTATGTCTGACTGTAGCTGTGTCCAACAGTCCAACACTTTGACTGAAATTGTGTTGTAGATTCAGAGTATTTACTTTTGTAACTGCAAATAATTGAAGACTTTATCTACTGGTGGAGAACTGTTGTTTCTTTTGCTTTTATTGCTAACAACGTTTTCATTTATTATTTTAACGTCTTTATGTCGACAGCGTACGACTATCCGGGTATTCTGATGCCAAAATTAAATAACGAGAAACCCCAGAACAACAATGTTCCTCGCACCATTAGCAGTGATGACTACATTAATACTAATGTCATCACCAAACACACAGAGAGACCAATAACGACCACAGGGGCAAACCTTTCCTTGAAGTTCCTTAATACGGCAATAGCCAGCAAATCTAGTTTCGAAGCTGAAGGGGACTACACAGCTGTTGACATTGGCGACAATCCTGTTACTAAGGATATATCCGTGGCGTCATCAAGAAGTAAGACAGAGCCCGACGAAGACTGCGTAAATATCAACAAACCAGATCCACACTTCGCCGACAACCAGGTACTGAAGAAGGGAGATAATTCAATGACTATGGACAGCAAAGCAGGGTACGAAACGCTTGCTGGAGACACAAATGACAGAAGTCCTCAAGTGTCAGATACATACAGTCAAGTACAAAAGAAGAGAAATAAGTTTATTTCAATGGATATCGGTAGTAGAACTGATGACGTAATGCATGCTGGGGACAGTCGGAATGTGTCGGACACATATAGCCTGGTTCGAAGGAATGCTGTTTCGGTGGCAATCCCCAACAGCGCAGTGGAATATAACAGAATCGACTTTAGCAAGCCAAAGCCCTCCAGCAAGTTAGACACCTACAATGCAGTAGATCTATCTCCGACGTCAGCAAAAAGCGAAAGTGTCAACGAAAATGAAAAAGCATGCGAGCCTGCTCATGTCAATAGCTCTGAAGATGTGTACAACACACTGGACGTGGAAGGTGATCGATTTGACAGTGGGCGTGCAGATAATGGCCAGAAGACAGGGGAGGCAACGCAGCACACGTACGCTCACATGGGAGAGAACTTTACAACTGGTAGTGACACGTATGCAAAGGTTCAAAATAACAAGAAAGAAAGAGTGTTCAGTTCTGACTATGATCATGTCAACTGATCACGAGCGCCGTGAGTTGCTGCCTGTTGGAATGCGGTCTAAGGGAGGTAACGCAACAAGCATAATAGAGAGAACTTTTATATACAAATACGAACAAATTATTTAATTCAAGACTGATCGTGTTAAGTATGAAGAGGTGTGCTGGCTCAGGTAAATGTATCACACATTCTAACACTATAGTGTACAGCCATTGATTCTTTGATTATGCTGAATGACAAGTAGTGAAGATGAATTTCCAGTGTCAGCGTGAGTCTCAAGGAGAATAATAATATATGACCAACTCGAATAATGTTTTGTTTTTTAAAGTATAAATAAATATGTTTATTTTTCAGTCCTTTTCTTTAATGAGCGAAATGTTTAAGAATCATTTAAAAATTCCGCTTCATTCTATAACTTATTATATGCGCGAAATGTAACATTAAAATCGTTCAACAATACTGAAGTAATGTTTATTTTGTAGCTGTGTGCATGATTTAAAATTGTAAACAAATATGCATATTAGCATTTAATGATAAAGTCTATTTTACATACAAAAAACAAACACAGACACATACACACACGCATACTGCCACATACCATGCGAAACATCCATCTACAGACGGAATACAAACAATCCGCGAAGTAATATTTCATCGTAAGACAAAAGTAAAGCATGTGATATGAATATTCATGAAACAGATTTGTTCGAAACCAAAGGGATTCAATACATTTGCTCTTGTATTTCTGAAGTGTTTTTGGATGATATTTGGAATCTTAGAAGTCTGGAGAGTGATCCAGGCTACGGTGTTAAACAACTAATGAAAGAAATGGAGGATCAACTTAAGACTTTAATTTTTATTGCTAATGACGAGTGAAGACAGCAGTCTTTGGTTGTGTGAGAGGAAGTGTGTATATATGCAAGTGTGTGTTTTCTAGCATTGTAACCATCAAAGAAGATGAAATGAAAGCTTCCTTATGGTTAGATGTGTTTGGTGAATGCTACACCAGATATCTATACCAACACCATTGTAAGTGGTGGCAGTGACGGCCTACACTCTTCAGGTACGACTACAGTAGTCAATATGCACGCCTAGACTGCTGTTGTCTATAATCTGAACTATTTTTATTCAGGGATCAGAATGTTTCTTGCAGGAAATATGTTCATATATGGTGTCTCGAGTATGAGGTTTTCCTCAGGATGGATGATTGGTGTGAGGCGTTTCTCACTACTGAGTATTAATCTTACCTACGTAATCCCAACCCGATAGCCCACTCTACTTCCACTTCCAAACGCTGAGAGTAGCTCCCCTCGTGAAAATAAAGTCTAGTCACTAGTCAGTAAAGGCAAGGTCGATGATGCAAAAACAAAGTTGTTATCAACACATTTTTTTTCGATGGCTCTCAACTGCTCAGCGTGCCTATTGATAATAATCTGTAACTTTGAACAAAATAAACAGGAATCAAACAAACCAGC
Organism: Sinotaia quadrata; assembly: GCA_028829895.1. Lineage (NCBI taxonomy): Eukaryota > Metazoa > Mollusca > Gastropoda > Architaenioglossa > Viviparidae > Sinotaia > Sinotaia quadrata. The sequence goes on along the minus strand of CM054184.1, from coordinate 42,014,164 downwards.
GAACAAACCAGTGGATATTTGCAAGGGGCCTGATAATCAGTGCGTACTCCTAGACACTTCAGACAAATAATCACGGAATCATTGTTTAAACAGTATTGCCTCTCTGATGAGAGTAATGCAAGACGTGAACAGTTTTCAACCGTCAGCAATGCCGTTTGCATTTGAAAGAGAGCATATATTGTGATTATATTTCGGTAAATAACTATTTTTACTTTATACAATTTTACAAATAAAATTATTTGTGCTTAGGGTGCCGCGCGTTTTAAAAAGCCGAATGATAATAAACATGTTTTCTGATTTAGCTGTTTTGCATTCTAGCCCCATTTTTATTATCGTACGTTTGCAGAGATAAAAGACAGGATGTTTGGCACTCAGTCTGTCAACATTGATGTCGACAAGCAAGCGCATTTGTTTTTTGTTCATGAGTGAAATTAGGAAAATTGCTCACCTCAATTCAGTGATTCGCTACACATCATAAAATTATGTTCATTTCTGAAAATCCAAATATGCTGATATTATATGCCTAACTTTTGTTAATGACGACAAACACGATTCAGTTTAAGTGGAACAACATTAGAGCATTTTGAGTATTGACCTTAGTACACTGACCTTAGTATACTGACCTTAGTAAACTGACCTTAATACTCTGACCTTAGTACAGTGACCTTAGTATACTGTCATAATTACACTTGGATGTATAAATTCGACATATTCCTTCAAAAGACAAACTTAATTTACCACGAAAATTGTGTAAAGACGAATTTCCAAAAATGGTTATCAATAGAAGATACATTTTGATTTGTTTGTACAAGGTAATCGTGTCATTTGATATTTTGCGGCAGTGTATGCATTCACACACAAACATACAAGCACAGATATTAGCTCACAATAGTTTTGCTATATAGCACGCATAATTCCCTATGCAAACATTTACATGCACAAGTGTTAATGTTATTCAGGTTATTAATGAGCATCACAACATTCCAGGGATTCCTTATAATTAATTATTTATCATATTAATGTTATTAATAGCATGTTTGAATAATAGTAGTGTAACGGCAATGCCTCTTAGTTAATATGATGATTATTATTATTAATTAATCTTTCATAACTATGTACAAGTGATAAGAATCTTAATATTTAATTTTATTAATGATTCTACAGAAGACACCACTCGTCTCTCTCACTAGGCGGATATATTGGTGCTGTAAGCGTTTTCTCTCTTCCACAACATAAACGATAAATATTCAAGGTCACAGAATCTTTCCGCAGGTGGAAAACGTCTTACTAAAGAAGTAGTCTTTAATCAGTATTTAGTGAGCGCCCCCCCCCCTCCACCCACTTTCTTCTCTAGCATAAGACTATCAATATGCAAAAGAAGGGCAATACATTTAACAATAAATTTATTAAATCAACAATCAAACATACATATAACAACTACTATGAAATAGATTATTTGACATTAATATTTCCACGAAACCATGTTCGCATAATTCATATGTTTCACTGTCTATCATAAATACAATTAAAAAATTATGTCAGTATAAATCACAGGTTAGTTCTATCTGAGAATAGAAACATAGAGATAGGTGATTATAAACTGGATTAAGTCCTACTTCAACAGCCTTTCACTTGCTTTGCAACAAAGTCACATCTACATCAACACGTCTCCACACACATGGAAAACATTTTTTTGGTAACCAACTTGAGCGCCCTTTTCTTACCGACCCTGGAACCCCCCTAGCAGCAAATTGTTTTTCATTAACAGTTATTTATAAGAAAGTTTCAAACATGCTATGCTCCACTATTGCCTCTTATAGTGTAGTAAATTTGCCTATCCCCATTTTAAAATTTAATTGTTATATAAGTTGTTAAATTGTCAGAGTAACCCGACCTTGGGCACTCCTTATGAAAATACTTTTGAAAATGTTTGAGTTACGATGCAGAGAGCGTTAGAAAACAAATGATTCATATTCGGTTAGAGGTTATATTATGATAGTATTGACAATACCATTTCTTACATTTTAAACCCGAAAAAATATCTCCCGGATGGATGGAGTGTAGGGGGCGCTTCCGGCTTCCGCCGCTTTCGCGCTGAAAAATATCTCCCGAAATAAATCTCTGATTATGATATGGATACATGACTTCGTGACGTAAGCACATGGTACACGCCCACAACAAGGAACAAAAATCGTAATGGGAGAAAAAAATATTTACACGCATTAGAAACACATTCACCAGCGCCTTAAAAGCCTGCGACGATATTGCTGACAGTAAAATATTTCCGAGTTTGAATTTTGCGTGGATATTCTGGTGTACATGATCAGTTCTTTAAAACAACGTAATAGACTTTAACTGACTCGGTGGTCCGTTACCTTTCACATGTTTTCAATTTTGTTTGTGCGACTGTTTCGACGTATCTCGCCATAACTGGAAATACTCAGTAAACAACGTCTATGCTGTATCAAAACTTCAAAAAAAACGGTGAGCTTTCTTTACTGTACATACTATTGTAAAGCTATATTACATAGATGTACACACAATGGTATAGCTATAATATATAAATGCACACAAACTGGTGTATCTACTTTAAATGTACTTAAGATGATATAGCTATATTTTGTAAATGTATGTATAGCGATATAGCTATATTACATAAATATATATATATAATGGTATAGCTTTTATATAGCATAAATGTAAGTATAACGGTATAGCTGTATTATAAATGTAGTGTAATGATATAGCTATATTATATAGATACATCTTTACTGATATAGTTAATTAAATGTATAATTGTATTAAATAAATGTATGTATAATGAAATAGTTATATCATATATATGCATATAAAATAGTATAATTATACTATATAAATGTGCGAACAGTGAAATACAGTATGCAGATTCGTTAGTGCATGGGATTAGAAATCGACTCCAAGCTTAAATTACTCAGTATCTTATCAACGGTACAAGATAATACTGGTAGCTTGACTACGTATTCAAAGAAAAGCGCGCCCATTTGATGATGGCCGTTGTGTGCTGTCCAGTAGCAATGTATACCCTAAGCTAATTTACCTCAGATTGCAGTTATCCTAATGCAGGTGTCTGCTATCTAAATACCTCATGGATTGTGTATTGTGCGATATAGGTTTTTTTTTTATCTTACTCCATATCGTGTCATCTTAAAGCCGATCTTTTTTAACCATTTTATCTGGGTGTGTGTATGTGGGGAACCTTGAAATGATTTTCAGATCTTAAGAATCCCAAGCAATAAGCTAACACATTACAGGTCTGTTTTGAACAATATCTAAAATATCAGTGATTATTTATAGGAAATGTACCGTTTGTTATAAATTCTTGGTCGGCTCTCCGTTTCAAAATCTATATGGTATCACTTCATTTCCAACTTAACTACAAATCAGATTTAACTAAGCTTAATTACATACATACAGCAAACCAACAATTGTGAAAAACATAAACAGCCCACGCAATAGCAGTTAAGACTTCAATTCGGTCTCAAAAGCACTCCACAGATGAAGTTTATTAAACTATGTTAGTTTAGTTCAGTTTAGTTAGCAAAGTTAGTTTAGTTCAGTAAAGTTTAGTATGTTAGTTTAGTTCAGTTTAGTAAGCAAAGTTAGTTTAGTTCAGTAAAGTTTAGTATGTTAGTTTAGTTCAGTTTAGTAAGCAAAGTTAGTTTAGTTCAGTAAAGTTTAGTATGTTAGTTTAGTTCAGTTTAGTAAGCAAAGTTAGTTTAGTTCAGTAAAGTTTAGTATGTTAGTTTAGTTCAGTTTAGTAAGCAAAGTTAGTTTAGTTCAGTTTAGTAAGCAAAGTTAGTTTAGTTCAGTAAAGTGTAGTATGTTAGTTTAGTTCAGTTTAGTAAGCAAAGTTAGTTTAGTTCAGTAAAGTTTAGTATGTTAGTTTAGTTCAGTTTAGTTAGCAAAGTTAGTTTAGTTCAGTAAAGTTTAGTATGTTAGTTTAGTTCAGTTTAGTTAGCTTAGTTTAGTACAGATTTGTTTAATTTAGTGTAGGTGGAGATTAATAAGCAAAACTGACTTTAGCTTAGCTAGATTTAGTTAAGTTTAGTTAAATTTAGTTAAGTTTAATTTAGGTAAGTTTAATTTAGTTAACTTTAATTTAGTTTAGTTCCTTTTATAGCAGTTTAGTTTAGTGTGTTTAATTGTAATAATTAAAGCTTCGCGTAATTTAGTTGCTTAATTTCGTTAATTTAGTTTGTTCATATTAGATTAGTTTAGTTTATTTAATTTTGCTTTGTTTATGTGACAGAGTAAATTTGCCTCTACCTATTTTTAAATTTAAATTATTACCCGATCTTGGGCACTCCTTAGGCTATTATTTTTGAAAGTGTAAAAGTTGAAGTAAACAACTCAAGGCAAGAATATTCTAGATTGCTGTATATGCAAACTGAGTGAGTAGTTTTTTTTCTATTATCCAATGATTATGATTTGTGAGAACTAGACCAGCCAATGGGCTGAGATTAAAAAGTTCGTTGCTGTATAAAATTATGTTAGGTTACAAATTAGGTTACAAATTGAAAAAAAAATTAAACATTCTTTACATCAATGAGCATGTTTTTAATATAATTCTCGCTGTAATAATTAAGGTTTCGTTCTTACAATTTACTTCTAGAAAGTCCGTGCGCACATGAAACTCAGAATTAAATGTAAACCATGGAACATGTTTTGCTGGGAGTTATCTTCCTTGTAATGAAAATAACAAAAACAAATTGCATCAGTACGCCGTAAGTACATACTCTTTATTACGTAATAATTATTAATAGTTATTGAAATTATGACGCTCACACTTCACAGCAATGATCAATGTAGATCACGTGACTTTATATTGTTTATTAAAGATGAATAGATATTAATGACGGAATTTGTGCATAGCATGACTACCACCTGCAGAGAACGTTCACTACAAGATTGGGATATTAAGAAAATACAAATGTTGTTGTTGTTATAGACAATAGAAGTCTTTTCGTACATGATATAGCAATTCTAAGTGCAGTTTCTTTTGTTTTTAATGTGCTAATAAATATAGTCTGCACTTGTAAAAGTGTAATGCAAATTTATGTGTAAGCTGCTTAACTCATAACGTAAACATATATATGCGTGTTTGTTTGTGTATTAGTAAATGAATCAGTGAGTGAATGAGTGCATATAGTTTCTCTGTGCGTGTATGTGTGTGTGTTTGTGTGTGTAAGTGTGTGTGTGTGTGTGTGTGTGTGTGTGTGTGTGTGTGTGTGTGTGTGTGTGTGTGTGTGTGTGTGTTGTGTGTGTAACTTTAAAGGTTTTTCAATTTTTTTTCCATTTTGCAGGAGAAATCAAGAAGTTGCCTGTACAGAGCCAGGTACGCGTCACAATAAAGAACCTTTAAAAGAGAGAATAATGTCCCCCATTTGGCAGTTACAATTACAAGATTTAAAATTACACTTCTTTGCTACAGAAAGAATTAACGTAGCACAAAAAACGTAAGAGGTGTATTAGACAGTTTAATACACATAGTGCGTCAATATACGCACAGTCTGTTTAAATCCCTTCCAATATTTTAGTACAGGTGTCTGTTTAGCTGGATATGATTTTAAGTAGATCTCCACCTGCATTTAATGTTTCTTGCGTAATCAGAAATTACTGACAGTCAAAGAAACAACTGTACCACCCAGAACATTTTTTACGTGCATTTTACTTTGATTTCATAAAGAAGCATTGAAATAACATGCTTAATAAATAATGAATTGTGACACTGTACAAAAATCCTTGAAGAATACTTTTCCAGTAAGTGTACTATTTCTTACGGATAACTTTTTTTATATTAAATGAAATTTTGAAATTTCTACTTAAGAACTTTATTTTAAATTATTGAACATTCATCAGTTACTTAATAATGTAACAAAGAATGCATTTACAAGTTACCTGCAATTTAGATTTTGTTTTAAGGAAATTAGTATTATTGAAACTTGTCAACAAACCCCACAAAAATAATGCATTAATCTGAATAATTTATGCAAATAAAGAATTATGACATTATAGATTACGTGAATTGCAGATTCTTAAAGTGAAAGTATTGTTTTCTTTTAAAACCATTATCAGTTCCTTTTTATTAACTCCTATACTCAATTAAACACAATCAGTTAAATAACCCTATTTGAAATATGTCCCTACCTATTAAAAAGTTGAATGAAATCAGTTATTCTGGCCGATTTTGTTCTACAGCTAAAAAAAAACAAATATTAAGCTGATGCTCCTTCACCATATTAATTCCCTCAAGTAGAACAACAATGTAGCAATTTCCAGTAACTTCATTGCACCAGAAATTCTAAGTCGAGCATACTTTGCCTCAATACATCAAAAGTGTGCAGTGCATCCTTACACTTACACACTGGGGGTAGACACTTCTCACGTCTACCATGTCATAGCAGTTTATAAATCAGTACACAAAGAGATTTTGGTAAAAACATAAAAGGCTGCTTCTAGTCTGTAATATATAATCAAGGGAAAGAAAAAGTTTCAGTTTAATTCATCTCTAATTCCATTCTTTATTACATTCAAGTCTCAACTTACAGTTTCCTGTAACAGTATTTATTAGTCCGATACATGCACACAGCATAATAAATACAACATAATATATTATGAACAGCTTCACTAGAAGCAATAACAAGTGTTTAGCATACTACTTACAAGCTTCGTAGTTGAAACATTTGTAGAAATAATAGTCTACTCACATAATACATCTCTACATAAAACACAAATACAACATATCTATAACAAAATGTATGAAATATTTCTAAGTCCATTCTCTTTCAATCAGTCAGTTAACTCTCCATTAAATTAACGGCCGTCTTTCATGACCTGACTCACTCCAAATTCAAAAGTGATTAGAAAATGAATTCTTTTCATCAGGTAAATTTTGATCTGAGATCAATAGCTGGTCTCTTTCTTGTAAATCGTATCCACTGGATAATAAAAACTACTCACTCAGTTTGCATTACATCAGCAATTTTAGCACCTAAAACTGGCAAATCTGGCACATTCTTTACCCGAGTTGTTTATTTCCAACTTTGACACTTAAAAAAATATCAGTTCTAGCAATGACCAAGGTCGAGTCACTTTATACAACGATTAAATTTAGAAATACGGATAGGCAAATTTACTCCGCCACAGAAACAAATCCATCAAGCATAAGGGTACTCAAAATAATATTAGTAATGTTAAAAGATTACTAGTTATTCTGATACTGCTTACGCTTATATAAACTGTAACACATTTACCAAATCTCGAAAGGTGGACCATGTGCCTTTTGGAGATACCATGTTTAATATAGAAACTAAACTGATACACGAATTTGATGTCATAATGTGTACATTTATAAACATAATGCATTCGTATTAAATACTTAAACAATACATATTCACAAGATATAAAACTAATCGCGCCATTTTTACAAACTATTTGCAGGGAACTGCACTGCAGCAGAATGTGACTGGATTAATACTGGCTGGGATATTGGTATGTACCAGAAATGTTTCTTATCGCCGCAATAAACGAGCAATCAAGTACCCAAAATATTCTGATCTTTTTGCTAAATTCTTCTTTATAAATAGTCGCTTGGTTCGTTTTTTTTAAAGGATGTTAACCGTCATCGAATCAGCTTTAATAATATTTTTCAAGTTAGGAAGCATTTGAGTTAGAGGGTCTTTGAGGACGGAACGTTTCATGCAGTTTAGTTATTTGTCTTTACTCTTCATATTTAACATTGATTTATTAGGAACACATATGTAAGGGCTGTGCTAGTCACAAGTAAAGAGTTAGTTCTGTCTAGATAGTTCTGGCCAGATGATGTTTTAAGTACGTGTCTCGGTATATCAGAGACTTTTACATCTTTGAATTACACAGATACCATCAGCATCGATAAATATGGTCGCTACGCTTCGTCCTATTTAAAGAATGTTAAAGCATTGGACTGTCAACTAAGGAGGCGATAATTCTACTAGACTACAAGCATCACTGCAACGACATAATGATCATTTCTATCCACGAAAAGTCCACAGGAATGACAAATCAGCATGCTCTAAGAATTAGTCAGATACGATTGATCAGTTGAAAAATTGTGGATTGTTAATTCCCAAACGAAATAGATTCGTGTTGATTTTCTGGCATTTGTTAACACAATACTCGGATTCTGAGCATTTCTAAGTGGTCTTGGCAGAGTTAAACTTTTACAGCAATTAAAGCATTTTAATAGGAAGAGATAACCTGAGTTGTTTCCCTTGGGCCTAGTGAGACAACATCCACTTCAAGGGAAGTGACTCATGTATGGCTGCACCTAAACTGACGTCATCTCTACTCAGGCTATGTTACACGAAGTTTTATCGTACTTTTTCTCTCATTCTATTTCTTCATAGATGTGTGTCAAAGTATGAAAAATATATTATAATGAAAAATGCACAAGGAGCGTGTGTGAATGGGGAAATCAAGAGAACTTGTGTGAATGGGGAAATCAAGAGAACGTGTGTTAATGGGGAAATCAAGAGAACATGTGTCAGAATAATTCCTGCTGAGTTATAGTTATTCGATATCAGTATTGAGCCAAGTGGAATTAATTACATGCTTCATTAACTGATTGTGTGAGCATATTTACAGACATTGATCTGGATGTATGAACATATGTATAGATATTGAACTGGGTGCGTGAACATATTTAAAGAGACTGGACTTGATGTGTGAATATATTGTAGACAAACATTGTAGACAGGCTGCCCACGTGGTTCCAACAGGAACAGAAACACTAGCTCTAAAAACAATGCAGGCTGTCTAAGTGTGTCCAGCAGGACCAGAATCACTATCTCAACATACATTGCAGGAAGCCCAAATGGGTCCGGCAGGAATGGAAACACTAGCTCTACAAAATATTGCAAGCTCCCCAAAGTGGTTCCGACGGAACACTAGCTCTACAAACAATGCAGGAAGCCCAAATGGGTCCGGCAGGAATGGAAACACTAGCTCTACAAACAATGCAGGAAGCAAACAGCTAAATGCGATAAATGCTCGCACAACACTTCAGCCACCCTAGCCAAAAGCTCTACGGAGTTCCAGTTGTTGGTTTCCTATTGTGATTTTATGATGCTTACAACCGCCATCAACCACAGCACACCCATCAAGGGGAGCAACTGTTGTCAAGTCTGAAATCTGGCGGGTAATACGCTAGCTTTTCTCTGAAAGCTTCAAAACTAAAGGAAAGACAAAGTGGTAGAGAGAGTTTCATTGGTTTGGAGTATAAGGTACAATCAAGACAGAGAGCCCGCGAGAGAAAGTGTATCTCTTTGGCATGTTGCAGGGCAAGTCTTCTTATTTTTGCTTCACCTTCCTTTACCACAGATTGCTTTAGTGTGTGTTTGTGAAAGATCGTGTGGAGGGAAGGTAATTGCATGTATAGAGAATGTTGCTTAGCGCTGTGTAATGTTCGAGAAATGTATTATATAGTGCCTAAAATGATGTGTGAAAAAAAATGTTTTTTTATATAGAGAGGAATGGTGCCGATGACGATAATTACTTTGCAACACAGTATGGGAGACTGCAAAGTAAGCGATCTTGTCCAAGCAGAGAAGAAACGCATTGTCTGCAGTTTAACTACATGCTGGACATTTCTATTTCAAGAGGCAACACCCTTACTGTAGAGGTACTTTATGAGAACGGAATCAATCAAACTCTTTGGCAAGTTTTCGGTGGGAATCCGACACCGTGGTTACACGCGCAGATACCTCTTCAGACAACAGAACCATTCTGGGTACATTTCTTTTTAAAATTTTTAGAAGCTTTTACTAATATTTACTCTATATCCGTTTGTGTCGATTTTATTCTTTTGAAATAGATAACACAAGACAACTTGGCAAACAAGGATTTAGAAGTCTCAGAAAGTCGCTTTTACACTTTGGTAAGATGAGACGTGCTCAGTTTTATGACAAAGAGAGAAAATGTCAGAGAATAAAACTGAGAAACCGTAAGATACGCTTGAAGAACATGAGAGTAGAGAAAGTAAAAAAGAATACTCTCTTTATTATTGTTTATTACACGAGAATTTAAATAATAAAATCTTTAATAGATAGATAGATAGATAGATGGACGGATGGATGGATGGATGGGTGGGTGGGTGGATGGATGGATAGATAGATAGATAGATAGATAGATAGATAGATAGATGGGCGGATGGATGGATGGATGGATGGATAGATAGATAGATAGATGGGCGGATGGATGGATGGATGGATGGATGGATAGATAGATAGATAGATAGATAGATAGATAGATAGATAGATAGATAGATAGATAGATAGATAGATAGATAGATAGATAGATAGATAGATAGATAGATAGATAGATAGATAGATAGATAGATAGATAGATAGATAGATAGATAGATAGATAGATAGATAGATAGATAGATAGATAGATAGTGATGGACGGATGTTAACCTGAATCCATCGCCAAAACATAACTGTTACTATTGGAAATGTTCAAATCTACCTAATTTTTTAATACTTCATAATAATTTGCCATTTTTATCCTACTTGTCCTTGTCATGGAGACTTATTGAATGATTGTTCATAAGTGTACTGGAATAATAAGAGTGTTCATACATGTATGTATTGTGTATATGTCATGAAGTAAGTTGAGTGAAGAAGTAAATGTCTAGAGGCTCGGGAGAACAACAACAGATACCTTTTAGCACTTAAATTAATATAATAAATTTAAAATCTTTATTGTATTGTCTTTTAGAAAACGTCCCAAAGTGCACCTAAATGTAACACCAAAACTATAATAAATCGTATGAAGAAACAGACAGATATAAGCAATAGTTTAATCGATATATCTTTTGACATGTTTTTTTAAAAAGTACTTTTGTTCAACAGATAATAATTGAGGGCAGGAAAGAAACTGGAAGAAAAACTGATTTCATCGGAATTAAATCCATTCTTTACACCAAATTGTCATGTGCACCCATACCAGAATATGCTGTGGCAAATAACCCTCTAAGGACCACAACAACAGTTTTAACATCTTCAACATTAGATGAATTCAACACTTCACCGACAAAGAGTCCACCTTCGCCACACGGTTCGACATCGGACACACTATTCACTGTGTTGTCGCAAATCTCTTCACATTCAGCTCAGACTTCGCCACAAGGTTCAAATCCTTATTCATCCACCTCGCTCTCTTCCTCAAACTCATCAACTTCTGGTCAGACTTCAATGCAGGATTCAACTTCTGAAACAACAACTTCGCTCCATTCTCCAACTTTATCTTCCGATCAACCTTCACTGCAAGGCTCAACGTCTTATCCATCCACCTCGCTCTTTTCTACAAACTCTTCAATTTCTGATCAGCCCTCACGAGACGGTTCAAATTCTTTCACAACCATCATGCCTTCTTCGACAACTTCTTCATCTTCAGATTCAATATCACTTCACGATTTAATTATGTACACATCCACTACTATTTCTTCCTCAGTCTCTTCATCTTCAAATCAGCCTTCACCGCAAAATTCAAATTCTTTTACAACCGCCACTCTTTCTTCTGAAGCCCCTTCATCTTCGGGTCAACATTCACTACACGGTTCAATTGCTTACAAATTATCCTCTCTGAGTCCTCCAAACTCTTTTTCATCAGATCAGTATTCACCTCTCACACTGACCACGCTTTCTCCTCCGACCTCTTCTTTAGATCAAATGTCACGGGATGTTCCAATTTTTTCCACATCCACCACTCTTCATTTTCAAAATTCTTCGTCTTTAGATCAATCTTCATCGCACAGTTCAGCTTCTTTTGTATCCTCTACGCTTTTTTCTAAAACCTCTTCACCTTCGGGTGAATTTTCACAGCTTGGTTCCACTGGGATCACATCCAGTTCGCTGTTTTCTCCAAACTCTTTATCTTCAGATCAGCCCCCATGGTACACTTCAACTTCTATCACAGCTACAAAGCTTTCTCATCAGACGTTTTCATCTTCAGACAAAATGTCACAGGATGATCCAACTTCCTACGTAACTACCACGCTCTCTTCTCCAACCTCTAGATCTTCAAATCAGCTTCCAACATATGGCCCAGCTTATAATTCATACAGCCGTGATTTTTCATCTTCAGATCAACCTTCAAAATACGATTCGTCCCCCATCATACCCAACAAGATTTCTTCAAATACCTTTTCATCTTCAGGTCAACCTTCAGAACACGATTCATCCCCCATCATACCCACGAAACTTTCTTCAAATACTATTTCATCTTCAGATCAACCTTCAGAACACGATTCTTCGACAATCGTACCCAACAAGCTTTCTTCAAATACATTTTCATCTTCGGATCAACCTTCAGAACATGATTCATCCCCCACCATACCCACAATGCTTTCTTCAAATACCTTTTCATCTTCAGGTCAACCTTCAGAACACGATTCAACCCATATTATACCCAACAAGATTTCTTCAAACACAATTTCATCTTCAGGTCAACCTTCAGAACACGATTCATCCCCCATTATACTAACGACACTTTCTTCAATTACCCTTTCATCTTCAGATCAACCTTCAGAACAAGATTCATCCCGCATTATACCCTCGACGCTTTCTTCAAACACCTTTTTATTTTCAGGTCAACCTTCAGAACACAGTGCATCTCACATCATACCCAACAAGCTTTCTTCAAATACCTTTTCAACTTCAGATCAACCTTCAGAACAAGATTCATCCCCCGTCGTACCCAACAAGCTTTCTTCAATTACCTTTTCATCTTCGGATAAACTTTCAGAACACTATTCATTCTCTATCATACCCAACAAGTTCTCTTCAAATACCTTTTCATCTTTGGATCAACATTCAGAACACGATTCGTCCCCCATCATACCCACAACGCATTCTTCAAACACCTTTACATATTCAGGTCAACCTTCAGAACACGATTCATCCCCCATCATACCCACGAAACTTTCTTCAAATACAATTTCATCTTCAGAGCAACCTTCAGGACACGATTCTTCCACAATCATACCCAACAAGCTTTCTTCAAATACCTTTTCATCTTCAGGTCAACCTTCAGAACACGATTCATCCCCCATTATACTCACGACACTTTCTTCAATTACCTTTTCATCTTCAGATCAACCTTCAGAACACAATTCATCCCGCATCATACCCACGACACTTTCTTCAAACACCTTTTCATTTTCAGGTCAACCTTCAGAACACAGTGCATTTCCCATCATACCCAACAAGCTTTCTTCAAATACCTTTTCAACTTCAGATCAACATTCAGAACACGATTCATCCCCCATCATACCCAATAAGCTCTCTTCTAACACCTTTTCATCTTCAGATCAACATTCAGAACACGATTCATCCACAATCATACCCAACAAGCTTTCTTCAAATACCTTTTCAACTTCAGATCAACCTTCAGAACAAGATTCATCCCCCGTCGTACCCAACAAGCTTTCTTCAATTACCTTTTCATCTTCGGATAAACTTTCAGAACACTATTCATTCTCTATCATACCCAACAAGTTCTCTTCAATCACCTTTTCGCCTTCAGGTCAACCTTCAGAACATGATTCTTCCCCCATCGTACCCAACCAGCTTTCTTCAAATACCTTTTCATCTTTGGATCAACATTCAGAACACGATTCGTCCCCCATCATACCCACAACGCATTCTTCAAACACCTTTTCATCTTCAGGTCAACCTTCAGAACACGATTCATCCTCCATCATACCCAGTAAGCTTTCTTCAAATACCTTTTCATCTTCAGGTCAGCCTTCAGAACACGGTGCATCTCCCATCATACCCAGTAAGCTTTCTTCAAATACCGTTTCATCTTCAGATCAACCTTCAGAACACGATTCATCCCCCATCATACCCATGAAACTTTCTTCAAATACAATTTCATCTTCAGAACAACCTTCAGGACACGATTCTTCCACAATCATACCCAACAAGCTTTCTTCAAATACCTTTTCATCTTCGGATCAACCTTCACAACACGATTCATCCCCCATCATACCCACAATGTTTTCTTCAAGTACCTTTTCATCTTCAGGTCAACCTTCAGAACACGATTCATCCCACATTATACCCAACAAGATTTCTTCAAACACAATTTCATCTTCAGATCAACCTTCAGAACACAATTCATCCCGCATCATACCCACGACGCTTTCTTCAAACATCTTTTCATTTTCAGGTCAACCTTCAGAACACAGTGCATCTCACATCATACCCAACAAGCTTTCTTCAAATACCTTTTCAACTTCAGATCAACCTTCAGAACAAGATTCATCCCCCGTCGTACCCAACAAGCTTTCTTCAATTACCTTTTCATCTTCGGATAAACTTTCAGAACACTATTCATTCTCTATCATACCCAACAAGTTCTCTTCAAATACCTTTTCATCTTTGGATCAACATTCAGAACACGATTCGTCCCCCATCATACCCACAACGCATTCTTCAAACACCTTTACATATTCAGGTCAACCTTCAGAACACGATTCATCCCCCATCATACCCACGAAACTTTCTTCAAATACAATTTCATCTTCAGAGCAACCTTCAGGACACGATTCTTCCACAATCATACCCAACAAGCTTTCTTCAAATACCTTTTCATCTTCAGGTCAACCTTCAGAACACGATTCATCCCCCATTATACTCACGACACTTTCTTCAATTACCTTTTCATCTTCAGATCAACCTTCAGAACACAATTCATCCCGCATCATACCCACGACACTTTCTTCAAACACCTTTTCATTTTCAGGTCAACCTTCAGAACACAGTGCATTTCCCATCATACCCAACAAGCTTTCTTCAAATACCTTTTCAACTTCAGATCAACATTCAGAACACGATTCATCCCCCATCATACCCAATAAGCTCTCTTCTAACACCTTTTCATCTTCAGATCAACATTCAGAACACGATTCATCCACAATCATACCCAACAAGCTTTCTTCAAATACCTTTTCAACTTCAGATCAACCTTCAGAACAAGATTCATCCCCCGTCGTACCCAACAAGCTTTCTTCAATTACCTTTTCATCTTCGGATAAACTTTCAGAACACTATTCAT
The DNA here is from genome assembly GCA_028829895.1 of Sinotaia quadrata. Classification (NCBI taxonomy): domain Eukaryota; kingdom Metazoa; phylum Mollusca; class Gastropoda; order Architaenioglossa; family Viviparidae; genus Sinotaia; species Sinotaia quadrata. The sequence continues at coordinate 41,999,023 of CM054184.1, read as the reverse complement.
TCTCTATCATACCCAACAAGTTCTCTTCAATCACCTTTTCGCCTTCAGGTCAACCTTCAGAACATGATTCTTCCCCCATCGTACCCAACCAGCTTTCTTCAAATACCTTTTCATCTTTGGATCAACATTCAGAACACGATTCGTCCCCCATCATACCCACAACGCATTCTTCAAACACCTTTTCATCTTCAGGTCAACCTTCAGAACACGATTCATCCTCCATCATACCCAGTAAGCTTTCTTCAAATACCTTTTCATCTTCAGGTCAGCCTTCAGAACACGGTGCATCTCCCATCATACCCAGTAAGCTTTCTTCAAATACCGTTTCATCTTCAGATCAACCTTCAGAACACGATTCATCCCCCATCATACCCATGAAACTTTCTTCAAATACAATTTCATCTTCAGAACAACCTTCAGGACACGATTCTTCCACAATCATACCCAACAAGCTTTCTTCAAATACCTTTTCATCTTCGGATCAACCTTCACAACACGATTCATCCCCCATCATACCCACAATGTTTTCTTCAAGTACCTTTTCATCTTCAGGTCAACCTTCAGAACACGATTCATCCCACATTATACCCAACAAGATTTCTTCAAACACAATTTCATCTTCAGATCAACCTTCAGAACACAATTCATCCCGCATCATACCCACGACGCTTTCTTCAAACACCTTTTCATTTTCAGGTCAACCTTCAGAACACAGTGCATCTCACATCATACCCAACAAGCTTTCTTCAAATACCTTTTCAACTTCAGATCAACCTTCAGAACAAGATTCATCCCCCGTCGTACCCAACAAGCTTTCTTCAATTACCTTTTCATCTTCGGATAAACTTTCAGAACACTATTCATTCTCTATCGTACCCAACAAGCTCTCATCAAACACCTTTTCACCTTCAGGTCAACCTTCAGAACATGATTCTTCCCCCATCGTACCCAACCAGCTTTCTTCAAATACCTTTTCATCTTTGGATCAACATTCAGAACACGATTCGTCCACCATCATACCCACAACACATTCTTCAAACACCTTTTCATCTTCAAGTCAACCTTCAGAACACGATTCATCCTCCATCATACCCACGACACTTTCTTCAAATACCTTTTCATCTTCAGGTCAGCCTTCAGAACACGGTGCATCTCCCATCATACCCAGTAAGCTTTCTTCAAATACCGTTTCATCTTCAGGTCAACCTTCAGAACACGATTCATCCCCCATATTACCCATGAAACTTTCTTCAAATACAATTTCATCTTCTGATCAACCTTCAGGACACGATTCTTCCACAATCATACCCAACAAGCTTTCTTCAAATACCTTTTCATCATCGGATCAACCTTCACAACACGATTCATCCCCCATCATACCCACAATGTTTTCTTCAAATACCTTTTCATCTTCAGATCAACCTTCAGAACACGATTCATCCCACATTATACCCAACAAGATTTCTTCAAACACAATTTCATCTTCAGATCAATCTTCAGAACACAATTCATCCCGCATCATACCCACGACGCTTTCTTCAAACACCTTTTCATTTTCAGGTCAACCTTCAGGACACAGTGCATCTCACATCATACCCAACAAGCTTTCTTCAAATACCTTTTCAACTTCATATCAACCTTCAGAACAAGATTCATCCCCCATCGTACCCAACAAGATTTCTTCAAATACATTTTCTTCTTCAGGTCACCATTCAGAACACGATTCATCCCCCATATTACCCACGACACTTTCTTCAAATATCATTTCATCTTCAGATCAACCTTCAGAACACGATTCTTCCACAATCGTACCCAACAAGCTTTCTACAAATACCTTTTCATCTTCGGATCAACCTTCACAACACGATTCATCTCCCATCATACCCACAATGCTTTCTTCAAATACCTTTTCATCTTCAGGTCAACCTTCAGAACACGATTCATCCCCCATTATACCCAACAAGATTTCTTCAAATACCTTTTCATCTTCAAGTCAACCTTCAGAACAATATTCATCCCCCATTATACTCAGGACACTTTCTTCAAATACCTTTTCATCTTCAAGTCAACCTTCAGAACACGATTCATCCCCCATTATACTCAGGACACTTTCTTCAAATACCTTTTCATCTTCAGGTCAACCTTCAGAACACGATTCATCCCCAATTATACCCAACAAGCTCTCTTCAAACACCTTTTCACCTTCAGATCAACCTTCAGAACATGATTTTTCCCCCATCATACCCAACCAGCTTTCTTCAAATATCATTTCATCTTCAGATCAACCTTCAGAACACGATTCATCCCCCATCATACCCATAACGCATTCTTCAAACACCTTTTCATCTTCAGGTCAAACTTCAGAACACGATTCATCCCCCATCATACCCACGACATTTTCTTCAAATACCATTTCATCTTCAGATCAACCTTCAGAACACGGTGCATCTCCCATCATACCCAGTAAGCTTTCTTCAAATACCTTTTCATCATCAGATCAACATTCAGAACATGATTCATCCCCCATCGTACCCAACAAGCTTTCTTCAAATACCTTTAAATCTTCAGATCAACATTCAGAACACGATTCATTCTCCATCATACCCAATAAGCTCTCTTCTAACACCTTTTCATCTTCAGATCAACCTTTAGAACACGATTCATTCCCCATCTTTATCACGACACTTTCTTCAAATACCTTTTCAACTTCAGGTCAACCTTCTGATCACGATTCATCCCCCATCATTCCCACGACACTTTCTTCAATTACCTTTTCATCTTCAGGTCAACCTTCTGAACACGATTCATCCCCCATCATACCCACGATACTTTCTTCAAATACCATTTCATCTTCAGATCAACCTTCAGAACAAGATTCATCCCCCATCATACCCAACAAGTTTTCTTCAAATACCTTTTCATCTTTGGATCTACCTTCAGAACATGATTCTTCCCCAATCGTACCCAACAAGTTTTCTTCAAATACCTTTTCATCTTTGGATCAACCTTCAGAACACGATTCATCCCCCATTATACCCAACAAGATTTCTTCAAGCACCTTTTCATCTTCAGGTCAACCGTCAGAACACGATTCATCCCCCATTATATTCACGACGCTTTCTTCAAATACCTTTTCATCTTCGGATCAACCTTCAGAACACGGTGCATCTCCCATAATACCCAACAAGCTTTCTTCAAATACCTTTTCATCTTCAGGTCAACATTCAGAACATGGTGCATCTCCCATCATACGCATTACGCTTTCTTCAAATACCTTTTCATCTTCAGATCAACTTTCAGAACATGATTCGTCCCCCATCACACCCAACAAGCTCTCTTCAAACACCTTTTCATCTTCGGATCAACCTTCAGAACACGATTCATTCCCCATCTTTATCACGACACTTTCTTCAAATACCTTTTCATCTTCAGGTCAACCTTCTGATCACGATTCATCCCCCATCATTCCCACGACACTTTCTTCAATTACCTTTTCATCTTCAGGTCAACCTTCTGAACACGATTCATCCCCCATCATACCCATGACACTTTCTTCAAATACCATTTCATCTTCAGATCAACCTTCAGAACAAGATTCATCCCCCATCGTACCCAACAAGTTTTCTTCAAATACCTTTTCATCTTTGGATCTACCTTCAGAACATGATTCTTCCCCAATCGTACCCAACAAGTTTTCTTCAAATACCTTTTCATCTTTGGATCAACCTTCAGGACACGATTCATCCCCCATTATACCCAACAAGATTTCTTCAAGCACCTTTTCATCTTCAGGTCAACCGTCAGAACACGATTCATCCCCCATTATATTCACGACGCTTTCTTCAAATACCTTTTCATCTTCGGATCAACCTTCAGAACACGGTGCATCTCCCATAATACCCAACAAGCTTTCTTCAAATACCTTTTCATCTTCAGGTCAACCTTCAGAACATGGTGCATCTCCCATCATACGCATTACGCTTTCTTCAAATACCTTTTCATCTTCAGATCAACTTTCAGAACACGATTCGTCCCCCATCACACCCAACAAGCTTTCTTCAAACACCTTTTTATCTTCAGGTCAACCTTCAGAACATGATTCATCCCCCATTATAACCAATACACTTTCTTCAAATACCATTTCATCTTCAGATCAAACTTCAGAACACGATTCATTCTCTATCATACCCAACAAGCTCTCTTCAAATACCTATTCATCTTCAGGTCAACCTTCAGAACATGGTGCATCTCCCATCATTATACCCAACAAGCTTTCTTCAAATACCTTTTCATCTTCAGGTCAACCTTCAGAACACGATTCATTCCACATAGTACCCTCGACGCTTTCTTCAAATACCTTTTCATCTTCAGTTCATCAAAATACTTCATCGTCTGCGGTCGGACTTGAAGGTAAATACGTAAAAACAATACATATGCTTTTAATTATTATTAGTTAAGTTTTAGCTTAATGTGAATAGATCTGTCCAGGTGAGGTGTTTTGTTGGAAAAGCATTTTTGTTTAAAATATGATTGAAAATATATTAGAGTAAGTCCGCTTAGAGATTTCAATAAATATTACACACGCAGTTGTTTAATTATTTTTTATTCATTGCTTCTTCATTGAACATCGGAGTTTATTTGTTTCCTCATTGTACTGTGGAATTACTATTCTTTTCTCGCAATTCTGGAAACAAAGAATCCTTGACCTGATTGTAAATATGTAAATATGTGTGCTGATTTTTTAAATTTATGTCTGTATAAAAAATGTAATAGCTTGTGTATTACATCGCTATATTGTTTGTATATGCTACACAGTTTCACGAACGATGGAACAGGCCTATATATTTAACGATGTCCTAATCAGATGGTAATATTTGAGTTATCTAATCAGAGTAATCAGTCACACACACACACACACACATACACACACACACACACACACACACATACACACACACACACACACACACACACATACACACACACACACACACACACATACACATACACACACACACACACACACACACACATACACACACACACACACACACACACACACACATATAATCACTAACTCTTCGTGCTGTAAAATAATAATCTCCCCTTGATAAATCTCCTAAAATTATCTCTCTTTATAAGCATTTCTTTTGATGCATGACCTTAAAATCTGCTTAAATATTTTACAGTTAATACACGATTTCATTTTATCGCCAGTGCTAAGTACAACCAAGCTGCGTTCTAAATGTATTCATGAATCATTTGTTTTGGCTCCTTACAGTCATCTATCCCAAATAAAGTATATCTATACACATTTCAAAGTAACTGCTCTAGAATGAGAAAAAAATTATATCATTATATCCTCCTAAGAGGAACACACATTAAGAAAAATATAGGGTGCTCAAAGTAACTTGCATCTAAAACTGAAAAGCATGCGCCATACATAATTTGCACTGCCATGTATAATTCAAGCTTCCTAAATTAAATCCATTCTACCATTCCAAGTGTAGAGAAATGTGTTTATGTAGCTAAATGTTGGATAATGATTAATAAGTTAGTTATAAATGAATCATGATCAAGCTCAGGTCGTGATTATTGTTTCTATCAGGGTATTTGAAATCTGAAATCTGGACTCTGAATATCAAAGATTATCTATCTATCTATCTATCTATCTATCTATCTATCTATCTATCTATCTATCTATCTATCTATCTATCTATCCCTTAGTCTTGCCGACCGTTGGGGCACCACTGCTGACCTGACAACCAGTTTCCTCCATTCCTTTCTGTTCTCTGATAATTATAATCTTACTGTAACGCTCAGTTTCAGTCCTGTCCGCTCTGAGATGTTATTCTTCTATCTTTTCCTCTGTCTTCTCTTTCGCCCTCCTTGCACAGTACCTTGCATGATTGTCTTGTCAAGCCCTGTTGGTCGTGTAACATGCCCATACCATTTCAGTTTGCGTTTTTTCACAATGGCCAATCGCTCTTCATACGGCCCAATGGCTTGCCTAATTCTGTTTCTCACTAGTGACACTCCAACTAAATATAGTTGGAGTGACAGTTACAGTACTATCTGGCTATCTGGCTATGACTCTCTCTCTCTCTCTCTCTTACTGCACCTCTTAACACCAAATACTGTTATAACATTATCTGGAGCTGGGACAAATCAGCACTATTCGTCAATTCTCACAGTTGAATCAACAAAAGCGTTTGTGTGTTTACTGGTGCTTTCTAGATATGACTATTGTAAATTTCGTCTCTCTGTCCGTTGTGTTTTCTGAAAATATGTCCGTATTCATGTTGCGTGCGTGAGTGAGTTAGAAAGTGAATATTTGCATGAGTGAGTGAGTGAGTGAGTGAGTGAGTGACTAATTTTACCATACATAACAATGTGCATCAATAACCTATTTTAAGACGTTTCTGTAAATTTCAAACATCGATCTTATTTTTGTTTATTATGTACATATATACATGTATACAAACAACAAATATATGTACATATATACATGTATACAAACAACAAATATATGTACATATATACATGTATACAAACAACAAATACATGTACACATCTGCAGTCGATCGAATCATTTACGTGTTAACCATTGTTGAGGTAAACGTCTGACTTAAGTGCGAAAAGAAATTGTGTTTGTTTAGAATATCAATGAAACACACATCTCATTGATATATAAATATAAACTTTAGTATGTCTCTTGATGAATGGGAATTTTTCCCTCGTGCTCTTAGATCTCGGAAACCTACACAAACGAATCATCTTTCTTCTTGTAAATTCTGTAACAGAAGTTTATAAATTTATAATCATTGAATTATTTTATTGTTTGTGCTATTTATATAATATTGAGATCTCGTTCGTCCAGTAGAAAAAAACTGGTAAATATTTTTTATTAATTATTTATGATAACGATAAAGGAAAGATGTATAATAACAACTGGTGCCAGTTATAAAACAGGAGTAGCATCAGGAGGTGATTATTATTCTATGAATTAATTACAGTAGATTGTGACCTACTTTATAACTTATGTACGTCACAACACGCTATATATAACTAGGGGAATCTGGGTTAGCAACAACATAATAAAATACCATTCTAACAACATATGCAGTTTTTTAAACAATTATGAATTTTAGTTTCTTTAATGCAGTAATACTGCAGATGAAATGCCTGTTGTGTTTAAATCACTAAGGGTAAATTCTTATCGTAATGAGTGATCAAGCTTTATAATGTAGAAAGTGTGTCTTTGCACTTCATACATCATTACTCTCTTCTAGGTGACGCGGTGACCGAGTCTGATCATCCTGGGGATTCCAGCATACTATGGCTGGCTATCATCCTGATTATTGTTGCTGTTGCTGTGCTAGCGTGTTTTGCATGTTTCTGTTGCTTCTTAAGGAGAAGAAGAAGGTAAAACTTAGCAACAAATACATTAGCATTTACACAGTTTACTTCATTAGCATTTACAGTGTACGTCATTAGCATTTACACGGCGTACTTCATTAGCATTTACACGGCGTACTTCATTAGCATTTACACGGCGTACTTCATTAGCATTTACACGGCGTACTTCATTAGCATTTACACAGTGTACTTCATTAGCATTTACACGGCGTACTTCTTTAGCATTTACACGGCGTACTTCATTAGCATTTACACAGTGTACTTCCTTAGCATTTACACATTGTACTTCTTTAGCATTTACACGGCGTACTTCTTTAGCATTTACACGGCGTACTTCTTTAGCATTTACACTGTGTACTTCTTTAGCATTTACACGGCGTACTTCTTTAGCATTTACACGGCGTACTTCTTTAGCATTTACACGGCGTACTTCTTTAGCATTTACACGGCGTACTTCTTTAGCATTTACACATTGTACTTCTTTAGCATTTACACAGTGTACTTCATTAGCACTTTTCTATGTACTAAATAGCATGTCGTCAGTTAAGTTAGACGACAGTAATATACAGGGTTGACTAATTGAGTCCCGTACCACGTTTTCAGATGTTTTGTTGTTCGAATAGAAACACGCTGTGTTGACAATTAAAATTAACGCTTAGTCACGCTGTGTTGACAATTAAAATTAACGCTTAGTCACGCTGTGTTGACAATTAAAATTAACGCTCAGTCACGCTGTGTTGACAATTAAAATTAACGCTCAGTCACGCTGTGTTGACAATTAAAATTAACGCTCAGTCACGCTGTGTTGACAATTAAAATTAACGCTCAGTATGAGCGCAACTTCTTCTTCGTCGTCTACTTTGGCGGCCGGAAGGAACCGAAGCTCACTCATAACTGTGGTCAGAGTAGGTCACACGCTCTTAACACATTTAGAGGCCGATAGATTTTGGAAAATGTACTAGCAAGCGGTTTCCTGCAAGTCTGATAAAATAAATCTCAAATACAGGGATCTAACGAAATATCTCCTTGCACAACATGTTATGGTCAGTTCAGAAAAGGAAAACAGATAAGTGTGTAAAAGCTAGGGAGAAAAAGAACAGGGTAAATAGTCTCCAGATAAAATCTGTCGAAAATGCACTCTATATGCATATATTGTGAAATCGGAAGGAGAATTTCTCATTTAGGAGTTACCTGTATATGTTATAAAATTCTGATTTCATTCTTCAAACATACCAGAGAAATTAGAGCCCGCTCTTCATTGATCATCGATCCAATTGTACTTTTCGCGATTCTCGTGTACTTTTTATTATTTTAATTGTCGAGAGGTTAGAGTGATGACATTTAATTTTAATTGTCAAAAAACTATAAATAATGACATTTAATTGTAAATGTCATGGGGTATCAAGGTTGAGTTATTTTCACGCATATATTCTTATTTTTGATGTACCTTCGTTTGCAATTACTGATACAGAGCATATGGCTACACTTAAACTTTTTTTGACAACATTGCTAATTTGTCTTTAGACAGTGGTGAATTAATAGAATACATTTAACATAACGACAGACAAATGACAAAATACGATGATTTTAAATTTTAGACATATTGTGTGACATTACACTTAAAAATATATAAAATATATGCAGAGAACACATGAAACTTAACAACAGAATAAAAAGACAGGAAAAAATCAATTACACTTGTTAACTAGAGTTCAATCACTCTTCACTACTCGATCTCAGTACATGTTTTCAGCAAGTAACATTCCTTAAATGTTTCAAAAACTGTTTCAAGCAATGAATTTCTGAATGGAGTGAAGATGCGCAGTTTGATTAAGTAGCTGCACTACATGTTGACTTTGTTGTTGTAAACACCTTGTCGGCTATGTATGTGTCATCACATGAGTTCTCTCCCTTCCTTGGAAAACAAGGCAGAAAACACTCGTACAAAACTATCCGGATTCCTACGTACTGTTTTCTCTGTAGAGTGTTCGCAAAACACAGTTCTTATTTGAACCATTTGTCTCCAGCGTGTTTGTCGTAGGTTTGTCTCATTCATGGTTTCCTTTCCTCTTTAAAGAGGGACAAGCCAACACAAAAAATATAGTTTCTCTGCCCCTTCTATTCAGGCCAAACAACAACATTCACCCATCTCAGCGCTGACATGAGTTTTGCTCAGTGGACGCTATTCACGAAATGAAGAACAAAACTCAAATACGAATTTAGATCAATCACAAAGGACATGCTAACAAAGGTCAATGGCAAATGACCAGCTAAAACAAATCAATGACAACGGAAGAGCTAACAAAGGTCAATAGCAAAGGGCTAGCTAACACATATCAATGAGAAAGGAAGAACTAACAAAGGTCAATGGCAAAGGGCTAGCTAACACATATCAATGAGAAAGGAAGAACTAACAAAGGTCAATGGCAAAGGACTAGCTAACACAGATCAATGAGAAAGGAAGAACTAACAAAGATCAATGGCAAAGGACTAGCTACCACAGATCAATGATAAATGACGAGCTACCAAAGATGAATGGCAAGCATATTTCTGTTTATTAAATGCATGATGATATTAAACGTTTGCAATTTATAATGGTAGCATCATTTATGTGTGGTTGTGGTACAAAAAATAAAGACGGGTAAAGAAAACAAGCAATTAACTATACTCCAAAAAGAATCAATAACAATATGTACTCAAACTACATTCTGCCTGCCTTAAATGATATTTTAAAAGTTTGTTAAAAGTGATGTCTTAAATGTCATTAAAAACGTTTGTTATTTTGAGTGATGTCTTAAATGTCATTAAGAAAGTTTGTTATTTTGAGTGATGTCTTAAATGTCAGTAAGAAGTAAGAAAGTTTATTTTGAGTGATGTCTTATTAAGAAAGTTTGTTATTTTGAGTGATGTCTTAAATGTCATTAAGAAAGTTTGTTATTTTGAGTGATGTCTTAAATGTCATTAAGAAAGTTTGTTATTTTGAGTGATGTCTTAAATAACATTTGCAAAGTTGGATAATTTTCTTTGATGTCTTAAATGGCATTTATAAAGTTTGTTGGTTTGCCGAAATGAATTCACACGGTACTCTTCAAATAAAATTGAAATGAAATGAAAACTTGTTTGCATGCATCGATAATATGTCTTTCCTTTCCAGTATGTTGTATTAGAGTTTTGTGCCATTTATCTTTGTTATTAGAGTATACTATTCATGACATGCGTGTATACTTGAAATTTTACTGACGTCGTCCTTAATGTTCTCACATGACTTAGGATGCAAATGTCTGCTTTTAATTCAGTTTTATACGAGCAAATCTGTGGAAAATTCAAACTTCTGACGTATCCTTTTTTTAGACTGTTGCTTTATTTCTCATTTCCTCTCTTTCTCAGACAAGGCACAGTTATGGATTACGAGAATGCCACATCTTCTTACGCAATGAACGACGATTCCGAAGACCGATTGACAGGGTGATTCTTCTGAACTTCTGACACGTCACTTAGAGCTAAATTGTAAAACATTTGGACATTTTATAGTCCTTACTACATGGTGTGCAGATATGAATAGTCAGAAGTCAGGGGAGACAACGCAGCACACGCTCACATGGGAGTGAACTGGTTGAATTATGTATGCAAATGTGCAAAATAACGAGACAAAGAGTGAATTCAAATCTATGATCTTGTTAACTGACCAAAAGCTTGTTCGAATGCAGTCTAAGGGAGGTAACGCGACGAGAATACGAGAGGGGAAGACGAATGCGTTCGAAGGGAAACAAATATATCACGAATTCTAACACTATAGTGTACAGCCATTGATTCTTTGATCATGCCGAATGACAAGTAGTGAAGATGAATTTTCAATGTAGGCACGATGGCTCGACGAGAAAAATGTGTGACAAACTTGAATAACTTTTGCTTCTTTACTTCTGTCCTCTTTGAATTTATTCAATGTTTATATATATACTTATTTATTTATTTATTTATTTTCATATATTTAAGAATACCTGTGTCCCTCCCACCTCTTCTACTTCATTGATCATTAATACCACACATTTTGAAACTAAATTTATTTATCTTCAACTCATTCTTGCAAATACAGTTATTTATTACTTAAAATCATTTTGCTTGTGGATTTATTTTGTTTCCTTATTCATTTTTAGTTTGCCTATGTATCCAGTAGTTTGTGTAAAGATTTTACTTATATGTAAATACTGTCAAGTACTATGATAAATTTTATTTTAAATTGATTTTACTTCTTTACACAGCTTCAGTAGTTTATCTTCTTGTATTGTCTTGTTGTGAGCTGTGGTCTCGGAATCCTGCCAGGATTTGGGGGATTTTTACGTAGAATATAGTGATTTCAAAAGGAGTGCTGCTTTTAGTATTGTAGCAAGTATGTGGACTTCTGCCATTTTATTCAGGTAACTTGAAAAGGCACTTATGCTAATTTCCCAGTGTTTCATGATTGTTACTACTTCTGCTCCTACACTTCATAGAGTCTAGATTTTTATCTGTGATCTAGGTATCCTTTGGTTAGCAATGTCGATGACTGTTGCTGTCGTTGATATACTTTGTTAGGGTAATGTCGATGACTGTTGCTGTCGTTGCTATACTTTGGTAGGGTAATGTCGATGATTGTTGCTGTCGTTGCTATACTTTGTTAGGGTAATGTCGATGACTGTTGCTGTCGTTGCTATACTTTGTTAGGGTAATGTTGATGACTGTTGCTGTCATTGTTGTTGTACCGCAATGTCGATGACTGTTGCTGTCATTGTTGTTGTACCGCAATGTCGATGACTGTTACTGTCGTTGCTATACTTTGTTAGGGTAATGTTGATGACTGTTGCCGTCATTGTTATACTTTATACAATCGCCATGGTCGGTATCCATGCGGGAATCACGTGATCTGTGTTCTTATAATAATCTCTTCTGTTGAAAGTCGTCACCACTGATGTTGTTCCAATAGTTTTAGAGTTTGGGTTATACTTAAGTTTACTGTCATAGTTAGGTTTCAGGTTTGAACTAACATGCAGGTTGGTGAATTCCATAGGAGGCCGGGTGGTGTACGTTTTAAAAATAATCATGCCGGGAGAATAATTTTCAGGACTGGTTTCGTGCGGTCTGGAGATGACACTTATGCCATGGTAATGGATAAAATCACATTTCGAAATGCATCCCTTTCCATTTTCTTAAAATAAGACCTAAGATATTCATTGTTTCATTCTCATTTTAATCACGTGTTGCTTTGTTGATACCTTTAAATGATACCAGACTTCCATTCATACATTAATGTTTCTGTTGCTTTCCGTTGTTGCGTGGAAGTTTTGGAAGTTGTAGAGTATGTCCGCAAGCGCTGATTATACATGCATTAATAGACTCTAATAATTTTGATTTATTTTTAATTATTGGTCAGTCATTGCGTTTTTTATTTTGCACACTTATTTTGTTATACGCAAAGCTTAGAGCTTAGTATATTAATATCATATTATTATCACAGGATATTATGACGTTTTTTTCATTTTATGCTGAATGCAATAAATGTATTTTGCTAACAGTAACATTACAATCGCCCACATTAACTTAAGTATGAGTTTATTATATATTTTGTTTGTCTTTTTGTGATTAAAAATGAAACAAATATGCAAGTTTGTATATCATGAAAAAGTGGTATGTTTTTACTAGACACAATCTCGCACATATACAGACACATACGCACACACACGTACAGACACTTACGCCACGCATATACACAGACACAAACGCAGGTGCACAACACATACAGACATTTAAGCACGCACGCATACATACAGACGCAATCGCATACACACATACAGACGTATATGCACACACAGATATATACACACATACAGACAATGCGTACACACATATACTGACATACGCGCGCACTCGTACAGACACATTCGCACACACATACAGACACATACGCACACACATAAAGAGACATACGCGCGCGCACACGTAAATATGCACCAAAGTGTCATAAAGAATATACAACAAAACCAACGACAGACTTAGCTGGCTAAGTAACGTTTTTGATCCTAAGACAAAATTCGTGCGGTATACATTTTCATGAAGAAGCTGTGTTCGAAACAAAAGGGGTTGGGGCAAATGTATTCGTTCTTTTCTTGATGATTGATGAAGCATTTATCGGACACATCATTGACTCAAAGAAATATGTGACACAAAGGTTTATGGCACAGCTGTCACCCAGGCTACGATGACGAACATGTGACAAAAGAGTAACCCGATCTTGGGCACTCCCTATGATAGTATTTTTAATGTGTCTGTGTTCAAAGTACACGCTCTATGCATGAATATGCTAGGAAATGCTGATGTAATGCAAACCAAAGTTGTTTTATTATCCAATGGTTATGATTTGCTAGAACGAGACCAGCCAATGAGCTGAGATTAAAAAGTTTACTCAATGTAGAAAAATCTACTGTCTAATCACTTTAAATTTGGAATGACACAAAGAAGTCCAGTTTTGAAAGGCGGCCGTTAGCTTGATGGTGAGTTAGCTGACTGGTTGAGTGAGAATGGACTTGGAAATATTTCATGTATTTTTGCTATAATATGTTATACTTGTGTGTAATTAGGGATGTACTATGTGAGTTGACTTTTACTTCTTCAAATGTTTGAACTAAGCTGCTCACACTTTGATAACCCTTGACATTGTTTTGATATGCTCCACTTATAATGCTGTGTGCCTCTATCAGATTAATACATACCGTAGCAGGAAACTGTTATTTGAGACTGGAGTGTAAGAAAAAATGTTGTATTCTGATAAAAAGGAAACTTATGTTTATTCCTTAATTATATTCTGCAGAGTAAGCAGCCCTTATCCTGTTGCCTATTTCACATGTTGTTTGAGTCTACTACTTCACTGGTTGTGGGACACTGCAAGCAGGGAATTGCGGGAATCATCTACCTCTGTGTGTGTAAGTGTAAAGAGGATATGCTACACTTAATTTGACATATGGTGGCAAAGTATGCTCGCTACATTGAGAAAATGTCTGGTATGGCGGGATACATCAAATTACAACAATTCCTGTTCTGCTTGAATGAACTGAGAAGGCAGGAAAAGACTATGGTTGATTTTTGGAGAATGAGTGGTGAATTCTGTTTCCATGTGAGGACAGAAAAACGTGTAAATTGAACAGAACTATAATTCATGACACTGTGGCAAAGCACACAGTTAAGACCGAGCTCAATCAGGTTGTGTAAAGACTATTATTGCCTATCTCTTATAACTCAATTTCTGTTCTCTGATAGGATTATCCCGTGATTTGTAATTGATAGAATTATTATTCTTTCCTGCGAGTATTCCTACAGTACACTGGGAGTCATCAATACATCCCTCAACAATGGTGAGAGATGGTTTATTCTTAACACAGTTTAAATGTTTCATTATCTTTGTCTCATTCACATCAAGATTTATGTTCAGACTAAAGAAAATTTTAGCGAAAGATTGGTGTGCCGTCGTACAGATACACTTGCTGAAGAAGCAGTTAGCAAATATCTCCACCCATCTTTTATTTTTCAATTATATTCTATATTTTCTCAATAACCATATTTGTCATAAATTGTTCTTGGTAAAGTGGGGAGCGAATGCTCGTACTGCAGCAAAGTGGACATCGTGCACCGCACGTTTAGTGCAACGTAATGTAAGAAGAATGTCAAAACTACTCACCAGCTTACCAAGCTTTGGCAGAGGCATTACTATAAATAAAATATCAAAACTACTCACCAGCTTACCAAGCTTTGGCAGAGGCGTTACTATAAATAAAATATCAAAACTACTCACCAGCTTACCAAGCTTTGCCAGAGGCGTTACTATAAATAAAATATCAAAACTACTCACCAGCTTACCAAGCTTTGCCAGAGGCGTTACTATAAATAAAATATCAAAACTACTCACCAGCATACCAAGCTTTGCCAGAGGCGTTACTATAAATAAAATATCAAAACTACTCATCAGCTTACCAAGCTTTGCCAGAGGCGTTACTATAATTAAACCTAACCTATTGTTATTTCCTTTTTGGGAGATAGCGTGGTAAAAGGCCGATTCAAAGTGGTAAAAGGCCGATTCAAAGTGGTAAAAGGCCGATTCAAAGTGGTAAAAGGTCGATTCAAAGTGAGTACTAAAACCCACTGAGTTCTAAGTTGATTCGTAATTGTTTATCCTTTGCAGCGCTAAAAGAGAATGTTTTGATTTCTTAGTTCTATTGTCTAAAGAAAAAGAGAATTTAAATCTTATATCAGTAAATGTGTGTGTGTGTTGCATTAATTCTATGATTATCATTATAAATTCTAGAAATACTGTTTGAATTTATGCTAGTTGACTTAGTACTACTATGCGCTAGTCCTTATCAAAGAGTCTGTTGACTTTTAATCTGCATGAAATGATATCAGGGATAGCTGCGAGTTGCAGATTATCGTAAACATATAAATGATAATTCTTTCTCACAATTAAGAGGCCCTCTCGAAATCACATAATTAATTTGATTACAACTAGGAAAAAACCTGTTCATAATTGGTGTGCAGTCATACATATACACAGACTAAAGAACCGTTTATACGACAGGTTGCTGTGCAGCCATATATGCACACAGACTAAAGAACCCGTTTAGCAAAATGTTGGTGTTTAGTCATACATATATACAGACTGGAGAACTGTTTGATGTGCAGTTATACACATACACAGACTGAAGAACAATTTAATGAAAGGTTGGTGTACAGTCACACACATACACAGACTAAAGAACCATTTAGAAGAAGGTTCGTGTGCAGTCATACATATACAGACTAGAGAAACATCAGAACGTTTATGCCGTCATACACAAACCCACACTATAAAACCATTTAACCAAATTATGTATGCTGTCATGTTAGACCTTTAATCAGTCATAGGAAGACCTCGAAAAGCATCTTAAAGTTTCAATTTTGTATTACACATTCCGCAATTTCAATAAAAACGTTGGGGTTTGGGCGGATTGGTGAAGAACAATTTATAATGGTAGTAGTAACCTCAGCTGGCTGAGGGATGAGGTCGTACCTTTATTAGTACACGTTTTGGACGAGAGATACAGAAGGCTTGAGTAATATGACACAGCCCACTCTTCTTCCACTTAAACGCTGATAATGACGACCTCCTTTGACAAGAATGCAGTTCAGTCGACGATGTACCAGCCGAATTGTTTATGAAACAAATTCATGTGTTAAACTAGTTTTTTGTTCTATGATAGTCATTGTGTTATTTGACCGTCTAATTCGTAACTTTCAACAAAATTTACAGCAAGCAAACAAACCTGCGGACGAAGTAAAGGACATTTGAAGGGAACCAATATTACGTCACGGGTACCCACCCAACCAGATGACACTGAATGCGGAAGCATTATTTCAGTAATATTGTTTCTCTGCTGAGAGCAATGAATGATGGGAACAGATAGTCAATAATGCCGCCGCCATTTTGAAAAACGTTCATTTTGTAATTACGTCAGTAAGTAACTAATTCTTTCTTCTTCAGATTTTACCAAATAAAATTAATTGTGCTAACGATGCCACGACCGTGTACAAAGTGGAAACAAACATGTTTTCAAATCTAGCTGATGATAAAGCACAAGAAAAGGTCACTGTGTCAACTCTGTTGTATAAGCAAGCTCATTGCTCATGATTGCAATTAGTAAAATTGTTCACATCAGATCAGTGATAGCCTCATCTTTTGATTATAAAATATGTTCATTTTGGAAAACCCAAAGACACACCTAACTTTTGTTAATAATGAAAAACACGATTCACGTTAGAGGAAACAAAATTTTTTTTTAATTCTTCTCCTTTAGTGTACAAATTTAAAGCAGCGGTTGTTTTCCCTTTAATAAATGCATGAGCTACACTTACGGATGTATAGACACATATTCCACTAAAGAAAAACTACATTAACAATGAAAAGTGTTTAAAGACGAATTTCCAATAATGGTTATCAATAGATTTTACATTTTGTTTAGTTGTTCAACATAATAGTAACAATGGGTAGTATGCGGACATAGTATCAATCCATTCGCATAAAATCACACATTTCAGAAACGATACATCATTGCACACATTTATAAATACACACACGAATGTTATTCTGATTTTCTTTGGTAAAATATTTTTGTGGATCACAAAATTCCGGATATTCCCTCGGTTTTATTATTTATCGTTATTACGTCTGGCAGTATGGGTGGCCACGATGAATGGTAGTTAATGCGTACGACCTCTCCACTTTCTGCGTTAACTAAAATTACAGAGTCCATTTTCCAGGACTGGACCGCAGAGTGACCACTTGTGTCAAATATTTCCACCCACTCGTTTATTATTTTCATTATGTTATTTTCTTATGACTTTTGCTTATGATATATTTTTGTGATGAAGTTTGTAGAGCACTTTATTCATATTACTGATATTTCCGCAGTAAGATTTTAAAGTTATTAATATGTTACAAGAACACTTATATAAGGTAATAAATGTGTCCAGACTGTTCACAATTATCATTAAGTCAATTAAGTTGATTACATTAATCTCACAATGAAACCAGTAGTAATCCTTGAACTGCTGGAACAAAACAGTTTCATGTACCTTGAATTAGTAAGAATTAAATAATAATGTGCTAAATATTATAATTTATAATTAACGCATTGCATCAGTAAATTAGATTTTCTCACATTGATACGGGAGATTTAAATCCATTAAAATTCAATCAACAAACTGGAGAGGGGCGGCACTCCATCTGTTCTCATGGAAAAGATAGAAAATGTCTGCTAGGTTCGGTGTGTTCAGTTTTTAAACCGCAGACTGATGGTGCTGAAAAAACTGGAAAGGATTTATTCTTACACTCATAGCTTTCAAATCTACTAGTAATGCATGAAAATAGAAAAGATAGAATCCCTTCAAACCAACTACATCTGCCGAATCAGCCCACAAGCAGCATGTCACTACAGAAAGAGTACAAAATAAATTAACCTAAGCTAAACTGAGTACAGTAAATTAAAATAAACTAAACTATGTTGACTATATTCAGCCAAGACTAAATGAACTTAGTTCATATAAGTAAGATTAGCCAGGCTAAATTAAAATAATCTAAATTTAGATGGGATAAAACACTCTCAACGAAACATTATCCACTCAATTTAGCTCAAGTTAATTTACTTTAGTTCAGCATGGTTTAGTTTAGTATTTTTTGTTTAGTTTTGTGTAGTTTGTATTTTATAGATATACAGCACAGGAGGACAGCGTTCGGCAACACTAGATGTTTAGTTTTGTGTAGTTTGTATTTTATAGATAAACAGCACAGGAGGACAGCGTTCGGCAACACTAGATGTTTAGTTTTGTGTAGTTTGTATTTTATAGATAAACAGCACAGGAGGACAGCGTTCGGCAATACTAGATGACCACAACGCATCACGAAGGTAGGAAGTGGTTGTTTTTAAAGTTATGAAGGTAAAGTTGATTTAAAAATTATATAATGATATTTTATAAAACTAAGCACAGTATAATACAAACATTGCACGACTATCGCGGAAATTTTTTTTTCTGATTAGGAATTTGCCATATTGTTTCAGTATGAATATTGACCGAATAACAATTTTAATTGTAGGATCTGAATATCTTAATGATAAAGCTTTCAGGTTAGCAGGAAACTAATTGTGAAATAGTTGTTTTAATATTCCTTTCTCCACTGTGTTCTTAAAATAATTCCTTTTCTAATAATTAAAGGTTTGTCTTTTTAAATTACCTTTAGAATCCACATGCTCGTAAAATTCAGAATCAAAGACTGAACCATGCAACGTGTTTTGCTGGGAGTTATCTTCCTTGTAACAAATTTAACAGAAATAACTTGCAACACTTCTCCGTAAGTACATACTATTTATTATATAATGATTATTAATAGTTATGAAAATTATGACGCTCATATATTCATACCTTACTTCACAGCAAGGACCAAATGTCGATCACGTGACTTTGCAAAAAATATCTATTTAACCTGTTGTATTGATACCTTGAAATCTGTATTTGTGAATGAATTCTAATTCATTATGATATGCGCCTTAGCAAACCTACAAATATGGGTAAAGATTTCGAGTGCTTATAATGCCAACAGCATCCGGTTTAATTGGTTCATTGACCCATGTAATAATTACATTGTGACAATTACAACGAGGCCAAGACAAGTGCGGCTACAATAGTGAGTTACTGTGATATTCTTTACTACAACCTGCTACACTTAACAACAGAAGCAAAAGTTCTGTAGCAATTAAAAGCAGTATTTAAGAGCGACAAAGGAAAGTATTTAAAGAAAGCAATTTACTATCGGCAGCTGTATTGTCACTTCTGTATTTTGGTGTATTATATAAGACTTCATAATGCAAACGGTTAGCCATTAACTGACTGCAGCAGGTACGTGTTACATCCGGCAACCTGGCGATCCTCTTCTGCTGACACTGACAATATATATCACCAGAGATTCGTTGACCAATATTAGTTTGCTAACAATATTTTTCTGCATACTCTCTTCTCAGCGAGCATTTATTGCCAGAATATCTGACAGATATTTTCTTCAAATATCAATATTTTAAACTACTTCCGTCTTAAGAATTAAATAAGCAATCATTCCAACTTAGCGATTTCATTATAATTCATCACAATGTTTACTCTTCTCGCATGCAGTCATTGAACTTACTTTCTCCCTCAGGGATAAGATTGTAATTGTCTATACATTAGTCGTTTTCTAGAGCAAAAACTGAATTTTGAGGTTTCTTGACTGAATTTTTCACAACTTTTCACTACGATGTGAAGAACGATGTGCAAGATCAAAGTTTATTTACAACTAGTAACGACTATTCAGCGACTACTGGACCACACCTTTTCAAGAAGATACATTCACACCCGCACTCAGGTGATGAGTGACATAATCCACACAGATAATAGGTGACACACACACTCAGGAGATAAATAGCTTACATACACACTTACAGTTGAACACAGTACACTCAGGTGAATACAAAATACACCCACACACACTCAGGAGATGTGTGACACATCCACAGATGATCAGATAGCTTACATACCCACTTAGATTATATCTGATCCTGACACTCGGGTGATAGGAAGCACAACAACATACACTCTGGTAACAGTTGACACAATCATATACCTCAGTTAATAAATAACACCTACACACTAAGGTAATAGGTGGATACACTCACAAACACTCTAGTGATATGTGAATCAACTACAGATTCTGGTAACATACCTACATACACTCAGGTGATAGATGACACCCTTATACACTCACAGTATAGCTCTCTCTCACACACACACACACACACACACACACACACACACACTGGTGATATGTGACACAACCTCAGACACTCAGGTGATAGGTAACAATATATTTTTCTCAGACAGGCAGATCCCTGCATCCATTTCTAGTTCACCTTTCAGTTTATACCTGAATACTGGTCTCTACCTGTTACACAGCTTCCAAACAAAATAATGCATGTCACTCTTACGACCAGAACTCGGTGGCTGTTTCCATATCTTTCGTGACATATTTCATTCAAACCTGTGGCTTACACCTGAATATTTGTTCACTCCACAAAAGTATAAATGGCCTTCTAATCTCATTTAATCCTTTTACAAGTTATAGCACAAAATCAAATCGTTCAATCTTTC
Organism: Sinotaia quadrata; assembly: GCA_028829895.1. Taxonomy (NCBI): domain Eukaryota; kingdom Metazoa; phylum Mollusca; class Gastropoda; order Architaenioglossa; family Viviparidae; genus Sinotaia; species Sinotaia quadrata. Next base: position 41,977,873 of record CM054184.1, on the reverse strand, counting down.
CAATTTGTATTCGTTCATTCTGTCTTACCTGTTAGAAGCGCTCTTTTGTAAAAAAACAATTCAGTTTAGGAAAAATATATCATTTTCAAAATATTCAGTATTCTGAATATTTTGTATTATATTATAATACTGTACGATTATACTCATACAGATAACTCATTATGCGTATGTAACTTCATGCCATATGACATTAGTAATAAAAACTTCAGTGGAGATGAGTCGGGAGTCGACCTTATAAAATTGCAGGAGTTGGAGTCAGAAATGATTTTGACCGACTCCACAAGCCTGGTATTAATAAAGTCTAGAAGTGTAAATTACTTAACTGATTACATATATTATGTGCGTGCGTGTAACTATATATAAAGCCTTTTCAGTAACCTGAATTATTATTCCTTTTTACAGAAGCAGTCAAGGAATTGCTTGTTCAGATTCAGGTATGAGTCATGTCAAAGAACAAATTATATTTTTTTGTGCTACAGGGAGAATTAGCGCACTTAAATCCATACGACACATACTAAACCCAGTCATTAGACACATTCTAGACCCCATAACCATAAGATGCATTTTAAACCCCACAACCATAAGACACATTCTAGACCCCACAACCATAAGACATATACTAGACTCCACAACCATAAGACTCATACTAAATTCAGTCATTAGACACATTCTAGACCCCATAACCATAAGATGCATTTTAAACCCCACAACCATAAGACACATTCTAGACCCCGCAACCATAAGACATATACTATAGTCCACAACCATAAGACTCATACTAAATTCAGTCATTAGACACATTCTAGACCCCATAACCATAAGATGCATTTTAAACCCCACAACCATAAGACACTTTCTAGATCCCACAACCTGTGATGGAGTAAAGTTGCCTCTCCCTATTTTAATACTTAATTGCTATTTAAACTGTTAATTTGTCAGAATAACTCGGCTTTGGACACTCCTAGGATGATATTTTTGTAAGAGTCAGTAAACAACCAGACTTGAGAATATTCTAGAAATTGCTGATGTAATGCGAATTATTTCAAATGGGTGAGTAGTTTAATTTATCCAATGGTTAAGATTTGTGAGAACAAGAACAGCCAATGGGCTGAGATCCAAATGTTTACTTGCTGTAAAAATTCTATTGTTTGATTACATGAATTTGGGTTGGCAAAGAAGTTCTGTCTTGAAAGCTTAAGGAGACAAACAGCCTTCCTTCTTTGTATTATTTGAATCTCCTCTTTTACTGATTGGAAACTGCTACAACTGACCACAGTAGAGGCCAGGAGCAGTGTGTAGCATGGAGAATACACTACGCTCCATTGCATATGGTGGCAAGATATGCTGACTACATGAGCAATTTCTGTATAAGGAAGTGCTGGAATTGATGTAATTGTTATTCTTCTTGGGAAAGCTGGTACAGTGAAAAAATAAATTGCCCTGTTTGGCTTTGAGGGAATAATGGCAGACGCATGTTTTCAGAGTGAGGAGAGAAAACACATGAAAATTGACGTGGACAATGAACTTGTGACCTTGATACAAAACAAAGCACATGAATAAGACAATTGTGACTTGGCTTATACAGGGTTATATAGTAGTTTTATTGCTTATCTGTCATAACTCCATTTTGTTATCTGATTAGAACTCTCTTGTGAATTGTATTGACACTATTGTGGAATTGTATTTAGTATATAAGTCAAACATAGAAATTGTTTTAACATGATTTCATGGAAATAATTGATGTAAAGTAATCTATTTCATTGTATCTGTTATATGTATATTCGATTGTTGATTTAATAAATTTATTTAACTACTTACACATACTGATAACCTTATGTGTTGGAGAAGAAAGTGGAAGGAAAGGGCTCGCTATATATAGAATAAAGATGGATTTGTCTTCTCCTTTAGTAAGACGTTTTCCACCTATGGAAAGACTGTGTGATGGTAAATGTTGTCTTAAGTGTTACGGAAAAGCAAAAACGTTTACAACGCCCGTATATCCGCCAAGTGAGAAAGACGAAAGTCTGCTGGAGAATTATTAATAAAATAAATTAATATTCTCATCACTTGTAATTAGTTATGACTGATTAATTAATTAAAAATAATCATAATCATTCATTAGATAGTGTTGGCGCCATGTAATATATGACTTGTATCAACATGTACAAATCCGAGGCTTACCTCCCTTTCATTTTAGTATATGTATTTAACTGGATGTAGTTCTCATCACAAGTCTAAGTATTTTAAATGTTGTCCTGTGTAATGTTAGAAATCATTAAATGTCATAGAAACAATTATAATGCTCAAAATAGTTGGTTTATTTTAGCTTTATTTTGTAAACAAACTAGTACTTACCCATGACTGTTTTGTGACACTGTACTCAATTCTGGGAAATCTTTGCAAGTAAATGTAGCATTTTTTAAATATTACTTTTTATTTTATATGAAGTTAGGAATTCTTTAAATTTCTACCTTAGAACTTTCTGCAATATTCAGCAGTTTGGTAGTCATGGCAAAGATCAAAGCAGTTTTGAGTCACCTGTAATGCATATTTTGTAGAAATTACTATGGGTGTTGAAAATTTTCAAAATAAAAACAAAAGAATATGTTATGCAGAGTACTTTATGAAAATAAAATGTAATACATTTGCTAGTTATTCTGATACTGCTTACGCTTATATAAACTGTAAAACGTCTATCGAATCTCACAAAGAACACGCATGAGCACACTACAGATTTAGTGTTTAATATATAAAAAATAATAATTAGATTTTATTATTATGAGTACATGAATATGTATAAACATAAAGTATTAGAATACAATGTGTGAACAACACATAATCACACGATGAATCTAATTATACTTTTGTTACAAACTAATTGCAGGAAATTGCACTGATAAAGGATGCGACTGGAATATCACCGAGTGGGATATTGGTATGTAGAAGTAACATGTTTCGTATCACCGCGAATAATGAACGATCAAATACCAAGAATATTCTGACATTTTTCCTTCGCTACGCAGAAACTCTTTACAATTAGTTGCTTTGATATTTTATAATAATTCTAATTTTCCCAGAATCACTTTCATAATAGTTTTTCTTAGAAAGTATTTTAGTTCAAGGACTCTTTGATGGTGGAATAATTCACGAAATCTTATTTATCACTATTAATCCATTTAATAAGACTTTATATCTAAGAATAAAATTGGTATGCGGAGAATCAAGAAGGAATAAAAACACTTTTGATACACGTTTGTCATTGTGTGGTAGAGTAAATTTGCGTATCCCTATTTCTAGACTTAATTGTTATATAAAGATCACCGGATCACCACTTAAACCAGGTTATGTAGAAACTATTATCGCTTATTTCTGATAACTCCATTTTTGTTCTCTTATAAGAATTATCCTGTAGTTTGGATTGACATTGACTGTTTATGTCTTTGCTAGGATAAACTGAAAGACTGTCCACCAAAAATTGAACATTGTTGTGAAGTGATTGTCAGTGCTCTTTTGGTTATATTCATATGTTGTAAATTTATTTGTTGATTTAATAAATTTATTGTTAAATTTATTGACCTTCTTACACATATCGATAATCTTATATTGGAGAAGAAAGTGGGTGGATGGTGGCTTGATAAATATAGATTAAAGACGGATTTGATGACACCAACACTCTTCAATCATGATCATCACTTCAGCCGCCAACCAAATAGACTACAGACGTGGATCCAAAATTTTCTCGGTTCACGGCGCCCTTGGTCTATCAGGAATTTTTCAACGGCATCCGAAGTCCGAAAAATATCTGCCAATTGCGTGTATAATAGTGTAGTTCTGATTCCCTCCCGCAGTGTCCCTTGGGTTAACCACGGCGCACACATCGGGAAGCACATCTTAATGTGATTCCAGATGAAACAAAATTTCTACTGCAGAGAAACACAGACAGTACCGATACCCCAAACGACTACTGTTAAAAAAAGACAAAGCAATAGACAGATTAATTTTTATTCCTGTTTAAGATAAAAAGACAAAAGAGAAAAGGTATGACTCTCTGTCATGCTATAGTGTAGATCATATCACTATTGCTTGACCTTGAATTGTGAACAAAAGATTGTTTTCGGGTGTACTTGTGATTGATCGTGTGGAGGGGGGGGTGGCTTCATTTACAGGGAAAATTGAAATCTAACGATAAAACTAGTGCAAGAAAAATATTATTGCTGACGAATGTTGAATATTTATTATTTTTTTAGTATACATCGAGCTTAATTTAGGTGCTATTAAGTTAGTATACTTCCTCGTAAAATTAGTCCTATAAAATTAATTATTAAAATAACTTATTCAAATTATTTATAAATATTAATCATACACACAACAATGTCGGTTGAATTTAAATCACCTATAAATGAAAAGTGTGTTCAAACTGTCCTCTTTCAGCCTCAGTACCCAGCCACGCACACCTACTGACTAATTGCAGTTGTTTACTGAAAGCCATTTTGCAACGTACTCTTACAAATACTGTCTCTATGACGTCATTTTTAAAGGAGTCAATTTATAATTTCAATATTTGCTAACATAGCAATAGAAGGATTACTATAAACAGTTTTAAAATATTTAATCAATTTTAAATTTAATTTAAAAAGTACTGGGTAATGTTCTGAGAAATATAAAATATAAAGTGCCTAAACTGATGTTTTAAAAACAAACATTCTTTCTTTAATTAGATTTGAAAGATACTGGTGGAGTTTTTGCTTACACCAACCAGTCTGCAGAAATGCAAAGTAATTTGTATTGCGCTACTGGATCAGAAACACACTGTCTCCAATTCGAATATATGATGAATGGCATTCTTGACAACAACCTCAGTGTACAGATTCTTCATTCCAACGGTAATAGTCAGACACTTTGGTCAGTTTTCGGTGGCATTCAGCCTATCTGGCACCACGCGCAAATACCTTTTCAGGCAACAGACTCGTTTCGGGTAAATGTTCACAGATGTTTGAATATTTTACTTTTATTGTTTCTATATTTTATGTCAATTTTATTCCATTTATTTAATGATAATGTGTGTATCCCAACAATGGTATTTATATTAACATTTCTTTCTGATTTCTTAACATTTTATTTCTAACAAGTTATTGTAATTGCGAATGAAGTTCTTTCTATTTTTGTTTCTAATTCTGGAATGTTCAGCACTTTAACATCAGGTACAGCACTTACAATGCTGGCACCAAAAGTTTTACGAACAGACTATAATATAATAGAGGCAGAACGTATTATAGCGCACTGAGTGAGCAAAAATACTAAGAATAACATAAATATAAATACACAGAGACTACAGTAATCATAAAAGAATATTAAAGGGTTTCACTTCTATTTCAACCATAATTATAATTTGACACGTAAAGCTATTGATGCTTCACTTAGACAAGGTTATGTAGAAACTATTATCACTTATCTCTAATAACTCCATTTCTGTTCACTGATAATAACTATCCTGTGATTTCTATTGACACTAGCCTGTTGAATTGTGTTTTAGGGTGTAAGACTGTATAGGTATTACATTTATTTGAATGAGGTTTCATGGAATATATATATATATCTGCTTGTTGGTTTAATAAATTTATTGTTAAATTTATTGACCTTCTTACACATGTCGATGTTCAAGACGAAAATGGGTAGATGGGGGCTCGCCAACTAAAGATTAAAAGACAGATGTATCTTCTCCTTTAGTAAGACATTTCCCAGCTACGGAAATATTGTGTGAAGGTAAATGTTTGCCTTTAATTTTGTTAAAGAGAGAAAAGTTTTCAGTGCCCACATATCCGCCAAGTGAGAGAGGCGAGCGGTATCGGCTGGAGAATTATTATTATTAACATATATTAAGACTCGCATCATTGTAATTTGTTATGGATGATTAATAAAAAAAATAACCATTAAATATGTGGCGTTGGCATCACATATTCGGACGCATTTGCACACGCACATACACATGCACATGCAGAATATACATTTACGTGGCTGTAGTTTTTAGCTAAATATATATGCCATGAATAGTATCAAGGACACTAAATCCGAATTATTCAAGAATTGTATGTATCATTAGAGAAGATAACTTTAATGGACGCTTAATAATACTGTCATGTAGATATGTTTTCACAATGCGTCTAAATGCACACTACAATCAGATTGACATACATTAAGAAAAGGGTGGGAGTAAACACATTCTGTGATGGCGGCGCCTCTTAGTAAATGGATATTATTATTATTTATTAATTAACCATCCAAAAGTAATTACAAGTGATGAGAATCTTAATTTATTTTATTAATGATCCTTCGGCATACACCACTCGTTTCTCTCACTTGGTGGGTATACGGGTGCTGTAAATGTTTTCTCTCTTCCACAACATTAAAGTTAAATATTTACTGTCACACATTGTTCCGTAGGTGGAAAACTTCTTACTAAGAGAGAAGACAAACATGACTTTAATGTATATTTAGCAGCCTCCATTCATCCACTTTCTTCTCCACCATAAGAGTATCAATATGCGTAAGAAGGTAAATAACTTTAACAATGAATTAATTAAATCAGCAATCAAATATACGTATTACAAATACAATGAAATAGGTTAATTGACATCAATATTTTCATGAACAGACATTCAAATAATTGCTATAATTCACAATCTTATGCATAAAATACAATTCAAAAATAGTGAATACAAATCACAGGGATAGTCTTATCAGAGAACAGAAATGGAGTTATAGAGATAAGTAATAATGGGCTTTGTGTAACCTGATTCAACATGGTCTTAATAGTCGTTCGTGCACTTTGCCACAAATTATAGTTCAGTTCAATTTCCACGTGTTTCTTTCCTCATGTTGAAACAGATTCACCGCATGTTCTCTTGAAGTCAACATTGACTTTTCCCCGCCATACATTCATTCAAGCAGAACAGTAATTGTAGTAATTTCTAGTGCCTCCTGTACTAGATGTTTTGTCAATGTAGTGAGCAGACTTTGCAACCAAACATCAAATAGAATATAGCGTATCCTCTTTACACTTACATACACCTAATGGCAGACTTCCCGCATCTCCCCAGTCACAGTGGCCCACAGCCAGTGTACATGAATACTCAAACAACACATACAAATAGGCAACTGGAAAGGCTGCTTGCTCACATCAAACTAACAGCAGCCTTTCAAAACAGAACTTCTTTGCCAATTCAAATTCAAAGTGAACAGAGAATAGAATTTTCTACAGCAGGTAAACTTTTTAATCTCAACCCTTTGGCCAGTCTTGTTCTCGTAAATCATAAACATTGGATAAATAAAACTACTCACTGGTTTGCATTACGTCATCAATTCGATAATATTCTTGCCTCAAGCGTTTACTTCAACTCAGACACTTTCAAAAATATGAATCATAGGGAGTGCCCAAGGTTGGGTTACTCTGACACTTTAACACTTTAAATAACAATTAAATTTTAAAATATGGAGAGGTAAAATTACTCGTGCACATATTCCCACTAGATTTATATTATAAATGTATAAAATCATTACAAATCAACAGTGTTCGTTCAAGCAGTATATCTTAAATGAAAGACTTTTGTTGATCAGATAATAATTCAAGGCTGGAAGGAATATGGAAGGGAAACTGATTTCATCGGAATTAAATCGATTGTTTACATCAAATCGAGTTGTACACCAATTCCAGAATTTGCTTCAGGTCAAACTCCATCAACCTCTTTGTCTTCAGATCAGACTTCACCAACCTCTTCGTCTTCAGATCAGACTTCACCAACCTCTTCATCTTCAGATCAGACATCTCCAACCTCTTTGTCTTCTCTAACCACTTTAACCTCTTTATCTTCAGGTCAGACTTCTCCAACTTCTTCAACCTTTTTGCCTTCAGGTAAGACTTTTCTAAACTCTTCATTCTCAGATCAACCTCCAACCTCTGCGTCTTCAACTCAGACTTCATCACACGGTTCAACTTACACACCCACCAATCTTTCTTCTTCGACCGATCCATCTACAGATCAGCAAACTCATACGACGGGATGTGGAGGTAAAAGTTTAATACCATACGTCACAGTCTCATAATGATTATTTATATATTTATGTCTTTTTCTTTAATAGATCTATATAGGTTAATAAATGTTTGCTTGAAAATATAATATTAAAGTGAGCCATTATATCATTACTGTCTTCTAGGTGAAAACGGGGTCGATTGTGGCGGTTCTGACGATTCCAAGATACTGTGGTGGCCTGTTATCGTTGGATCTGTTGCTCTCTTGGTGGTGTCATTACTTGCATGCTTGTGTTGCTGCTTAAGGAAGAGACGTACAAAGTAAAAACACTTACTACAACAGTAGATTAGCATTGACAAACCTTATTTGTTATTTGTTATTATTTCTTTATGTACTAAATAGTTTGTCGTCATTTAATTTTTATGAAAATAATAAACGTGTTTGACAAGTTGAGTCCCGTATCGAGTGTGCGATGTCATGTTGTTGGGACAGAAGTGCCTAGAATAGACAATTAAAATTAGTATTTTAAATTTCATTTAGTATGAATGCAATGCCACTTTCTTCTACTACCTTAGCGGTCAAAAGGGAACTGAAACACAGCTGTGGTCAAAGGTGGACACTCGATCTTACGACCCTTAGCGGTCAAAAGGGAACTGAAACTCACAGCTGTGGTCAAAGTTGGACACTCGATCTTACGACACTTAGCGGTCAAAAAGGAACTGAAACTCACACCTGTGGTCAAAGGTGGACACTCGATCTTAAGATACTTAGCGGTCGCTAGACTTAGGAGAAAGCACTAATAAAAGGTCACCTGCAAATCTGATATAACAAATCCAAAACACAAGACTAACAGGATACCAGCTTGCACGTACTTTTGTGGTGCAGTTTAGTAAAGGAAATAAATGATAAGTGGTTGTGAATGCTATTAACAACTTTAACAGGCTAAACAGTCTCCCGGTAAAATCTGTCCAAATGCACTTTAAAAGTGAAGATCATTTACAAAGCCTAATGTTGCTTTTCTTCGAGGCTCATTTGTTATGAGAGAAAAAGCATATCCGTCTGAAAATGGTTTAACGAATGGAAAAGTGTTGGAGGGCTGTGGAAAATACGGTTGTTTACTTTTTATTTTATGAAAGTCTGATAGCATACGTCAGTTTATCTGGGAAAGGGAGGGGTTAGTATCAAATTAGTACCCGCTCTTTAGTTATTGACTAATCCAACGGTAATCTTCCCGCTTATCTAGTATTCTTTTCATTCTTGTAATTGTCGAGAGATACCAGTGATATTTCTTTATACTTTTTCAGGGATATCAGAAATAACATTTAACTGTAATTGTTGAGCGATATCAGTGATGACATTTCATAGTAGTTGTCGAGAGGTACTAGCGATGACATTTCATGGTAGTTGTCGAGAGATACTAGTGATGACATTTATATCAGTTGTCAAGGGGATCAATGAAGACATCATATTCATACATAAATTCTTGTCCTTCCTAAAATAGCGTCTTTATCTTCGTTTACATTTACTGATACTATGACTAGTACTTGTTTCAGTATCATTTCATTTCTCTCTTTTGTCTGTGATGAATTAACTGCACACATTTTAACATAGCGACAGACAAAAACAAAATTACGACGGCATTAATATTTAGATACATTGCATTAAATTAGAGTGTTCTTAAAATATTAGTATTGCTTTCAAACAGTTTTCATAAAATTTTGAAAGAAAAATTACTGTTTCGATAAAACTCCTAGTCGTTTTCTTGTCAATGTACGAAAAAAACACTTTATATATATTTATATATTTTCCTTAACGAACTTTGCCGAACACTTCGGGTGTCTTCGGAAATGCATAAGGTCACGACATCGAATGAGAATCAGGAAAGTCGTGATCAGCAGCCTGTGTTAAGCGATAACAAGGAGATATTTCGAATCTGTTATTTAAAAAAAAAAAAAGATTAACTTTTCATCAATTCGTGTCTGATTATTATTTAGAATGTAGATCTAGATACTTAGCCTACCTAATAACTGCTAACATTCGCTAAATAAACTTCTTTACTTTTTTAAAGAATAATATTTGGATTTTTATATCCCGATGATGTGTTTATAAGCAATTACTACAAATATATTGAAATTTTGAGTTGAGGTACAAATAAACAGTAATAGTAAAAAAATTACAACTTAATAAAATACATAAATGAAGCCACTAATACAGTAAGTTTGCCTGTCTCATTTTAAAATTAAATTGTTATATAAATTGTAAATTGTCAGAGTAACTTGGCCTTGGGCACTCCTTATGATGGTATTTTTAAAAGTGGCTGAGTTGAAGTAAACGCTCAAGGCAAGAATATTCTAGATTTGCTGATGTAATGAAAACTAGTGAGTAGTTTTTATTATCCTGTGGTTATAATTTACGAGAACTTGACCAGCCAATAGGATGCGATTAAAATGTTTAATTTTTCGAAGAAAATTCTGTATTCTGATTATTTTGAATTTGGAGTGGCAAGAAGAAAGTCTAGTTTAGAAAGGCAGCCATAAGCTTGATCGTGAGTTAAACTGACTGTAATTTTGCTATTGATATGTTATACTTTTGTAGAGATATTCTATGTGGGTTGACTTTTATTTCTACAAATGTTTGAACTACGCTGCCCGCATTTGGTGTGTTGACAAAAAAATTGACATTGTTTGGTGTGCTGTATTTATTATGACATGTGCCTGGGTCAGGCTAAAGCTAATGCAAAAGTTTGTATGTTGAGACTGGAATGTAAGATAGAATGGAGGTATAAAATGATAAGCAAAGATACTTTGGTTTGCTCCTTAATTATATTTTGCAATAATCAAGTAGCCTTTCAAGTTGCCTATTTTCACATGCTATATGAACCTCCTGGTTTATTATTTCCAAACCGCTATGACCCACCCTGATAAAGGCGGGAATGGCATGCAAGTGTAAGAATGCACTGCACTCTACTGATATGTAGCAGCAAGATTTGTGAATGTCCGACAAATTTTCTAGGGCAGAGAAATACTTTACTTTGTTCTGTCAATAAATAAATAAATAACTTCTTCGAAGTCAAGCTCAAAGCTACCTAGTGATCGAAATCTTGGAAATGAACATCACTTAAAAAGCAAAACAACAAAAACAGCAAACAAAGCATACATATGACAAATATAATGAAATAGATTACTTAACATCAATAATTCCATGAACCCACATTTGTATAATTTTATAATTGCACAGTATATCGTAAATCCAATTCAAAAACAGAGTGAATACAATTCACAAATTAGTTCTATCAACAATCTTTCATGAACTTTGCCACAATGTCACAATTTGTCAGTTCCATCCACAATTTAGAATTAACTTGGGCATTTCTTTTTGCCATGTCAACTCCTATCAAACAGAACAATATCTCAGTCGTGGATTTGTGACAAATCTCATTTCGTCTACAAAGTAGATGTGAAAATATATCTATTATATGGAAAAAGATGAAAACAATTACGCATTACTGTCTTGATTCACTCAGATTTATTACGCATCTCCTTTGACGTCATGCGCGCGAGTTCAGAGTCTATATATAGAATTTCTTCAAGATCACGTGATTCGCGCGTTTTCGAGCCGTCAGTTAAAAACAAAAAGAATAGATGGTTTCTTTTAAATTTTAAATGGTACAGATACTTTAAAAGTAAAGTTTATTTTATTGTTTGTTTATATTCATCAAAGGTTTAATGTACATTGGCTTAATAAGGATTTCAAGAAAACAATCCCTATAGTTTAACTGTGTTTTCATTCATAAAAGTAAAAGTTAATAGCAGAATAAAAATACATGAACTAATCATTTACACTCAATAGTTAGATCACTTTGGGCCTCTGCTAAGTAATATTCGATTTCAGTACATATTTTCAACAAGTAATTTTCCATAAATTAATGTTTCAATAACTGCTTCGATCGATGACATTATGAGTGGAAGAAGCGTTTTTTTTTATTAAGTACCTGCACTAACCATAGGCTTTGTTGTTGTAAACACCTGATCGATTATGTACATATCAACACACTAGTTCTCTTCTTTTCTTGGAATACAGAGCAGAATGCACTTTAAGACAAATTCAGTATTCTTATAATGGGTTTTTCCCCCACACACAATTCTTGTCAAAGGCTTATCTTCTATCGGGCATTTTTTTTTTAAAATCTCTTTAAAGGGGGACAATCCAACTAGGAAAAAAAAACACTTTTACTCTGCCCATCTAGCCACGTCAAAAATACCACTCACCCAAATTCAGCGATTTTAAATGAGAGTTGAAGTTTTGTGTTTTTTCCCCAAAAACAAAAAAGTAAATATCACAGTACTATTATTCAAACAAAGTTAAATGAAAGCAAAACTCGCATTCATGCATCCATATAATGTCTCTCCAAATGAAGCATTGTGGAGTATAGTTCTGTACCATTGTTTGGTACCCCGTACAATGGACGACACAAAATACACAAAAATTTGAGTCAATCCGCTCCAATGACTCGTTTCAGCCATCCAAAGGATATTCCTCACATATAAAGACAGACAGGACGGACAAACAGACAAACAAACGGACGGACACGATGACAAATGCGATGATTACGATTAAATGAATTTTACACGAAATGGAGATGATAAGAATTGACACAAGACAGATGAAAATTAATAAAATATTTATATAAAAGAAAATAAAACAGAATCAATTGCAAATACACCTAACACAATGCTCGTAATAGCTATCAGAGAAATGTTAGCCTTATCTAGCTAGTTATATTTTCCCTGATCAAGTTTATTTAGTTTTCCTTCTCAATTCTCCAATAACAAAGATTTGCACAAAGTTCTCAACATCAAATGTTTTGTACAAAGTTCCCAATAGTTCCTACATGGGTTATAGACCATTCTCTCACTCCTGGCCAATGTACTACTTTCACTTAACTTAGTTACAAAGGTGGAGTTTAACTGTCACAGGCAGATCTAGGTAGACCTTTTCCAAGCCAGTAATGTAGAGTTCTCAATAGAAGCTATTGCTATCAAAAGGCAAGCCTCCAAACGTGAGGCAAAAAAATCCTGCAATTTATAAGTACTTAGAGATAGCTAATATTAACTACATAGTGCTCTTTAAATAAACGCTAATCATTTTCTCTGAGCACAATCTCACTAACCTGAAATAAACATGAATCACTTATACATGGCAATTTATCATGATTATTTTCTATTACAAAATTATTAATCATAAAATAATGTGAAAGCAACAGATACCTTCCATTCGGTGAAAACCAAGGACTGAAGTAATATGTAACAATGGCTTGTGGATTCCCTTAATAAAAATCTCATATGTTCTGTTTTCTCAAACCTTCCGGCTTATCATTCACACAGAAATTTTCAGATTTACACTACGTTGAAATCAGGATTTCCGCTACACACCTGGCCTGTATCGTCGTGGGGAAAAGCACATGGCTTGGGTTTACTCCCCTATTTAAAGGTTTCTCTGTTTGACCTAGGGCAGGTCCAAGCTCTCATTCACAGGTAGGATCAACAATACTTCCGACTTCCTTCCGCCCAGTTAACTTGCGTACGCTAAATGATCACCTCCCTCAGTACTCTTTTACGATCAAGGCCGTTCTTACTATGCGTGTTTACCTTTTAATGGACTGGCTGGACTTTCACCTGACTGGCGCTCACGACATTAACTAACTTACTTCTCTTGACCCAGAAAAACGTCTGTCCTGTCTTATGGGTGATGTAATGGATACGTCATACAAGCCCTTGTTAAACTGCCTTTTGCTTCTAAATTTAGATTTTATTTTCTACTTATTTCTTAATCTAATTTTTATCCCTATCTATAATTCTTTTTTAATATTTATTGTTGTGATCCAAGTGAGATTTATAAAATATCCTGACAACCATTATCTTTAAGATTAAAACTTAAAATCTTCATGGTATTCGTATATACAAATATTATAATGATTTCTTCCTTTATATTATCACCGGATACAAGTGCAATTTCAGTTTCTAATTAGTCTTGTTACAAGCAAATCTGTGAACATTTAAACACTTGACATATTGTTAAAACATTTATTTTTTACTTTTCCTTTAGAACAGTCGCAATAAGCACAGAAACGGATGAAGCAATCGACATGAGTTGGATTCACAAGCTACCCTTACCAGGTTGGTTTCCACAGAATGGGCATTTTTGCTTTCTTTTCTTAGATTCATCAGACACAACATTTAAAGTTACATTTTTTTTAAATGTGGCCTTTTTATACCGATAATAGCATGACAAGCTGATGCGAAAATATAATTTAACCTTAATTATGTTTATAGCTTATTTCCTTTCACTGATTCATCTACATACACATCTATATGTGTGTAAATTAGAAGGGGTATCCATTGTCTCGGAGATTAAGAGAATAAACAGTTTTTAAAATTTTTCATTGAGATAACTATAGGAAAGAATTAAAATAGATTTATTTTCATGGGCATACATCCAAACTCATGTTTACCTGCTTCAAGTAATGAATTTCATTGTTGTGTCTTCTGTTCAGAGGCTTCAACCAGAAAATTAACTTACTTCCACTTAATACTAAACCTATGTGAAAAATCATAGACATTAAGTCAAAATAACGTGCAAATGGAACGTTACAGAAATAGATAGAAGACCCTCAAATTTTATGAACACCTGTGTACGGAAGGTGAAATTTTGCCTATGTTGACGTATGGGTAGGTGGGGAGATTACTTTATACTCAGATAAAGGTTTTTTTAAAAAGAAGACAGAAAACAAAGCAATAAATAAAAACAAAGTAAAGTATAATAAAATAAAATAAAATAAATGCGTGAACATATTTGATATTAACATCTATACTTAGTTTATCAAGTACTAATATCTTTAATTGAGAGAGAAAAGAAACATTTTGACCCCTGTCACCGAAATGATCCTTTCTTTATGTCACGTGTCCGGGTATGTTTAACGACTCTGTCCTATATTAGATTTCCCAAATATCAATATTGGTTATTGATTATCTTCTAATATTAGTGATAGCCAGATGGCCTGACCTATTTTCAACAAAAATGCAATCAATCGCTTATGACAATTAGCTTCTGTTAGAAAAATACATTAGTTACATAATCATTTAACAATCATATAAATATTTTTCATAGCATTCTATAAATAAGAAATACAATAATTTAGAGAAGTCAAATATAATTACCAACTCTCGTAATATTTGTGCGTGGTCAATACGAATGTAGTAGTCTGCCTGTGGTCAGTGGGTGCGGTGAAAATATGCATCTAAGGAATTTAATTCATGGACAAGTATATATGAATGGACTCTATGTCAGCTAGCGGATTCTACTACGTCATGATACAGAACACAAAAGACCAAGTATAGGCATCTCATATCCGGTTAACGGTCTCCCCATCAGTGTCCTTCACCTTTTTGAGTGACCCACATCCTACTAAGTCGTAAACAACTATTGTACCACCAACGTACAATTCGACTAGCAGAATTATACTTCTCACAAATAATAAAAGGATTTTAATTAAACATAGGAAATGTTAGAAAATTGGCATAATTTGCTTAGACCCCTCTCACACTTTATCATGCTTCTTTATGAATTTGTGTATTGCTTGGAAAATATTATGTTGTTTTCTTTCTTTTTTTTAAAAAAGCAGTTTGATGGTTGTTAGGTGAACTATTAAAGGGACAATTTTTTTTAGGCACTCTTTCTTTTGGCGTTCAGAATAATTCACTCATATGCTTGTTTGCGGATCAACGTGGCTTTAATTCAAAAATTGTTTAGTGAAAGCCTTCAATAAACATTGCATCTTTGTCATTTTTCTTTGGCACTAACATTGGACATGCTTCGCTTTGACTTTGGTACTAACATTGGACATACTTCACTTTGACTTTGGTACTAACATTGGACATACTTCGCTTTGACTTTGGTACTAACATTGGACATACTTCGCTTTGACTTTGGTACTAACATTGGACATGCTTTGCTTTGTCTTTGGCGCTAACATTGGACATGAAAATTCAATACGTTTTATACGTTTGGAAAACAGTTATTAAAGGAACAAGAAGTTTCGATTAAATAAACTTCATCAGGTCAATGCAGTTATAAATAGCAAGGACACGTGACCGTTATAAATAGGCCTACTAATCTATGAAACATTTATTTCATTTTACTATTCTATTAATTATCTCTTAATAGTAAATTTTAAGAATTTAAGTTATTTTCATAAAAACGTCGACAGTAGATCTATCGAATCTGGTACTGGGGGGGGGGGGAGATACTGTTCGAAATATCTATTTTCTCAATACATCTTTTAGAGAAGAGTGAAATGCTTTCGCCGTTAACTGAATTCATCTCTTCCGGTCTAAACTGCTGTTCAGAGCATTCTTTGTGACTGTGGATGTGTATGACACTTTGGTTGAAATTTTATTGTACACATGGAGTTAAAGTTTATTTCTGTCAATTGCGAATAATTCTAGTCTACAACACGCTGTGATCCTAGATATATGTTTCTCAGGTTTTCTAGCAAGACGACGTACTTTGCTTCAATGTTTTTCTATTATTTACTTTAATTCTTTCATTTTGTTGGCAGATGACGAGTCTGTGGGCGTTCCTATGACTACACTGAATGACGAGAATTCCAACGGACTTGTTCTTTGCGCCAGTGAAATCATTATTGCTGATGCGATCATCAACCATACAGAGAAGCCAAACACGACCATGGGGATAAATCTTTCCCAAGAGATCGTTAATGAGGAAACCGCCCACCAATATAGTTTCCGAACATCAGAAGACTATACAGCAGTTGACATTGGCGACAATTTTGTTGTTAAGGATGCATCTGTATGGTCATCAAGAACTGGGATGGAGCTCGACGAAGATTGCGCAAACATCAACAAACCAGGTCAAGGGTACGCCTACAGCCAGACACTGACAACAGGAGATAATTCAATGCCTATCGATAGTAAAGTAGAGGACGAAACGCATCCTGGAGACACAAATGAGTCGGATATATACAGCCAAGTATGCAAAAAAAGAGATAATTCAATGTCTATCGATAGTAAATTAGAGGGCGAAACACGTGCTGGAGACACAAATGAGTCGGATCTATACAGCCAAGTATGCAAAAAAAGAGATAATTCAATGTCTATCGATAGTAAATTAGAGGGCGAAACACGTGCTGGAGACACAAATGAGTCGGATATATACAGCCAAGTATGCAAGAGCAATTCAATGGCTATCGACAGTAGATCTGATGACGTAACGAATGTTGCAGACACAAATGCTAGAAACCGAAATGAGTCGGATATATACAGTAAAGTATGCAAGAAAAGAGATATTTCAACGACAATCGATACTAGTGCTGATGACGTAATGAATGCTGAGGTGAGTCGAAATGCGTCGGACACATACAGCCGGGTTCACCATGAATATCCATTCAGTCGAACCTAAGCTCTCCAGCAGTCTCGGTGCCTACAGTACGGTTGACCTAATTCCATCGTCAACAAAATGCGCAGGAATCGAAGGAAATGAAAACGTACGTGAATCTTTCCATGAAAATTCCGAAGGTGTGTACAACACACTGGATTTTAAAGGTGATAGTTCTAATGTTGCTTTTGCAGATATAAACAGTCAAAGGTCAGGGGAGGCAGCACAACACGCGTGCGATCGTTTGGGAGAAAACTGTAATTCTGATACGGGGATACGTATACAACGGTACAAAATTAACGGGACAAAGAAAGAGTTTAATTCGGACTTTGATCATGTTAACTGATCAAAAGTTCCTACTTTCTCGAATGCGATCTAAGTGAGGCAACATAGCAAGTACACGAGCGGGGAATTTTATTCAATTGCGACAAAATTATTTAAACAGTTGAGAGGAAAAGCGTAATCAAAGACTTTGCTGACTTTGCGAAAGCAATCTAAGGGAAGCAACTCATAGTTCAAGTGTGTCACGAAATGTATAGTGGCTAGGCGTTATTTTATGATCATGCTTCTTGTCAAATAGTGAAGGTATATTTCCAATGCTTGCGTGAGGACTTGGAGAGAAAAGGGTGTGACAAGCTTCAATAATATTTGTTTCCTCTTATTTAAATATGCTATTACTCAATCCTTTCATTAATGTATTTAATTTTGATATACCACTTCATTTAATCTAAGAATATGTAACGCACTTCTGGGCAATTGTTTGTTCAAATCATACATTGGTTAATATACTGTATTTATCTTTCATTATTGTAAGTAAAGTTATTTTGACGATAAATTTGGATGTGAAGTCATTTAGTTTTTAAGTTTTATTTTCTTCCGTGTTCAGTAGTCGTCATAGAGACCTTGGCATATCATACGTATTGTAAAACTCGGCTTATTGTTATATGATTGTTTATTACTACATTTATTGTTGTATCTAATTTTGTAGTTATATTTCTGTTTATTGCTTTATTTAACTTTATTTATATACTAAGGTCTACTTATATATTTAGGTTTATTGTCATATTTATGTTTATTGTTATATTTATGTTTATTGTTATATTTAGGTTTATTGTTATATTTAGGTTTATTTTTATATTTATGTTTATTGTTAAATTTTGGTTTATTGTTATATTTATGTTTATTTTATATTTATGTTTATTGTTATATTTTGGTTTATTGTTATATTTAGGTTTATTATTATATTTAGGTTTATTGTTATATTTAGGTTTGTTGTTATATTTAGGTTTATTATTATATTTAGGTTTATTGTTATATTTAGGTTTATTGTTATATTTAGGTTTATTGTTATATTTAGGTTTATTGTTATATTTAGGTTTATTGTTATATTTAGGTTTATTGTTATATTTAGGTTTAACGTATGAACTGACTTCACCTTGCAGCAGGAATAAGGTGTGCGTTTCAGAGTGAACATGAGACCCAAGTTTGGCAGAAAATCACCTGACAATAAAAAGGCTAGCTGTAGGAATAATCGTAATTCTTTATAGTGGTTAATAATTGCTGGACAACGTCACGGCTTTGTTGTGACAGTGAATAAGATGACTCTTACAATTTTATGTCATCAAACGCTAGCTACACACTAACTTATAATTTACAAAATTCTTATCGTGGAGGAATATTTACAAAAACATGACAATAATATTACATTTCTACACTTACATAAATCTCAAGAGCTACAATCATAACCACAAAGTATGGCTTACATTAAATCCACACTGAACAATTACATCCATCTTCAAATTAGTTTTACTCGTTGCAAATTGTTTCACAGTAATAAAAGTATGGCGCACAACACATTCTTATCTCAATTTCGTCATCTATACATACAGCATGAATTATCGCTATTGCCACAGAACCTTCTCTGAAAGAGATATGTGTTAGATTCATACAGAACAATAATCAATAAAAGCATACCAATATTCCATATCTTTACAATAATATATGACAATAGGTTTCAAGATGTCATTGTATATATTTACCACTCTTTGGAATGTGCAAAACATTTTTTCGTCTATGCAGTTCAGCCTTTTGTGAATGGCACAGGGCAGTGCATGAGAATTCGCGGATTTAGCTACCAGTATATATAGAAATGATTCTGGGTTAAATCACCAATTCACACGCATTGTTGACCGGAATGCAAATCTCCATATATAGTTAAGGTGCATCCTGTTGATTTCCCTCCACTCTCAGTCACATTCCCACCCCCCTCTATACATCTCAACTCTATGTGTGGTCAATAAACTTCACCTATATCTTCTCTGCATGTAGCATAGGTGGGTACGGCAGATTACACAATAGGCCACTCGAAGGTCACAACAACCAGTACATTATACTGTTTATTAAGAAGAAATAAAATAATAGAAAAGCAGGGAGCATAATTTGTCCCAAGGTCTGATCATACCAGTCATGAGCAAGGCTTTCTTGTAAAAGCACTATGTGAACATCCTTGCAAAATCACTAAGTAAGCTTTGCTGCATTTAAACTTCCTCTCGTCAGCTCTGTGTAAGCAAAGTTGCTTCTAAGCTTTCTTGCACTGATGGAAAGCTAATTTCTAATACGTCATATTATTGCTAAATAATATTGGTTTATCATATTGTAATTAATTAATTATTAATTGATGTTGATAACCGATAGAATGATTCAAGCAAGAAAGAAGGAAGAAACATTGTCCATGTTATGAAATCAAGAAACAAATACGTGCAAAATATATTCCTGTCCAGAATTGCAGCTCTTCCTTGTGATAGTGGGTAGAAGTAGTCAGAGATTTACCATATTATTTCCATTTAAAACAAGTAAAGTCGGAATGCTATCACTGTCACATAAAGCGCTTAAATTACGAAACATATTAGGAATATGGAAATAAAGTTTAATAAATTAATGATAGTGTGGCCGTATCAAGGGGACAAACTACAAGTACAGCTATTTGTTGTACAATGTGTAATTAATTTGTTTGTTTTTAAGTAAATGTGCAATGACATTTTGTAAAATATCTAATTGTCATTAGGTAAAAGTACAAAATAATCTCTTGTAAAATATGTAATTGTTTGTCTTTAAGTAACAGTACAATTATTTCTTTTAAAATATGTAATTGATTGTCTTTAAGTAAGAGTGCACAAATTGTAATTGCTTGTCTGTAAATAAAAATAATTATGTGTGATATTATACATAATTGCTTTATTTAAATAAAAGCTCGCCCATTTGTTTTATGAGAAGTCCGTGATAATGTCCTCAGATAAAAAAAAAAAAAATTATTTTTTTACAAGCTGTACGTGAATATATATATCTAAAGGCAATAACACAATTATTTAAGTTACAGGCTATACATAAGTACTAAGTACTAGATCATCTATTGTATATGAGTGTGAGTTTTTTCTGGGAGACGTCAAAGATGTTAATTCTACACCACCTGGGCCACCTATAATCTTGGGCTAATCCCAAATACAGATAGAATAGAATAGTAATAGAACAGTTAGTTTAGAAGAGTGATAGTTCTAGAAGATAGTTCTAGACCCCCGATATATACAGCCAGGATAGTAAGTAAATACAACATATAACATGTAAGTGAGTCACACTAACAAGAATGGTCTATGTATCAACAATAATTGTATTCAACGAGAAATAACATTAGACGGTGGTTACATATAGGAAGTAGTTCAACAGTTACAATTAGAGATTATAAATGTTTATAGTTATGTGGTGGCATGAAAGAACATTCACTTCTAGTCCTATGGCCTATAGTAGTTATATATGATTCATTCATATGAGCAAACTATAAATGAGTTTATAAGAGAACACTGAATGTTTCTGAGTTATTTCTAAAAGTACTTTGGTTAAAGTTTGAGTGAATTTGATTGTATCTTGACTGAATCTGTGAGGTGGTTGTAGAATTTATAAATACATAACTTTAAGTCCATCTGACTCATTGTCTGGGTCCCAATGAATGGCGTTAGCAAATATTCTCACGTGGTCCATTGAACCTGGACTTGGCATGTGGGTCATTCTATGCTGGTGCTGCTTCACTGTACAATACTCATCAAAGTCAACATCCAGAATAAAGTGGTTCTGCTCTGGTATTTGTTTAGCTGCTCGATGCTCATTAATCAATGTCTCAAATGAGATCACATATAAGGTTTTTCGACAGTAATATATACAGACTGCTGCATTGATAACCAGCAATAAGAGTTAATACTTTGTATATAACTTATTAAAGCCAGGAGCCAAAATACGTGTTGCTTTGGTGGTCAGCTGCATTCGACTAACGATTTACAGGTGAGTTTCTGATATATTCATTTGCACAGCTGAGCTGTGTTAAGATTTGTTAGTTTAGAGCGAGTGTCAGGAATATGCAGGTATGTTTCCAGCCCGAGGATAATGGTCAGCTTTTCTGCAATGCAGGTTTATGTGTAGTTTATTTTTAGAGGAGGGGTGGGTGTGATCTACAGCAGCCATTATGTGACAGTGAGAGACTGCATTGTTCCTTTATAATCTATCGTGCATTCATTATTATCAAGAGTAGAGACGGATGGGGGTTGTTTGGGCCTTTGCAGAGAGCATACAGACAGACTGTGTCATATGAAAAAGAAGAAATCGTAGCTACAGTTAGAAGGGAATAACTGCAGACAATGAAATAATTTAGTGTATATAGAGGAAACTGATTACTTCAATTTGTAATTGTTGAATAACTTGATTCCAAGTATATTCTGAGCGGGGGGGGGGGATGTCATGAAACGAGTTTTCATTTTTGTTTGAACAATTTAAATTGAAGTAAACAATTTAACAAAGTAGTATGTGTGAATATGTCCTTAGTCAGAAGTGCGAACTTCCAGGAAGAGTAGAGATGGATGGGGGTTGTTTGGGCCTTTGCATGGGCGTAAATCGAAACATCTGGGTACAGGGCGGAGAATCCAAGGAGCTGCGAGGGCAGGGTCAAATGTTATCTAATTTGTAAGAAAGATGCGTGGGTGTTTTTTCTGTGCCATTGACCATTACTGAATCGAAATGTGTGATGAGAGTTTGGATGGAACAGGTTATTTCGAAGACTGTCAAAGACCAGCTTTGGCCATCTTCATCCCACTAAACCTGGCTAGAGTACAAACATATGAAGTTTTCGAAGCTTATATCTTAACAATTTATCATATATACAAAACCTATAAAACATAACAACTAAATACTGCATATTTATAATTTGATTTACTATATGTAAAACTGATTAATATAAAGTCTTTACAGAACATAATTGCCGAAATGTGGGGTACCGCAATATCACCTCAGTCGCACTTTCTCTAACACTAGAAGAATCTAGGTCAGAGTGATGTTGGATATTTACTGAGATTTAGAAAGACGGGAGATAGTGGTGGCGGGGCAGGGTAAGTTTCATTGGGCAGTGTGGGCTAACTTAATGGGAATCTGATTCCCTATGCCATGCATAATTTATATATATATATATATATATATATATATATATATATATATATATTGAGCATAGATGTTCAAAATACGGCGGCGCCCTAACTACTTTTCAAAGCAACACGAAATTTATTCTGTCATAGAAATTAATCCATTAGGCTTTGTTGTGCATATGGCCTTGGAATAGCACTATATATACCGAATTATTTAATCGGCCCAGGCCGGAAGCGCCTACCATAATTATTTAGGAAAATCTTAGAATATCCTGATAACTTTTTTTCAATTAATACAGCAGCCACAGATGCAAAGGGACATAAATACGCTACTGCTGTTTTAGATCTATTTCCGATCAGTGTTCTCCAACCAATTTGGATAATGGACTGAAGTTATTTCTGTGTCATATTTCGGTGTCATATTTAAAAGTACAGGTCAGATAACTTACATCATTTTCCTTTCTTCTAAAAATTAAAGAAATTGACGCGAGCAGGTATATGATGGAAAATGCTAAGAGAAAAATCGTAACGACAGTCAAAGACCATGGTGTCAAAAGCCGGACACAATACAAAATGGCGATCGTATGGATTGAAGAAAATGCGGAACGAAGGTACTTTGAATGAATGAGAAAAATGTTGTGTGAGGCTTATAATTTGTATTCTTGTTTCGTACACTTATGTATATATTTAGTTTCTTAACGATGGTAATTGCATATATAATTACTTAGTAATGCCACTATCAAAACTGCGATGTATATAGCAAATTTCTGGACCGAGATATTTCTCTTTATACGTCATAAAGTTAGTAAAAATGTAGTTGATAGCAAGGAATTATTTTTATCATATTATTTATTCAAATGAACATTGACAGACACGGCTGAACCCCAAAGAAAACGGAGGTATATGTTATAATTATTATAATTTACTTTAGACTATTTTGTTAAAGGTTTTGAATGAACAATAAAAGTTGTAGTTCAGTGGACTAAATTCACCAAATGACTGCTCTAATCTAGATTTACGACACAGTTTTTAACTTGCAGGCCTCTGTATTCTACCTTTCACTGTATCACTTCCTTGTCTCTCAATTTTGATTTAGATTAAGTAACTTTTAGAAATGAATTGAACTCTTTCTCAATTTTTTTTTTTTTTTGGTTTTTCCATTTATTTTATTTTGGTGGATATTTTAATGCAATTTGCTAGAACTTGGAAGTTTGTAGAAAACTAGAATTGAAGTAACGCTACAAAGTACAAGTATGTATTGGCAGTCACCCATGATCCAGTCAAATAATTCATAGCCATATAGCAAAAAGATTTTAGATGCTTCCATTTCTAAACATTTATTTGTCAAATGTTATGTGTGTTTAACGATATATTAACAAACACTCTCGCACGCACATATATACATACACGTAGTGACAGCCTGACACTCATGTTATCCATATACACTGATTAAATTCAAGTCCTGTTTCATTTGATTGAACAGGTGGATTCAAATCAATTATTAAGTGAGAAGAGTGAAAAGAACCTCATATCTATACTGCATTAAAATTTAATTGTTCCGTTGTATTCTTCATTATAGATAGATGGATAGATAGATAGATAGTTTCACCCTTTCCTCTATTTCCTCTATTTGTCGCTCGTTTATATGCTAAAATGTAGTGTATTTTTATTCGTGTTGTTAACGTTAATGTAGTGAAGTTTAAAGTAGACATCCTGCTCTGCACATTAAATGTAACACATAGTGGGGAAAAAATGCAAGTATTTTTCCTAAACAGTAACTAAAAGATTCCCTGTGGTGACATTCCAAGCTAAAATGATTGTATTACATAAAAACTCTTCACTTCGCAGTTTTATAATATAAGAAAATATGCTGACCTCCTTGACAAAGTTCTCCTGCTGTTGAGGGCTAGTCATCGGTTGATTAAATATGAGATGCACATACGTTGACATTGACACTTTTAAACACGCTCGCAATGTGTAAATGATGCTCAGTGTTCTGCAAATCCTATTGCTAAGCCATTTTAAAACATTTTTACACGTATAAGTCAACCCTAAAATTATACACTGAACGAAACTCAACTGTTCTGGTTGTTGCGAATTTTGCTGGATACTGAGCCGCGACATTTTTTTTTATGTCTGCGGCCAGATTGGCTTATTGTGCCGGACTCTGGACCACGAATTTGGGTGTCTGCTGTATGACTGACCTATATTGTACCTGATACTTAAACAGCAACTTTTGGTGACCGCTTGTGCATACATTTCACTGCTGTTCTAGCGTTGTTTGTGCATACATCTTATCACTGAAGCTTTTTTTCTTTTTAACTTCGCAACGGATCGCCGACGAAGACACACGCACGAGAATGGAAACACGCAGTACTCGAGCACTACCAGCACTACCACCACCCCTCCGGCTCTTTTCAGGGCGGGGTGAACAAGAAAGAATAAAAGGCCACCACTGGGCCATTAATATCGAATTCGAAGACAAAGAACGTGGAAACTACAACTTACGTCTCGCAACCTTCAGCTTCGTACTCGATATCGAAGACGAAACAACCAAGACGGCATACAAAAACCTAATACGTCACTATTCGTCACAGGGAACCATGAAGGCATACAGCAAGCAGTAATAATACACCAGAACTGGCACCACATTAAAAACGGGTAAAACAAAAAACAAAAAACAAGTACCAACACGAGTGACAAAGAAATCAGTATGCACATTGAGTGGAAAAAGGTATTTTCACCAACGAAAAAAGTCAACTCGACACAGACTTTGAACCAGAAGAACAAAACCAAGCAGGCATTTTCTCAGACACCACCTATAGTGACTGAGGAAAAGAAAACCCAGACTCCATCTACTACAATGGAGGAGGAGGGGAAAAGAACACAGACGGCAGCACAGAAGGAAGAAGAAAAAAACACGCAAAGTAATTAATACTCAGACCAAAAGCGTCGAGATGAAGGGAGGAAAAAAAAGATAAAATAAAAATGCCAAAAAACAGACTGAAGTTGACACGGTACTGGAAGAGGTGACAAAGGTACTTGAGGCTCCACCCCTCTCATCTTTACCAGTGAGGCCACCCAGACCAACAACTACGGCGACAACGAAAACAGAAGGTCAGCCTACAACAACAACAGAATAGGGTCTAAGAAGAAAAAGTCGGCGTCCATCACCACATATCAGAAATCAGCAACAGCGCCATCAACAGCCATAACGACAACATCAACAGCCACAACAACGACGCAGATACTACCAATACCACCGTAGACAACAATGGCAGTACTATGAACAACAGTACTCGCCATGGGGTTTTTATAACCATCCAGTGACCGACTTGATCCAACTGATGCTCGACCACTTATACTGGTCACCAACACCTTTAGACATCCCAACGGACACCGGGGATAGCTTCAACAACAACGACAACGCCATCAGTGAGGAGATCGGGAGGCTGAACATCCCGGGCGCACGTACACATTAGGTACAGATCTGGTGTATTACTAGCCTGGGCTCTGTAAAAAACAAACAGAAAACCTCACTTTAACATAAGGAATAACTACAACAACAACATCTTCACCGCCAGGAACAACAACAACAACCACAACTCCAAGCCACGGATTACCGGGTGGGAGTGCGCCTTAGCCGGCCAGACATGTTTGCAATGGACGCCCCCTCCCTTCCCCCCTTCCCCCAGCGCGAAAGTGGCGGAAGCCGGAAGCGCCCCCAACACTGACGACGACGACGACGACCGATTGTGCCGGATATGGAGTCGCGACTTTTGACATCTGTGGCATGACTGACCTGATATTGAGCCGCGATTTGAGCATCCGTGGCAAGACTGACCTATTTATTTATTTTTTAATATTTCAATAGATCTGATTAAAAGAAACTTATATTCTTACTGACATTTTGTATTCTTGAAGTTGTTACCTGGTCATTTTTAAACTTTCATCTGGATCGATACGACTGGGTACTTTTCATGTTATATTGCTAAAACCTTCATTTTGTCGTATCATTTTTTGACACTACACATTGTAGCCTAATTGAATATTTTTATTACTAAAAGTACTATTGTTTTAAACGATGCATATAACGGGTTGTGCACGAAAGGTTGGTTGACAGAATATTAGACGCATAATAGTTAATACTTAGCCACTAATAAAAGACCTTTATATAAACAGTATAAAACATTTTTTCGATATAACTGGTGATTCCACCTGCTAAATGGAACCACACTGACGGACATTACTGCCGAAACTAGGTTGAGACTCCAGACTAGTTCCTTGATTTTACAGATTGTTCCTCAAGTATTTGCAGATCTTCTCATCTACTTATAATTATTGTACGTACATAGGAAATTCATGGATTGCTAAAAATTTAAATGACTCGCAGACACAAAAACAGATGTAAAAAGAAGAAAAAAAACGTCTGTAATTCAGACAGTCCAGCGGGTATCAAACATAACATCGGAGTGTTGTGGTGCAGAAATAATGGGAAAACTGAATAATACAAATGTATTGCATCTTTGTTCAGCAAAATAATTTTTAGAATATATTGATAAATAGTTCCTTTCATACTGAAGACAACAGCTGGCTGAACTCATTGAAATAATGACAATCAAAATATGTGGTTTCCGCCTACATTGTCAAATACCATCAAGGGAGTTTACCACAATACGACCCGGCTTACTTCCCTTCAAGGCATCATGGCGCATAAGTAATTAAGATGCAGTCTCGGCGATTATAAGGTTTCCTACCTTTCTTTCATATTTAAAAGGCCTGATCCAGACAACTAAGAATGTCAGCCGCACGCCACAGATCATACTCGTGAGTATGGAAGTGATATTCATCATACACATATAAATGGAAGCAATGTTGTTGGCATACTTGTAAATTGTAACATCACCGCCACCCTCCCCTGATTAATTCGAACCGATCGCGATAAGTATTATAAAAATCTTTGTAAAATATGCGTGTAGTATAATTATTCCTTAACAACACTAAAAATTAACTAACTGAGGGTGATAGTCGATCCCCGCATTACCTGCATTGGCTACCTTTTAAAATTAAAGTGTTGGTTTGTCTTGTAATTTTCGATTATATTTAATTTATAGTTTTATTTTCTTTTTTCATAAAATATTCATTTCTTTTTTTTACTAACTTATTTACTTGCGCTATGATCTTAATAGTGATCTTAATAATACTGTTACTAAAGTAAGCTGCTGTCATTTGAAGTTTTCATACATTATATGTCAACATTTACTGATTTAGTTTGCCATTGAATGATTGATTTAAAAAGTGTGGTTGAGTTTTGTTTTTTCCTGGAGGGGGTTTGCGTTCGTGTTTGGGTTTGTGTTGATGTTTAATTTATTTTTGTTTTAAAATCTTTCATCGATCAAAGTTACACTTATGCCTTTATCCATTTATTATGTTAGGCCTTTTTGCTATCTTATAAATTTTTCTAGTTTTTCTTGCTCAATCTACTTTTTTGTTGTTGTTTTTTGTTGCTTTCAAAATCCTTTATCCCTCAAAGTTGTCTGTCATTATCAAGTGCTATTATTATATTCAACTCTTACAAATTGTTTTGACTTTCTTGCTCAACAGACAAGATTTGTGTGTGTGTGTGTGTGTGTGTGTGTGTGTGTGTGTGTGTGTGTGTGTGTGTGTGTAGTCATTTCTAACCTGTTTCTTACTCTTTACATTTGCCTTTCTGTTATAA
This sequence comes from Sinotaia quadrata, assembly GCA_028829895.1. Taxonomy (NCBI): domain Eukaryota; kingdom Metazoa; phylum Mollusca; class Gastropoda; order Architaenioglossa; family Viviparidae; genus Sinotaia; species Sinotaia quadrata. Next base: position 41,949,215 of record CM054184.1, on the reverse strand, counting down.
ATATAATGCTGTAGTAATCAAAATTTTAAAAGATTTTATTTAAAAATTCAGTTTGTTAAATTTTCAGTTCTTTAAATTAAATCAGACATTACAGAAAACCTTTTTATAATTTGTTTATGCAACTTAGAAAGAATTACAAAACTGTAACTATAAATTGTATAATTACTATAGTATAAGTATAAAGCATTTTTCTAACTTTGTTTCTGCTAGCTAATGATTCATTGCATTTTAATATTTTGTTGTTGTTGTAAAAAAGTAATAAGACTTAAATTCCCTAAGCTTCTTTGTTATGTAAACATGTTTAGGAATTGCATTATAATGATTATTAGAAATATTACATTCAAAACTTCAGCTTGTTTACATTAGTAGACCTACTCTTTTAGAAGAAAAAAAAAATGTTTGGTCAAATGTATTTAACAGGTGTATTTGACATTTAAGTACATACTAACATAAACAAGCTTTCATACATGATTTTACATCAGAAGACATGCATTTTGTTGTTAATAACCATAAAGTCCTGACAAATGTTGTTTAGCTGAAAGATCAACTCTAGTATTTAGTAATTGATTTTTTTAATTTTATAAATCTGTAATATCTTTAATTGTTTTGATTTTTCATATAGCTTTAGTTTCTAGTTTTAATTCTTAAGCAATTAAAATACTACAGCTTAACATTAATAATAATATTTTAATTCTTAGTAAGTTTGTTTGCATATAATTGATAAATTAGTAGTATTAGTAATAGTAGTGTAGTATTTAATTATAATTTAGTATTTTACTTTTTTAGTAATAGTATTTTTAAGAGTTTGTGGATGGAAATGGATGCTTGAAAACATTTTAGGGTTTAAGTTAGAACCCATATTGCTGAAAGCCTATTATAAGTTTATACTTAGTACAATAGTAGCTGTTTAGAATCTGTTCCATCATATTTAATAATTTATTAATGTTTAGTATATTTATTTGTCTTTTCAGTTCTCCACAATTTTGCACATTTTTTATTAATATGTGTGACAGTAAATTTGCCTATCCCTATTTCTTTACTTAATAATTATATTTTTGTTGCCAATGTTTTCATGACGTGACCTTGGCACTGATTATGATGATGTTTTTGGAGTAAACAACTCAGGTGCAGTATGTGCTAGACTTGCTGATGTAATCTAAACCGATTTTATTTTTAGGTGGATGAGTAGTTTTTATTATCCAGTGGTTAAGATTTACAAGTATGAGACTAGCCAATGGGCTGTGATCAAATTTTACCTGTTGAAAAGAATTTATTTTCTAATCACTTTGAATTTGGTGTGGCAGAGTTTGGTCAAAAAAAGGCAGCAAGCTAATGGTGTGTTAACTGACTGAGAAAGAATTGACTTGGAAATATTTCCTGCATTTTTGCTATTGATGTCATTTGCATTTTACATAGAGATGTATTATGTGAATAAACTCTTGTTTCTACAAATTGTGAATTATGGTGCTTATAAAGTATGCTAAACACTTGACATTGTTTCTGGTGAACCCACTCATAAAATTATTATAGTGTATTTATTATGCTGTATGGTGTATCAGGTTAATAAATACTGTTGCAGTAAACTGTAAGTTGAGATGTGAATGTAAGGAAGAATGGAGTTAGAGATGAATAAACTGGAAACTTAGCATTGTTCCCTGATTATATTTTACAGGGATGAAGCAGCCTTTTACTAGATCTCCTAGTTTACTGATTTATAATCTGCTATGGCTGTGGTAGATTCGAGAAGTCTCTATCCCCAATGTGTAAGTGAAAGGATACACTGCACTCTGTTCATTCTATGATGGCAAAGAATGCTCGACTACAACATGGAATTTGGGTTATAAGGAAGTTACTGGAAATTGCTACATTGTTATCCTGCTTGAGAGAACTAATATGGTGATGGAGTGCCCAGATTAGTCTCGAGAAAATAGCGGTTCTTCAGTATTCTACAGCATGCAAGAGAAACGTGAAGAACTGACAATTCTGTTGTGAACAGTAAGCTTTTGACTTTGTTACAAAGTGCAGGAAAAGCTATTGCGACATCAACTACACAAGGTTAATTACTATTATTTTTGAAATAAGATTCTCATCACTTGTAATTAGTTATGGATGATTAATAATAATCATAACCAATAATAGGGTGGGTTGTGTCACAATATGCATTCAAAATTTTTCATCTTCAGTGTTTCAAAATCTACTGCTATATGACATCTGAAAAGATTTAGTCAGAACTTTACTTAATTAGAAATAGAACATTAGAAGTAAAATTATTTTTTTTCTTCACATAGTTCACTAAATTCAATGGTTCGTTCATAGTGTAGGGGGTGCTTTCGCGCTAGGTGAGGAGATTGTGGGGGAAAGGGAGGGGTGGTTTCAATGGTTCCAAATAAATTTTAAACAATATTTATTGTTCTTCTATCTCAGATTTTAATTGTTTTTGGTTTATTTTAATTCTTTAGTATTTATAACATTATTTTAATGACATAATCCTCTTTTAACTTCCAAGCCGTCTTTATTCATATGTTCTCTAAATTCTTATAACATTATTAACAATCATTGATAATATACTCATCTTAGATCTTGCTCAGAAATAAGAAGTCTTTCTACTTACACAGTTACAGTGTAATTATTCTTCATTTCACATTATAGTGCTTCTCATCATGAACATAGAGCATTTCAGAAGTCAGTCACACCATGTACTTATTTTCTCTCGCTCTTACTCTTAGTCTTTTTGTCATTTTGACTTCCTATTGTCCTGTTTCTTTCACTATGTCCGCAAATTGTTATAGACAGTCCTTAATGTTGAATAATATTAGTAACTGTATCATTTTATACTTTGCTTTAAAATGCAGTAATCTGACAAGTTGTGACCACCATTAATAATTAGATATTATATAATTTATGATCTGATTCTGTTACTTTATTAGTATTCTATTCTGTACTAGCATAATTGTATGACTTCGGTAGATTAACATTTTTTTTTTAAATCATACAAAAGCAAGCATGAGAAATCAGTTTTAAATGTAGACATTTATGTTCAACAAAATTAAAGCAAAAACACCTGCATAGAAAGAAAGAATTTCAAAACTTTACAATTTTCTAAGTTTTAAGTATCGACATCTGACAGTTGATTTTTCAAACTTTAGTCTAAATTAAAAAATCAGCCATTGCAGCCAGCAATATGACTTATGCAAAAGACTACACTTTATTATCGCAATCACTTGGCAACTTAAGCATCCTCAAGTCAAATTTTTTATTTTGTTCATATATTTCAGGATGATAATAGTAATAATGTACTGCTACAAAAAACAATACTTGTATTAGTACTAGTCTACTACTAGAGCAAGGTAATAGCATGAAATGCCACTTCATGCATGGTTTTGCATTTATCTAGTAGCAAACCTTCATATACAAGGATGTGGTGTGAACCCATTCTGTGTTGTAACTTGTATTCAATTTCAGCATTTGAGTGCTTGTACTATGAGCTACAACTCATTATTTTATTCAGTAATAGGTATGCATATGTTGTTAACCAAAACTGTAAAAGAAACATTTGTTTTAACCACTTCCAACCCCCCCCAAAAAAAAAATTGTAGCCATGAGTAGCTCACAATTTATTATGGAAGAATGCTAACAAGTGGGGAGGAGGATGACCAGATCTGCTTATATATAATAATAAGTTCAGGTAAACAAAAAATCTGACTATATATGTCTTTGTCATAATAATAATAAAAATACTTTGGTTTTTATTGCTTCCTTTTTGAAGTTTTTCATATAATAATTACAGTTTATATTTTTAAAACATTTTATCTAGCCTGTAAATCAACTACTGCCACCTTGCTTTCAAATTTCTTTTTAATTTGCATTTGAAAAATTAATTTCTGCACAACATATCTCTACAGTCTACTCCACACACACACACACACACACACACACACACACACCCGGTAACAATAAATTCATCCACTCTCAGTCATCAATGTGCTGGACAACAGTTATTGTATGCATCTGGTTTCACTATCACTTTAAAAAGTAAAACAAAAATACAGTATATTTATTTAACTGCTGCACTGTCAGTTATTACGTTGAAGGTTTATTTTTAACTAGCTATACAAGTAGATGAGGAATAAAAGACACTGAAGATTTAAATAAACACCAAATGAAAAGACAGGCACTCTGTGTACAACTGGAAGTCCCAAAATCTCCATACAAGACTGTCATATCTAAAATAACAAGGAGGTCTTTGTACTTAATATTGAATGACCAAATTTTATAGATATCTCAAAGTATTAATTGATGCTATTTTTATTGCATTATTTACACACAAAACTATCGAAAAGAAAACTAAATAAAAACAGCTTTAAAAAAAGTTTAATGCATGCATTTATTTTATGTTTTTATTTGCAGATAATCCTAACCCTAATCTTTCTCTAAAATAGACTCCTACCCTTCCATTCTCTAAAAACAGGCAAAACACAATAACTGTGTGCCATTTCCAGTTTGTATGGAGACACTCCCAATAAAAAAAGAATTAATCTAAAAACAAAGCCTATAGAAACTAACAAACAACACAGGCCTCATGCAATTGACTCTTTTGAATCTAAACTGATCCAGATATTGATGAGTTACTTCAGTACAATTTCGCAGTTAATAATATGCTGAAAGGGTGGGCATCTATGTACCGAACGTGCCTCATGCCTAACCTGAAAGCACTAGTCAAATTAATTGGCAGTAATTAAATTAATTTCTTAAAAGTAGTAGAAAATCATGATTCTTTGGAGAAAAATATCATTTTCTGATGGCTTGCTTGTTATTTTCTGAGCTCGCAAATTGTGAGCTTGCATGTGGGGTTTTTTAGGGTTGGCCTCTTCTATTCAGTATCCATAACTTAAGAATTTGCCTTAATTAGAATGTCTAATGCTGTAAATTATTACTGCTACACTTGACCTAGGTTACTTTTTTATGTGTTCTTTAACATTTTATTGATTTTTCATTTGTTGTGAATTTTTTGTTTCTTTACTTTCAGTCGCACAGGAGCATCTTTATACGAGCTTCTAGGACTACAGAAAGGTGCACCTGCGGATGAAGTGAAGAAAGCCTACAGACGGGTATGAAATCTTACATATTTTCTTTGGGTCATATTCATGTATGAACCCCTTCAGAGCCAGGCTTTTTAAACATTTTTAACTTCATTACTCATTTACTGGAGAGTTATCAGTGGGTTTTTTTATATACCAGCATTATTATTTGCCTGACATTGGAATGGTAGAAGGGGGGGTTAACTGAACATGATATCCAATAATTTTATTTGAACTTCCTCTTCATGACTGATTTTTGTTGGCCAACCATTATATGTAATAAACACCCTTGGCACTAAATGGTTCATCCATTAACTGAAGTTATTTTGATATTTTGTAATGACTGAATTGTTTCGCTTATAATGTATGAGTAGTTTTTCTGACTAATAGTCTCATACTTGCTTATAACAATTTCATCCACTGAGGATAGACCGAAAGTTACTTTGTGGAGAAATGAGTTATTCTGATCACTTTGATTTTGACATAACTCCAGTCCAGTCACAAAAGGCGATGTTAGTTTATGGTAAGTTAACTGACTAATAAAGAAAGGATGGTTTACTTACATATATACATAAATATACATATGCAGGGAGTTTTCACAAACTTTTTGATAATCTCTGGATGGTTCACAAAATTCATGCACCATGTATTTGGACCTCATTTTCTTCCATAGTAAATAGATTTTTAGTTAATGGTACATTTCAGATCACCGCTTTAAAAATGTTGGTACCATAGATTTGTGAAGTTTGTGTCATTACTTCTATACTATATAGTTTAATTTAATAGTTGTATGAAAGTGATAGCATTTTGCATTTCATTGATATAGCAGCCTGCAACTCAGGATTTGTGAACATCTTTATATATGTACATACCTATCATACATGTATCATTGTATGTATATACATACACCATAAAGTATATATAATAAACACACACACACACTATAAAGTTATGAAAAGGTATGATTTTGCATTTCACTGATAATCATTCAGCAAGCAATATAGTTAGGTTTGCAGTATTTCATGCTTTAATACAAATGTGGACAAACCAGTTATTAAATTATTATTACTTAGAAATAAATTATTCTGTTCATTCTTGAATTTGATTTCTCAGCCATATTGTACATTTATCATTGATCAACAGCTAGCACTTCGATTCCATCCAGACAAGAACCCTGATAATCCAGAAGCATTAGAAAAGGTAATTTAATTTATAATTATTATTATAAATAATATAATAAACCATTTTCAGGTCTTTGTGGAACAAATTTAATTGTAATGTATATGATTATTATGAAGAAATTAAAAAAATTTATTTCTTTAAATGTTTTAGTTATACTTTTGAATAAATATTTTGTATGAAACAGATAAACCATGGACTATGACAAAATTGTTTTGAATATTGGCCTCATTAACATTAATATTAATATTTGCCCTGAAAAATGACTGACAGTTGTTCTGAATATCTTTCTCATTTGCTTGACCTATATCAAAAAAAAAGAAACCAAACTGCGACAGAATTGTTTTGAACATTGTTCTAGCAACAAAAAAAATAAGCTTGACCCTAAAAAAACTAACGGAATTATTCTCATTAATAACAGACTATGTTTGCTTCCAAAATAAAAATCTATTACAATTTTTCATTTTCTTTAGTAATAAACTATGCTTGCCCCCTCCTCCCCTCCCACCATCCTAATTAAAAACCAAGAAAGGAATTTTAAAAAAGGAACTGTGTTGACTTAAAGAAAATGTATATAGTTTTTCAATAAGCTAGGTACAATCCTGAAGAGGAACATTAAACTTTCTTTTTATTTCTTTATGTGAGTAATGTAAAAGCATTAGGCATGGTAACTTGATATAGTAAATTTATTTCATATTTTATGTCTTTGCAGTTTAAAGAGATAAACCGTGCCAACACAATCCTAAGCGATAGCACAAAGCGAGGTATATATGATCGTTATGGCTCATTAGGAATCTATGCAGCAGAGCAATTTGGTGAAGAAAATGTCAACACATACCTCGTTTTAACCAGTGGATGGTGCAAGGTTAGTATTTGTATACAGTAAATTGATTAAAGGCCAAAAGGACATATTGTTTAAAAAATCAGTTTCATTTGTGATAGTACTTTTTTATAAATTTAAATATGCTTTAAGTTAAAGCCAGAACAAAGAAGTATGTTCGGGGTAGCTGCTTAAAATTATTATTCAACAAAATTTTGCATGCTAGTTGATAATTTATTTACATTAAATTCTCCAAGATTTGTCGCTGTTTAAGTCTTAGATGAATGTTTGTTCTAAGATCCTGTGTATTCCAAGCGTTAACTTTAAGTTTAATTAAATATTGTTAATTTTTAAAAAATGCTTTTAGTTCCAAATAGAGCATGATGAATACCTCTGAGCAAGAACTGATTTTTTTTTTAGAAAATTCTAGAAGACTTTATATGTTAAAAATGTTTTCTCTTCATGGTGCTTCAGGCACTAGCAATATTCTGTGGCATCATCACTGGTTGTTACTGCTGCTGCTGCTGTTGTCTATGTTGTAATTTTTGCTGTGGCAAATGCAAACCACAAGCACCAGAGGATGAATGCAATTACGCAAACTTACATGTGAGTATAGATATTTACAGGTGCAGCCATGAGGCTAGAATTAATTCTTCCAATTACTGTATCTCCTCTTATAATCTGTTATGTTCAGATTTCTTTTTTTTTAATAAAGATGTATTGTTTGTTTTTCTTAATGAAAACATTTCTTTGTGTGTGTGTGTGTGTGTATATGTGTTCATGTGAGATATATTTTTCTTAACTGAAAAATGAATAGTGAATTCAAAAATTATTTTTTTAAATCTTGAAATTTGCATGCTGGTATGCAATTCTGAAACTTTTGATTCATTTCTAATTTTGCAGCATTTCTTTGATTTTATTTTGATCATATCTAAAGTTATGATAAAACTATATAAAGAGATTTAAAGATAGATAGATTTAATTTATAAATTAGCATAAAATCTTCCTAATTTGGCTGTAAAATAATTTAGTCATTGTTAATTATATAATTTTATTGTCTTAATTAGTATTTTTCCATAAAAGTCAAATTTAAATTTAAAAATTGGGGATGAAGTTGTGATTTTTATCAAATAATAGGTAAGTTGGGGGGGGGGTGGTGGTGTCTACCTTCATGTTACTGAAATTTGGGGGATAAAGATAAAATTTTGTGTATAAAATTTAAGCCCCCATCAGCATAGAAAGTTAGATAATTCCACTTATTTAATTAATGCCAAATAAATAATACCTTATATGAAAACCTTAAATTGTATATAATTCTAACCATTATACTTGTTGCAGCCATTTAGTAAAGTGAAAGTCATAATATCACACACAAAATACTGTTATTTATGAGGAACTAATATTTTAAGTGCTTTCATTTCTCATTTCTTTTCTTCTTTTTTTTCCTGTTTGTTATGTCTTTACCCACTGTTTAAATGTCTGTCTATTAACAGGGAAAGAAATTTTCTTCCTCTGACGCATTCTCCAATCGTATGCCAAGTATTTCACTAAATTGGCAAACAGAATTACAAAAAGTAAAAGAAAAATAAAATATTTTGTTCTGAGACAGTATCTGATTATCTAAACCTAGTTGCACACTTTATTAAGTTTTGTTCTTTTCTTTGCATATATTTTTCATTGTTTCTGAAATTTCTTTCATTATTTTCAGATTTTATGTATTTTTTTTTAATTGCTATTGAATTTTTTACAGGGTATTTTCCCTTTTCTGTCAGTTTTATTTTTATACAAATATGGATTCTAATTCCAAATGTCTTTTCTTTGAAACTGATTTGTTTTGTATTGTCATTATTGAATTTTTGTACATTAGGAGTGTTAGACAATGGTTACAGTAGGAGAGTGTTAATAGTCACAGGCATACAAGCCAAGTATAGTCGAAAGGGGCCACATCAACAGCCCCCGGGAAGGGAATATTCAAGCACATTATTTATGTGCCCCTTATCAGAGATGCCTCCACTAATACTCAAAGTGAGATAATCTAAAAATTTAATGAAAGGGTGAGGCTGGAGGTCTTTGTATTGATATATATGGTGAGTATCGAAAAAAGCTTGTTTTAGTTACAAAATTCCTGTGTTCCCATCTTATGACCAGATATTTATGTACAAGGAGAATCACAAATAGGAGGCAAGAATTTCCAACTGCAATTTTAACTTTTCTTTTATATATAGATGTATAGGTAATAAATAGATTGATAGATGGTGATTTGAACAACTGTAAAAGGCCCATCTAACAGTAAAAAGCTAACAGACAGAAAGATAGTTCGAAAGATGAAACGTTGATCTTTATTTTCATATAAAAATGCTTAGTTCAGGTTAAATGTGAAGAAAACTGCTCTGATAATATCCTCTGCTGTGCCAGTAGGAATGCTGAAATGAGATTTAGTATCGTAAGCTAAACATATAAGTAATTCACTCATATACATACAATATATATAATCTGAGAGCACAATGTGAGACTTGAGCCTTCTTACACTTAAATCAAGCAGTGCTGAAGCCATCCTTACACAGGGATTCAGCCATAAGAAGATTGCTGTCTCATCGCATCATCTAGACAGAAGAAATACACAAAGTCTTACAGGGCTCAGTGCCTCAAATGTTTATTTTTTTTTATCAGGTAGCTTCAATTGTCACTTATGCCCATGCATATGTGAGTGATTTTCTGTTACATCAGTATTGGAAAATTTACAGTCCTGCTTGTTGGCACTAGATGCTGAAATAAATAACTGCTTACAAGTTAATTTCTGCTACCAGACATTTGACCATATTCATTAATCACATGCCTGTTCACTCTTGCAGTTAATGCATAATGTACAAGATGAAAGTCAAAATACTTTTCAAATTGCTACATTTGTAGTATAGTCAGCCAAGCTGCTAGCAAGGTCAAATAAAGGGTGGAAACAGTCAAGGATGTCAAGAAACAAAAAATAAGAAAAAATATACATATATATACATGAAGAAAGAAAAAAATAACACCAAGAATGAATGGAAACTAAAGAAAATTGTCTAAGCAGTTTGATTACCATCAAGGAAAATTTGCAAATTGCACAAGTTGGCTTTGCAAATAGTCAATTCACACTATGCAAATGATACTAGTGGAGACCGTGGCTTGAATGCCTGTGACTAATATCTACATTCCTAACTTACACATGTGTGGTTGCATGATGGAAAAAATAATATTTATTCAAACCTATTTCAGCATGAAAGGTAGATCAAACTTGACATGTTTAAATGGGATTTTTGTCTTGACACATGTTGTTTACATATTAAGTTACATATTGAGAGAATGGAAGGGGCAAAAATTATTCTTTTACATTTTCTTGATTATCATTATTTGTCAGATACATTGCTTATTTTTAAGACCCATTGTAATTGTTTACCATTCAGGAAGAGGAAACCCCTTCACCTGATGGGTCACCCGTAGTCTCACAGCCGGTATCAAGTGGTCCAACATCTAATAATACTGTCATTCCTATGCCACCTCCAGAAGCCAAAGATGGTATTGATGAACGTACAACTCTGAAAGTGGATGGGAAAACCAAATATGGTGCAGATACAGAACTTGAAGGAATGCATCCACAATCTGACAATAGCTAGTAGTTGATCCTCAAAATTTAGTGTTACAACAATTTCCTGGGAAATGACTGATTGCATAGGAAATCTTATTTCAGCTTACTTTAATTGTGATGTAGGGGATAAATCTTTAAGTCCCCCCATACACCGATAGTTTGTAAATATTGTTTTGTAAACTGTAAATGAAGTATTTCTTGCGCATTTACTTTCTATTACCTCTCCTTTCCTTGTACTTTGTATTTCTTTTTTTTACCCTAAATCCTTGCAAATTATAATATACATTGTTTTCTTCAACTTCCTGAAATGTGCTATTCCTAGACTGTTTCCATTTAAGAATTTTTTTTTCACTATAACTTTCTTTCATTTTGAGAAACTGTCACAAATCCTTTCTCAATCTAAAAGCTGACTCTGGCAAGATATACAAAGCTATGTGTCTATTAGCCATCTTGACTGAGCTGCAAAAGATTTAGCCAGGTGTCTGCTAAAAGATGGCATCTGTGATGAGACTCTTTTGTTCTGTCGTTCTGTCAGAATGTGCAGTCTTCTTGTTGCAAGTCTAATTTTCTCTAATTCTCTCTTTATTCTAAAAAGCTACCCTACATTCCTTTTAGTGCACTGGAGTTTACATCACTTGAAGGTCCAATATCAGTTTTGTGTTAAAAAGTACAATCTTGATCATGTCTTTGATCACATATAATTATTTTTTCTTAAAGTGGCCCATTTAATTTGTAATATCTGTTTCATTTGCTATCTTGCACTATTCTTGTTCTAAAATATTTCCTCTCAGCTTGATCTCAAATAATCCTCAGCCACTCGAGCTGATTGATTTTTTTTAGGTGCTTTGACTTTCCTTAGCGGTAAGCTCGTTCTCTAAATCTCATAATGAACAGTTTTTTAAAGCTATTTATTGTATGAGAGGGATTTTTTAATAATAAATATTATCTGTACATACTACTCTAGCTGTAAATTCGTCATTTCAGAGATTAACTGCAACACTTTTGTTTGACATTTAATTTTGTATGCTTATATTTCCATTCTCATTTACTGCTCTGTTGTTACCCATACAAATATCAAAACTGCATTCAGCTCATTGAGATAAGTTTTCATTGAAAAGCCATACCTTTGGTTAATGAGTGCTTACAACAGCAATCAGAGAACATCATTCAGATTACAGTGTATGGTTACATAAATATATCTATACGTCAATGAAGGAGACAGATTTGGGGAATTTGAAAGACCATTTGCACTTTATAGGCAGTACTTGTATGGAGCAAACCAAAAGATATAATTGCTTACAATGGGTTAGTTTTTCAGTATGATTGATTATATACTGCCATTATGTTCATGCACAATTGCCATATGTAAAAAAATAATATATAGTGAAGGATTTTATTTCTAATATCATTTATTGCCAACTTAGCATGTACCTTTACCATCCCTAATCAAAATAAGAGCACACCTGACCACACACCTCATGTCAGTGGTCTTTTGAGAACAAAACACCTGACCATAGCCGAGACACCGGAATTAACAGCATCGTGCAAATCATCAGTTCCACACGTTTTGGTTATAAATGAGCTGGTCATGTGGAGTTGGCCAGGATGAAACATCGTTGGAACTATCATATAATTAGGTGGAGTGTATGCCAAGTGGTAGCAGGAATCTAGTATGGCAGGTTATTTTATACGATGAGAGGATCTCAGTAATTATGATAATATTATTGTCTTTGGTTAATGCACACCTCTCAACTTGCAGGAAAAGGACTGAAAGAGTAACCTTTTTACCTTTTCCAGAGCAATCCCCAGTTTTGTCAATAAACACTACAGAATAACTCTGACCATGCAAGCATCCAAACAGAGCAATGGGCACCCACTACAAAGGTCTACAACCATCTTATTAATTATTATGCCCCCCACCATTACTCCTGATCTTTTAACCCAGTTCAAACACGAAGTCAGGGGTGTTGATAACAAAGAAATAAAATTTATTAATAATATAATTTTAAAGCAAACAATATAAATATCAGTAGTATGAACAAAGTGCTCTACATATTTCATCACAAAAAAATATTTCATTAATAAATGTATTTAGAAACAGTGACAAATAAAGGAAGGGGTGGGAAAATTTGTCACACCTACCACATGCAGCAAATGCTAAGGAATGAGTTGCTGGCATAGTGCCAGTATTAGTCTTACGGAGAAGTTAAGGATGGATGCTTACAAGTTGCCTATAAGAATTGACTGACTGAGGGGACAGACAGAATGGAGACTTAAGTTTCACTTTATTATTATTTTTTTTAAAATGTGTGTTTCATGAATGATTGTTGTATTGGTGATATCTAAATTTATTTTGCAGTTCTTGATTAGCATTCTACACACACACTCATGAATTTTCATTTAATTGTATACAATTAACAACACTGAACAATATCTGTTATCTATAAATTGTGCATCCACAATCTGTTCCAATGAGTCTGTGTTATTAATATTTTAGTTAGTATTGATCAGTTTGTTGTTTTCTTGCTTGAGACCAGTTGGGAGTCGATGTTTCAGGGAGGGATGGGAGTAACATATTCACATTGCACTCATCAAATAATTAATTAAAAGAACAATAGATATTGTTTAATGAAGCATTCAACACTATATATTATGTGCAAGCATGTTTCTAGCTAACTTAAAATTTGTCTGGCAGGATGTGAGATTAGTATTGCTGCTTTTAGACAGATTTGATCAAAGTATATCATCTACTTGATGATTTCATTACTCCTAAGATAATATATTGATTCTTACTCTAGAAATAAAACGACTTTTCAATATACTGGTTCTCTGTTTTTTCTGACCATAAAATCATAATTAATACTTTCCCTTTGTCCACTCTTGAATTCTCATTTTGCTGTTTACAAAAAACTGTTAGAGCTTGATTCTAATTTTATTAAAACAAACTACAAATAATGATTTACTACTCTGTCTTCTATCTGTTAATGAATTCAATAAGAACTTTAAATTTAAAAAAAAAATGAATTATTGTATATAGCAGTGGACACTGCATTATAGTCTTTCACCACCACCCCTCCCCCCATTTTGAAAGTTTTTTAATAATTTTTGTAGCCCTGTTTGAAAACCTTTTAGTGTAAATGTCTCAGACGTGGGAGATTCTTTAAACGCTCTGGTTTTGTATACAGTTTTCTACATCTCTCCTCTTCACATAGAATAGCGTGTTTTTATTGTTGCAAGTCATGATAGCAAACAAATTGAACTGACCTTTGAAGCACATTCTCAGTTTAATGACATTGAAAATGTATCAATTCTTTGATCAATCTCGTGAAATGACAGTTTAAGGGACAATAAATGTGAGTAAACAGTTTGCAAGCTAACAGCTATAATTAGGTAAACAATAAATGTGTATGCACTTTATTATTTTCACCTGCTTCATTTGTTCTTAATTCATACCAAGCAAATCAGTTATATGTTGCATTATATACAGGGATACTTTGTTTGCAAATTTATTTTGTACGTTTACTTTCAGTTGTCTATTTTTTCAGTTTGTTATTTATACCTTCAGTAATACTGAGATGTAGTGATACTCTGGTTGAAAACTTTTGTGATAAGCATTTGTCTCTTATGTCTAGATGTTATTGTTTGGTTGGTTTTACACGTGTGAAATTTTTTAACAAGAGACGTTGACTGCTAGTTAAATTTTTTTTTTAATTGTAAAGTTAAGAAATATTTAATGCAAATGAAAATTTGGTTTTAGAAAACATCTAGCTCCTTCATGGCTTTCTTGAACAGTAAGCCTATGTATTGAAGACATTAGAGCTAACACTTGTAGTTATAACTCAGTCCTTGACAGCTCTATTTTTTGTTTCATTGGAACCAAAGCTGAGCTTGCTTACTTACCAAATGGGATCAATTTGTTGATTTCTTATTTTTATCAGGCATTTTATTTTAAATGCATATCCTCTTTTATTGTTTACAGTATTTTATTATGTCATTGTCAACAACCAGAATTCAGTATTGTAATGTTTCATTTGTCTAAATACATTATGTTAAGAATACATGCATTCTGTAGTATTGAAAGTTCAGTCATTGTATTCTGAGGAATTTAGGCACAGATATATAAAAAGCATAAAACTTCAATAAACACCTTAATGCTTTCATAATAATACATAGCCAAAGATGTCTTTCTCTTAATGTCAAAATCTTGTTTTTTTTACTTGTCCATAGTTGACAATGTGAATAGAATCTTTACTTGAAACATTTTTCTAAAATTTCTGTTTTAATTCATATACAATTAATATTTATTCTTAATTGATCTCTTGAAATTATTTATTTTAAAAAATACATATTCAGAATTTCTATGCTGTGAAGTATAACTATTATTATTTATTTTTAATTGTATTCATTGTATACTTTTGCCATTTACTGAGGTATGATTTTATCGTAATGCAGTTGTCCTGTCCTGGTATGTTTTATTATACAAAAAAGTAAAATTAAATCAACTATTTTTGCATAAAAATAGTGGAGAGTGAAGCTTTGTGTTAAATAAAATACCATTTGAAAATCTGACTAGAGCTCCCCAACATTTACCCTTGGTGTGGTAAAGCCCTCTAAATTCTGTTTACAGATACCCAGAACTACCCTGGTCTGTTGTGAAAAAAAAACTAAATATTGGTGTTCATATGAAACTGATAAGAGTTAAAATTGTCTTTTGGTACTTGCAGTAAAATATGGTACATAAATATGCTTGAGGTGTTATCATGATTGCTATACTATATCAGGCACATCATGCTATACATTTGTATTGTATTTCTTACTATAGACAGTTTCATGTTACAGACTGTGCCTCCACCCTCATTGGTTGAGACTCATTGTGTGAACAGCTTTTTTGAGTGTAGATGAAAATTTGTCAGTGAAGGGTTCATTTTAAAGGGCTCTTTTCCCTTATAGATCCACAATATGGGGAATTTATTTTTTCCTGTTTGAACAGTTATGTTTCTACTGAGAGATCATACAGACTACTGACATTACTATTCATAAACTCTGAGGCCAAGGCAGGTCTGATTATAAGTTGAAAGCTTTCTTTGACAATGTAAAATAAATACACTTTTTCCTCGATATTATTTATCCTTGTCACATTTAACCCTTTTTTTAGAAAATAACTTTCAAAGTAGAATTTGTTATTGTTCTGTAATCATAGTTATCTACATAGTCTCTAATATATTAAAAAAAATTCCTGTTCTAAATTAGTTCCAATTCCCAGGGTAAATTGAACTTGAGCTTAGCATAATTCACACGAGATCACACTAGATATACTAGCAACCTAGGGATAAAGAAAGGGAGAGAGACTATTAGAGGCAGAACTATTTACCAAAAGTTTATAAAGGGCAAAAATAAATACATTTAATTTTTTTCTTGTACACTGCAAATCTTATTCTAGTCATTTTAAAGAGCCAAGGAGCAATAGTAGTTGTTTTCTAATGTATGTGGAATACAGTGAAAGTTACTTAGCAAGAATAAAGGGGTGGGGAAGACAATTCTTAGGAGAAAAATTAACAGTGTACGTTGTCATGATTTATGAAAAAGGTGTTCATTATTAATGAATTGGGTATATTTTTTTTATTTTGCTTTCACAGACATGTAACTTTAAGGTTAGCTAGCACATGTGTGAAAATAATAAAGAAATAAAATTTCATCTAAATGCAAAATGTTTTATTTTCTTTCTTTTAAATGTACTATATCATGTACAAATCTTGAAGCAATTGCTTTTTATCTGTTTTGTTGTCTTTTCGTTCTTTTTTTTTAAAACTCAATTGTTGGAGAATGGTAAATCTGGGTATGTCCTCTTGTCAACATCATCATCACTTAATTTAAATCACTTATCTTGTGCTATGCACTCTCCTTATAGGTTAAACATACAAGTCTATCATTCTCCATAAGTGATTCCTTTCTAAAGTAGATCTTTTTGACAATGCTTTTCTCTCATTTCAAGGATGAATCATACATTTGATATAGGCATATATGAATATTAATTATAACCAACATAGAGCTTAACTGGATGTGGTATAATGCTAGGTCTTGGCCATTAGCAATGCTTTTCTAGTATTAATGGCAAGAAAATTTACAATATTCTATGGGGGTTACATAATTTTCAACTATGTGCACTTGTCAAAAGCAAACAAAAATAGTGCTGGATTGTGCCTGTCTGGAATGAGCGGAGATGAAAGACAAAAATCTGCTATTCCTGTTCCTTCAGTTGGTCTGTTTCTGCTGGCTACCAGTGTCAAAATATTGTGGTGCATGCGATTCTTGTATTTAAAGATATATTATTATTTTTCATATTTAATTGACCCCTAAACAAAAATCAGTTGTATGCAATTCATCTGATGCTCAAAGAAACAGCAATCAATGCTACACTGAAGAAAAAAATGGCAATTATTTCAGCACGAACTATGGTCATGATTTTGATTATATGCAATTTTTGCTTTACACACTTATTTTCTAATTCTATACTACCAGAATACTGTTATGAAATTTTTTAAAATATATTTATTAATCTATATTAATACAATATGGAATAAATGTTGTCTTTGTTATGAGAAAAAAATATCAGTTGTTAATTTTAGAATATCTAGTTTAGATTTTATTTTATAAATTATTTAAATATATAAAACACTTATATTTTCCTAAATTCAGGCATGTCCATTAGACTAGAGAAAAACAGTGAAAGCCTTCCTGTAAAATTTAAAATGTTATTAAAAAAGACCTTAATAAGCATGCTTTGTTAATTAAGAATTGGATAAGATTGTTATTTTATTTTTAATATTTTATGCATTTCTTTGTCTTCACAGTTCATGTATGTGTATTTATTATCATGCCTTCTAAAATTCTATTATAAATTTAATGTGTACTGTGTAATCACAAAATATCAACTGCTAATTTACAAATACATATATATATTATTTCTAAAATTTTAGCAGAAATGATTAAAATTAAAAATTAGAGTAAATGTTTACAATTCCATAAATTACAATCAAACAAATTTGACTCAGGATCATTCCTCTATCGCCGATGACTTTTTGTTTAAAAACTTGTCATTTTTAAAGAATAAATTTTGATCCTTATTATATTAGAATAATTACAACGGATACCAGAAAAATGATTATTTGAACCTCTATGCAGTTTCAAACATATCTTTTTCCTAGCATTGCAATATAATTTGTCAAAGTAGCTCGTTTTGGATGGATAATTTCTGAAGAATATTGCATACATTGTCTTACAAGTATGCGGGATATTATTTATTAAAGTAAATATTTTGTAATCATCAAAATGACACGGTGTTGTGCATGTATTATCGCTACTTGGCCGCCATTTTGAAAATGCAAACTTCGGCTATTGGTCAAATGGGCAGTAGAAATGTTATGCACCGAACTGTGTTTATCCCACCAAACTCTGAATTCATAAAAGATTCCAGAAGTTTTAAAAAAGGGACTCGTATGTTGAAGAATTCCTAACTGATTGGGTAAAAAAAATTAAAATGAAAGCGAAAGATTTCTTTTGGAAGAAGAGCAGGAGATTCAAGGTAAATTGTGAGATTCTTCTGCTAAAAGCGGAAGGTAGGCAGGTCTGTACATGTCTGAATTAAGCCTTGTATTTCAAATGTCAAACCACCCTTCTATATTCATTGGTTCCATAAATGAATTAGAAAGGTGATACCTGGTATACTCTTATGTTTGTAAAATTAACCAGAACACGTGTTTTTTTAAAATAAAGAAATAGCTTACTCTGCAATACTAACAACAAAAATTGAAAAATTAATCTAGAATTGTTATCACTCAATCCCATCTGAGAAACTTTCTATACCAAACAAAAAACAAAGCAAGTCTGACATTTTTTATTTTCACTAATAGATCATGCAACAAGAACACAGGCACCGCCGACCTCTTTGATGCGCTTCTCAGCTGTCTTGCTGAAAAATTTTGCCTTGACAATAACAGGTTGTTTTGGCAGGTGACCTTTACCCAGAACCTTGTAATAACCCTAAAAAACAAAAAAAATTTAAATCAGAAATATTACTAAAAATATATTTATTTAATGCAAGACTAATTTACAAATGGTTATAGATAAAATCATGAAATGAACCTAAATATAAGGGATAAAATTTTTAAAGTGTGATCAGCAAAGCAAAACTAAATTTTCATTTGAGAAATTATCTTCTGATAGCATATAAAATAATGGCAAAGCACTTTCAAAGAGCAAATAAAAATCTTACATTACGGTAAGTACTCAAAACTTTTTGTTCTCAATTTAGTTCATACGCACGAGTAAAAAAAAATTCAAGATTGATATTTAATTGCACTGTAACATATTTAAATGTTTTACGCATCTTTAACTGCACTTTCAATAGGAAAAGAAAATTCTTTACAGCTCTGATCACATCAATGACTGGTGCAACATCCTTCTTCGTTTGGTACTTCTCTCGTGTTTGCTCCGACACCAGAGACCAAAGGCGGTCAACATTGATGGTGGGGCAAAAGTACTTGTTGTTTGTCTTATGAAAATACCTCATACCCACTTTACCAAAGTATCCAGGGTGGCTATAAAAAGAAAAAAGAAATCAAATGCTTTTTGAATTTGAAATTTAAAAATTCTTTAGAATGTCTATAATAGATAGTAATTTAAATTTTTGAAATCCATTGATAATTACAGTAGCTTTTCATTTTTTAGTACAATGACCTATTCAATTATCAGTAAGCGTCAAAGTTGCCTGAGGTGGTGGCGTCAGATTACGCAATTTCGCCCGTCAGCCAACAGGTTAAATACTGATAATTTCCCTTGATTTTGTAGTCACCTAATTCAACACTGATTTATGAACAAACCAAGTCACATCAAACCACCTATAAAATTAAAGAAAGACTGTGTTTTTTTAAATTGTTAAAGTACATCTATATAGTGTGCAAAATATAATTTATGACTTTATATAGTTAGAATGATCATGCTGTCAGTTACAGAAATTAGAAACACTACATTGCAATAAATGTTTCATTTTACCTTTTTTCCTCTTCAACAAGTGTGCGGATGTATTGCATTAAACTACATTTTTGAAATGTTATATTTCTAAATCTATACAAAAAGATTGTCTAAAACTTCATCCTGTAAATGTCTATACTCCAAAGAGCAAGTATTCCAAATTTGGTTAATGTACACGAAGTAGTTTTTATTTTACAAGATTCCAAAAGAGACGTTTTATTAAGTTTTTAACTGCTTGCCGTTTGAAAATTTAAACAAAATGCTATTTTGAGAGGATTGTATTTCATTTTCTACACATCTGTGATCCTTAAAAAAAAAAAAATCAGCATTATGTTTGTGTTGAAAGAAAATTGAACAGAGAGTTGAAATAGCAAAGATGAGCTGTGTATGTTTCATAGTTTTTGTTGTGTGGTCATTTCAAAAGGGGTCTTTGTGAAATCTGTGTTTTTCTGCAATTTACGCCAAACTGCCATAACTTTTTTTAAAATTAAAGCTAGAGCTCCAAAATTTCATATGCAAATTTACTTTGAGGTAGATACCATAACCTGAAATATCAGCTTATTTGGCCAGACTTCAAAATTTGAGGGGTTTACCTACTGCCACTTACATAAACATACATAGGTGAAGCATAAAAGTTCAAAAGTATATTTTATACAAAACTTTCAGCAATGCTGGCACTGAGAACTTAGCCTAAAGACTGATGGGTGGGGGGTAAGACCAAAACATTTTGTTTGTGTGGACTGTATGTGACTTAAAAAGTACAGCAATAGATTAAAAGTGAACTAACATGCATACGAAACTTACTATTTGTCAAAGTTAATTCTGTGGTGGTGCAAACCTCCAGCATTACCTCGGCCACCTGGATGTTTACGGTGTTTACCTGCAATATAAAAACTTGTATGGCATTATTAATTATATTTAAGATTTTTAAGTTTGGAGGCTAATCTTCAGTATCATTTGCAGACTTCTAAAGATAACCAAATGCATCTCAGTAGAAAATAGAGTGTACACGTGGCTTAAAGTTGGCTGGGGGTTTAGTAGTATCTTTATTCAATTAGGCTATAACAAAGGGTGATTCCCTAGAAAGGTGAGCTATAAATGGGACATGAGGGTAAAAAAATAAAACAATTATTAGTTTCTTTTTATTCCAGTAAAAGATAGACATTTTGGATAAATTTACTGCAAGAATTGTTATATTTCATCAATTACTATTTGCACAGGAGTTCATCAAAAGATGGTAGATGCCAGTTCGTTCGGTAAAAAACACAGTAACCAAATAAATCATATTACCACATGTTACAAAGTTAATATTAATAAAAATCAACTTTCACATGCTTGGTTGCATAAAATTGTAATAACAAAGACGTGTATCTTTTAAAGAATTAAATTCATAATAATGCCAATTATTGAAAAAAACTATTTATCAACAACCTACAGCCTTAAAAATTAGAAGTTGTCCTTCGCATAAGAAAGCAACAGTTGCCAGATTTAGAATATCTTGTTTAGCTTTTATTTTATTAATTTTTTTAATGTTTGAAAATATGTACTATTGCAGCATTTAAAAAATTCATAAAATATTTCATACATGAATTAAAAAACATATATATAGTATTTTTTATCAAAAATATTTTTGGGGCAGTACATGCAGAATTTTATTAAAAAAATAACTAAACAATATTGGCTTATATCCATATGTAATGTTTTAACTGTATGTATGGGAGAAACTAGCATATCAAATTCCAGGGACATGGAATAATTACAACTATTCAAAAGGAGTTTGGTGTATTCTCCAACGGAGAAAGACGCATTTAAAGTATAACAAAGTATAATAAAGTATAACAACGTATAACAAAATACTAAATAACTTGAAAACCGTTCAAAGTTTTTTTGTTTTTTCTTTAATGAATATACCATATCTATACCACACTGGACTGCTGTTACTCTCTTAGCAACAAAGAATTAAATATTCTGCCTTTTACATCCCCATGTATTATTATTCTTTTTATTTTCTATACAACCAGAATAATGTAAGGAAAATTTTTTAAAACATATTTATCAATCTACATTAATAAATAATGGAATATATGTTGTCTTTGTAATGAGAAAGCAACAGCAGTTTTGTTTTAGAATATCAGATATAAATTTTATTTCATAAATTATTTAAATATATAAAACACCTATATTTTCCTAAATTTAGGCATGTCCATTAGACTAGAGAAAAAAGTGAGTTTTACTGTAGAAATGGAATTATAATTAATTACATTTTTTAAAAATTATTTAAATAAAATATGTGCTCCATCAGCTGAAAAGTTGAAAGATAGTTTTGAATAAATTATTTTACAAGCAATGAAGCATGATAAATACGGAACATAAAAAACAGCACTTGTGACAAAATGGTAATTTTTTCGGAATTTAGTAGTTGTCGGCTATCGTCATAATGATAATCATACAGAGGCTGGTTCTACCTAAACCTAGTCTTAGTCTTACTCTTAGTCTTACTCTTAGACAGAGTTAGAGGAACATCCAAGGAATTTTAATAAATGTTATTCAGATTATGCTCTCATGAGATATGTGGAATACAATTACAAAATGCATTAAATATTGTATTCTTAAAATGAAAGAAATACTTTTTTAAATTAAAAAAAGTGCTTACCAATGCGGCCGTGTCCATGACTTACATGACCACGAAGCTTCCTGGTCTTCTTTCTCTTGTTAAGAGACTACACAAACAATAATCAATAAATTACATAAAGAGTTAGTTTTAATATGACAGGATGATCTACAAAAGAAGCATAAAAATAGCATATCCAATGCCTCTTTTAGTGTAAATATATTGACAGTACATCCAGCAAAACAATGCAATAATCCACACTTTTACTTCTATTCTAATAATCGCAAATGAAAAGCATTAAATAAGCATCGAAATAAAATCATTACATCACTAAATATATAATATTTTAATCAATAAAAGTAATTTCTGTATGATACTAAAGATTAATCGGATTTTTTGTTGACCAAAACTACAATACACACACCATTTTTGCTTCAAAGAAATCGAGAGACCGGAAACGGAAGTTCAAATCTCGGTTTCAAGGGATACTACTCTACCGTGTTCGAGACAGGGAAGTAAGTGTTGTAGTTCAATAAATCGGAATACACAGGTTTGTTTATTTTTAATATTATTTCTTTTCACACATGCATATCTTTAAATTACATGCGCAAGTAAGTGAACACATAAAAGTGTTTGCATGTCAAGAAGATAAGTGAAATAGAAGTTACCCAAAATAATATAAGGTTGTATTTTTTCTTCGTACATGTCGATGTTTTGGTCTGGATTTTGTTGTTGTTGTTATTTTTCTCTTTCGATTGTTGTTGTTTAATGGGTTAGCACCTTGTTCTTTAGTGTTGTAGCAACTGGTCTAGAATGGTGATTGGAGAAACTGACCAAAATACTTTTTATTCATTTGAATGAGTAAGCCTATATTAAGAATATGTGTGTGTGTTGTATGTGTATATATATATATATATGTGTGTGTGTGTGTGTGTGTGTGTGTGATTGCATGCGTGCTTGCCTGCGTTCATGCGTGCGTGAGTGCTTGCTTGCATGCTTGCATGCGTTCATATCACTCTGTGAAAAGGGAAAAAACATTTTTGATTATCAGTATTTTGTTTCTATTTACTCTTATTGTGTTGTTTTTTATAAGTGTACTGTGATTATTCTTTCATCTTTAAAATTTTTGAATAGCCTACACATTTTAAAGGCACTTCAGAACATAGTCTCTCTTTAAAAAAAAAAAAAATAGTTAAAATACACCGACAAAGACGAAAATGCACGTAATCCTCCCAAATAAGTAAGATCAACAAGACAAAATTGATTCATTGTTAGTGTTACAATGTTAGGTGAAATATACTCTGTAAGTTATTAAATTTAAATAATTTTGTTAATATATAAGTATTGCAGACACATACCTAATTTGTTTTAATACTAATTGTAACACCCTTCACTCATTATAATTATTATTTATTAATTAATATCACATAACTAATTACAAATAATTGAGAATCTTAATTTAAGTTAAAGTTTAATAATTCTCCCACAAGACCAACATGTCTCTCACTTGGTGGATTATAAGGGTGTCATAAAACTCTACTCTTTACACAATAAAATCTGTCTTTTATTTATTGTTAATGAGCCCCCATCCATCCACTATTACTCCAACATAAGGTTTTTGACATACGTGCAAGAAGGTTTATAAATTTAACAATACGGTTTATTAAATCAACAATCAAATATACAATATCTGAATATAATCAAAAGAGTGTTGACATTTACATCACTTCACAACAATATATTGTTAAACATTAGACACTCATTCAGTTTATCCTAGCATAGATAGACATCACTAGTTGAATTAGCATAGATAGATAGATTTGAGAGCAAAGTTTGAGAGATAATTATATTCAATGTACATAACCCTTTTGATGATGGTGGCTATCACTAGCTCATGTCCACAATCATGCAGTTTGCAACGAGTCACTGTCTTTCTTATTAGATCATAGATGACTACCCTTCTACTAGTTCTAGGCACATTATCTATAACTAGACAACGTGACATCTTTTTTCAGTATTTCTGAAATATGTAAGGTATGCAGTAGCAAACAACAATGAAGATAACATTGGCTCTTATCATGCATTCACCTTTAAGGTATAGCATTTAAAAAGAAAAAAATTCTTCCCATTTCTCTAATGTCTAATGTGCTAATGTCTGCCTCAACTATCTACCATATAGGTATCACTCAAAATCTCATTGAAACACACACTTTCAATCAGTTTTAGTTAAATATAAATTAGTAACTTGAACTTTTAAATGTTTGTGTGTGTGTGTGTTTGTCTGTCTATTTGCCATATTTATAATGCAGTTAAAATTAATATTAGAGGACAGTATTTTACCGTTACTAAAAATAATTTTTTATGAGTTATCTTGATATAGAAATAAAATATAGGAATATAGAAAATTATTGATTAAGAAAATTGAATCACATGGAAATAATGGCAGCACAGGAAAAAAGGAAAGAAATCTCAGTCATCTCAAGAAAAGAAAATGAGTTTGCTATGTAAACAGCATCAAGATAAATCCCCTAATCCCCTAGCCCCACCACCCTCACCATCATTCCAACCAGATTGCTGCCTCATTTGTTCTTACTATATATATAATATACTATATATATAGTATGGAACTACTAGTACTACTACTTGAAAACTATAGATTATATATAATTAGAGTTATCCTTTCATTTAGGTCTAGAAAGAATATTGGCCTCCTTACACCTTACATTGTACAATACAAATCAAACACAAATCATTGTAGCTGAATGACAATCATATAATAAAAATATAATGGGATGGATAATAAGCACATATCTCTTTTTTTAAATTGCTATGGCCCTGGGGGGGGGGGGGGGGAGGGAACCAACATGAAAGTTGTTTTACAAGAAGCAATTAATATTGCATTTATTCATTTTTTATTAGTTGCAGTGTCCTGTATATTCTTTTTTGGTATTAATAATATGTATTGTTGTAGTTTCACTTTTGTTCATTCAGATTTAGAAATTCATATAATTTCCCATTCAGAACCAGAATAGAAGATGCGTTAGTGCTAGAACAAAACAGGAGGTGGGGAAGTATAGTACAATTATTTCATTAAGTTGAAAATTGTTTGTAGTTGCATGGTTATAATTGCTCATTTTTGTTTTGCAAAAAGAAATAAAAGCAAATTAAATAAAAATTACAATAACTGGTATAGAATCTTCATATTGAAAGTATATTTTTCTTATGCCTAAGTAGCATAGTTATGAACAATAACTAAATAAACCAGTAATTGCTAATATAGTATCTTATATTATAATTTTTGATGCCAAATAGCATAATTTAGTAATAACATTATCCATTTTAAAATTACATTTTTATGACCCCAAACAAACAAAATCCATAATTTCAAAGGTGCTTGATCACTCTAATATTTATATATTACCTTACTCCAGAATAAATTTGTATCAAGTTTCAAATACTTTGGTGAAATTTATATATATATTGGAATATTGCTTATCATGAGTTCAAGAAATTTTCAGGTAAAGTTCATCTGCCATCTTTTTGTTTCAGTTTAAGAATGATGCAGTTCATTTGTACTGAAGGCATGACAGCTACCTTAATAATAATATAAGTAGTTTTGATTCTAGAAAACGAAAAGACAGGAAGTGCAGAATGAACCATTGTGAAGCCTTATTTCCTTCAAATGACAGCCTTCCTTTCTAATGAGTATACTAATTACTATGTAACCATGTAATATATAACCATAGAATTCTGTTCTTTGTGGAACAAAGATGTAGAGATATAGATTGAACAAGGTGATGTGTTTGTTTTCTTCCTCCAATATCACAGAACTGGTGTTACCTGGAGTTTGGCCTTCTATTAAACAAAAAAATAGGAAGTAATGACATTACCAACAGTTCTGCAGTATTTTCATGACAGTCTATAACTTGTGTCATGGCAAGCTGTAACTTGTGTCATGACAAGTTGTAACAGTTGTCATGGCAGAAGATGGCAGAAGTTTGCGACGCTTGCCACCTGGCAAACTGCAGGACCTCAAAAAGCTGTTTGAGGGAGAAGGGGAACCTCCTATTCATCCAGCCAGTCCTTCACGGTCCATTTCTTCAATTGTGCCACCAAGAACTACACCACATAACACCTCAGCTGTGCGAAAAACATGGTATACAAGTGACGAAAGTGCGTCCAATGGCAAGCAAAGCAGTTACAGCAAGCTGGATGTCAGCAAAGAAGATGGTGACTCGAGTGAATATTGCAGCCCAAATAAACAGAATTGGTTCACAAGCATCGAGAGAAAGTCAACAGTTAATGCTGCTTCAAGAAAGAAAGTCTCTGTGCCCAGACTTGTGGTTCAGTTTCAAGACAACGTTAGTTCAGATGTAGAAAATTCTAAGGATTCTGTTGCCCTTATTGACTCCAAGAAGAAACCATCTGTCAGTCACAGGTTTGTCTCCCAAGGAGCTCGTTCTGGGAGCCCCAAACGCATGTCAGATCCTGGTGTCGAAAATGAAATTCCTACCAAACCTATGATCAAGGCAAAACCAGTTCAGGAAGGTAGGAGACGAACAGTAGATAATGTTGATCTTGGTTCTAACTGTAATGATAATCCCAATGCAATGACATTTACTAACAGAAAGAAACTGTTTGAAAATAGCATGATGAGTCCTGGACAAGACAAACCTGCTCTTCCTAAAAAGCCCCCTCCTCCAATGCCTAAATCTCAGAATTCCCATGACACTGAAGATGCTGTGGGGATCAGGAGCAACACTTATGAGGAACCCTGGGATTTGGCCTCTAAAAAGAACTTAAAGCTTTTGGAAGCCATATCAGCAGAGAAATCACAACAAAAGATTAGCCAGGTCTTCACTGCTGGGGTCAACCAGAGCAAATCAACGACAACTACTGAGAGCACAATTTCTTTGTCTCCAAGAGCTCAACCACAAAAGCATGTTCCACGTCCCACTGAACAACCCCCTCCACCCCCATACAAGCCACCTCGAACATTTGCTCATGAAGATTATCTCAAAGTGAAAGTCCAGAAGACTAGTGATATACAAATTATTGTTGACCAGAAGTCAGCAGACACTGGTAAAGAATCTGGAGGCAAAGATGAATCATATAATCTTTCAGTTAGAGAATGCATTTCTGTTTTAACACAAAAAATCACCCCAGATAATAAGGATGCCACCTCAAAATCAGCTATAAAAGACCGTTATTCTCATGCTAGTCAGAGATCTGAAACTCCAGATTCTAAGGGTGTTCGTGAAAGACCACCTCAGCGTCCTCCTCCCCCACGCCCTCGTACATTTTCAGAATGTATGATGAATGAATCACCAACAAAAACTTTGCACTCATTAACTCAAGAAGTACTTAGCAGTAATACTACAAGCACTTCCAATGACAATGGACCAATTATATGGTCTACTCGAAAAGGCAGACTCAGCAGAAACATGTCTTTGTCAAAACATTCTCGAAACCCCTGTGATGAGCTTCCCCAGCCACCAGGAAAGGGAGATAGCCTGCAACGGTTTCCTCTGAGAAAGAGCCTTAGCTCAGAATGCTTGAACAAAGGATCACATACCTCTGTATCTGACAATATGAGAGAGGATACCTCACATGGCACACTAATACAAAGTTACTATTTAGATAGTGGTGAGGAAGATACTTGCTATGAAGCTGTGATAGATAGTGAAGGGTATGCAGTGCCGAACAAGTTTCTGCGTATGCCTTTGGACAAAAGAAGAGCAGCGATATCTGTAAGTATTTCTTTGTTTTTGTTTTGATATTTGCATGCCAATATTAAAATACATTAAACTATCTCTCATGTCAGTAATTTGAATCTTTGTTTTCTGCATATAATCATAATTTATTAATTCTTTTTAAAAAAATTACTACAAATAATAGTGGATCAAAACATGGAAGGATGGATGGATGGATGGATGGTTGGTTGGTTGGTTGGTTGGTTGGTTGGTTGGTTGGTTGGTTGGTTGGTTGGTGAATGACAGACAAAATAATCTCCCACCACTTTTCTTTTAGATTAAATATTTTTATCTTCTTTTTTTAAATTGATAATCTTATTTCACACTTCTTTTAATTTTTATGTATGTTAGTTATGGTAATTTTGTGTTAATATTTAGGTTTTTCCTGTTTGACTTCATTTGTATTGTCGTGTGCCCACTTAAGGCATATTTGTGTATGTGTGCGTGAGTATATGTATTGTGCATAGCCTGGTTTCATTGATGATTAAGCATTCTTCCAGGGATAATTGTATCCACTAAGTAGAGTGGACAATCTTGTTATGTACACATAGCACACAGTAATCCCCCTCCACAGCTTTTTTATGGCTGGTGATTCCCCTATACTACCTTGCTTTACTTCCAGAGGAGTTTGTCTCTGATCAGATATTCTGTTAACTATTTTATTAACATTTTGGGAAAATCACTGCTTGTCTAGCAAGTATAGCAGCAAAGCCACTTTACTGTTAACACCTTAGACAGAAATCATTGTTTTGGGGATAGTTTCAGTCCACCAGCAAAAGGTGATGGCATATTTAATTTACTCATTAATGGTTGTTAGACTGTCAGGAGTGATTTATGCTTAAATACCCAGATTATCTAACTCAGTGCCAAGACAGCCCAGTTTTCCAGTGTCAGGACATGAAATCAGCAGACACTTCTCATTGTCTAGGGTCTTCAAATTTCCCTCTTGTGTGGACTTTTGCAATACTCTTTCTGGACCCACCCTTCATGGTTCACTTGCCCAGAGAATGGGTCATTATTCGGTGTGTTGTTAACTTAAGTAGAAATTCAAGAGGTAGTGAATTGTATAGGTCATAATGTAGATAAGTACTGTAATACGGTACTAATAATACTACTAAAAGTACTACTGTACTAGATTCTGGATTCACACTGTAAGGAAGTAGTGTTGAATACTTTGTAATATTGTTACTGAGGTAACATAAATTAGATATTGTCTGGGTGGTGTAGCTTAGGAGCAAGTTTCTCTATTCTTCCAGTAAGTATTGTAATTTGTATTATGGTTTCAGTAGCAGTTGGAATATTTGTCTGGTGTTGACCATTGTAGTGTGATACTAATAATATAAGTCATTGCAAAGGTCCAGTTTCTATAGCTGATGGAATATTTGTCTGGTGTTGACCAATGTAGCTGTCAAATGTCCAGTTAAGTTTAACGACTCTGTCCTATTTTAAATTCCCAAATATCAATATTGGTTATTGATTAACTTCTAGTAATAGTGACAGCCAGACGGCCTGACTTATCTTCTATGAGTATGCCAGAGATTCAGGCTATTTGCAATGACACACCGCCAGAAAAATCAGTTGATGTGCCTAAACTAGTAACGTTATCTTCCCCTTTATTATTTAAGAATTATGATTCTATTTCTCTGGCTCTGCCCCCAACTAGCTTCTTTCGTACAGTTGTTGTTACATCAAATTATGCAACAATGAGTAAAGATAACAAACAAAATTTAATAACTAATTGTAATAAAAAGAACATTGGTTAATATCTGGAAAATCAAGAGTTCATCAATCCCATCTAGGCCGATTGCTATTCAAGGATCTGTTCAGTTCATTGATCATTTTGAGTACACTTAACTAGAGTCCTCTGAAGATCTGCAGTCATCTACTCTGCATCGACCGTAGTGATGTCACGCTACAGTTGTCTTCCGTTATGGTCAACCCAACATCGGATAAGAGCTCCTGGCGGTGTCTTCCAAGAGTTTATTGTCAGTCTTTTGGTAGTTTCCAAGACCGGCTGTAATGAATAACATCATTTTCAATAGTACCCTCTTACAGTGAACAGTCGTATGGGCTTTGTGGCGACAGCGATAGATTTACACTTTACAAATCTCTATTAGTTAGTTACATGCTAACTTACAATTCCAGTAAATAAAATACTTACAATGAATAAAAATTATTTCACTTTACAATCGTATAATTTCTCAATATAAATATAATTAGCAAGTGGTTCACAGCGATGATTATTAACAATCATTTATCTCTCTGTTAGCGCTTACCAGTTACAAATGGTTTTAACATTAACAAGCGTGAACAATGCAAATACAAGTGCTTATGTTATCTAGATCATTTCTACAAAATGCAGTTGATCGATCACTAATGCCACTTAGCTTCTGTGAGAAAAGTACATAATCACACAATCATTTAACAATCACATAAATATTTTACATAGCGTTCTACAAATGAGAAATACAATAATTTAGAGAAGTCAACTTATATTTACCACTTTGTACTATTCATGCACGGTCAAAATGGACGCAATTGTCTGCCCTTGCTTGTGGGTACTGTGAAAATGTGTGCGTCTGAGGAATTTAATCATTAACAAAAAATAACAAGTATATATGAATGGACTCTGGGTCAGCTAGCTGATTAACACATTAACGTCATGATACAGAATGCAAGTGACCAAATATGGGCATCTCATATCCAGTTAATGGCCTTTCCTTCACCTTTTGAGCGACCTACCACACTATTAACTCATAAAGAACTATTGCACCATCAACATGTGATTCGACTAGCTGAAATACACTTCTCACAAATTAAATAAAGATAGTTAATGAAACAATTATAAAATACAAAAGAAAAATGTTTCATAACTTGGTATAATTTGCCTAAACTTCCCTGACAGTAGCCATGATAATGTAATAGTAATTGTAAAGGTCTTCAAGTGGTTTATCAAATAGAATCCTAATGTATGTATGGGATGATTGACTATACGTAATTATAATGTTCTTTTCTGTCCTGCTGAAAACTTAACAAGTAGACATAAGAGTGTTGATCAAATGTTGCCTTCATGTTGTATTGTTTTGTGTGTCAATTTCTATACATTAGTTTTGATGCTTGTATCTGTGTATTGTAATATTGATTTTATCAATTACATTAATTATTCTTAGTTAGTGGTAATTTACAAGAAAAGTATTTAATAAGAAATGAACATTTTATTAACTGAGAAAATCAACTGATGAATGCTTGTTTAAACTGTACTGAATTTTGGACAGTTCATATGTACACACTGTTTTCATTATATTGACTTGAAGTGTTATTTTCAAATGCTTAATACTGCTTTTAGATTCCATTTCTCTTGTAACTTTATTAGCATCTTATATTTTCTTAATGTTATTACATAGTTATTTCCTTAAGATTTGATTTGTCGTTGACTGAGATTCAGTGGTTGAGTACTTGTAATTGTCCATTGTCACCCTATATTTGTCACCAAATGTGACAAGTTGTTTCATTTTCCCAGATCATTGTTTCTCTCTGCCATTGTCTGTCTCTGTGCACAACAAAACATAGCCTGAACAAGGGGTTCGGGTTCATGAGCCATAGAATTGGTTAGTGTAGGTTGAACGAATGGGTCATTTATTGCCCCTACTCCCCTCCCAGTTTCATTTCACACAATATTGCAGTGACTGGTCATCCACATGAATATTGTGTTGGTGCCTTTAGATTGTAGATTGTTTTAGGGCAAGTCTGATTTCGTGAGGAAGGGAACAGCAAGAAATTGGAGAGATATAAGGGAGTTGCAAAGGATAGGTATATTTTTGAGGGGTTGGGTGGTGGGTGGTGGTAGGAAAGTGAAAGGGCTTTTATTATGGCTACCAGTTCAGCCATAACAACCAAGTGGGTTGGATTGCTTCAGACAATCCTGGTCTAGCCCCAGATAAAACAAAAGCACTTTACTTTTCCACTGCATGCATTCCACAAAGCAGCCTTGTATACTTTTGCTGAAGGAAAAAATTAAGTGTACTGCAAGTAATGTTCCTTTTCTTTTACTGGGCATACAAATGGGTGATCAATTTACATGATAAACAAGAGTGAAGCGGAGTTTTCAACTCTCCTTGATTTGCTGGACCATGGAACATGTTATTGTTAACTTCATAGAAGGGTTTGTTGTTTCTGTAAACATTTTTTTAGCCAGTGCACTCATTGTTTAGATCTCCAGCAGGAATTCATGTTTTGACTACTAATACTGCTGCTTGCATTACACAAAGAGGAGTGGAGGGTTGCCTTACACCTTTGTCATAATTAGGAACACTAGTGTAAAATTTATGTAGCCTGACAGTGGCAGGAGTAACAAGACTTTTAATAACTATACACAAAAGTAAACAAGAACAAATAATTTTTTGGTGTCTCACAATTCATTTCCCACATATGCACACACACACACACACACACACACACACACACACACACACAGTCACTCACTGTCCATGATCAAAGCTTTCTTTTCAGAGTTTGTCAAGTATTTGCCACATCAAACGCTCACAGATTCTTATGTGCTATATTTACTTGCTTTAATAGACAGCAGTTCTTTTGTAGATTCAGGAAGGGCCCTGCTATGTCATATCCTATAGAGCTGGTCTCTAGCCTTGTGAGACACTGTAACTTCTATAAGTCAGAAGTCAGAAAAATATTAATACGAAGTGACTATTCGTACTTTACAGTGGTGGTCAAATATTGGAACTTAATGCTGAGTTATTATATGTGAGTTCTTCTACAGTATGTTACTATGTTAGATTGTTTCTTGAGATTAGTAATCAGTACTATTGAAATGCATATGTTGGAACTTGTGTCTGTTTTGAGACTGGAGGGTTATGCTACTCAGTGTATTCTACAAGGATTAAGGTAAATATACAGTTACAAGTCTAGCAATATAATTTTATGTGACATTATTATGTTGGAACTTGTGTCTGTTTTGAGACTGGACAATTATGCTACTCAGTGTATTCCATAAGGATTAAGATAAATATACAACTTACAAGTCTAGCATTATAATTTTATATGGTATTAACATGCTATAATTAATCAGCACTTTTTAAAATTCATGAGATCAGTTCTCTTGTACTAAGATCAACTGTATAAATTGAAATTCACGTTTTATTTTCATATTTTCCCTATTATTAAATTATCATTTAAATTAACTGAGTAAAAGATGATGTAGTATTTATTAATAATAATAATGTAACTTATAGTTATACCATTTAAAACTTTAATAACATTTCTAAATGTGAAATATACAACATCCTCAGTAATTTACCTTTATTTTTCAACTGTGTATTAATATTAAAAAGCATTTGCATTGTTATATTATCATATTTTTATTGGTTGTGAGGAATTTAATTTTAAAAGTTAAGTTGTTTTTTTTAATTCTGGCCTACATAATTAGTAATTACCCAGCAATTAATATGTCACATTTAAATGATAAGTAAGAGTAGCTATATTGAAACAAAAGTAATGCAGATTATTAATACATTTATTAATATTACTACTTATTGCTAAAAGCATTAGTGTCCATTTCTGCCTCATATAACTGACATATAAGATATAATTTATTTAATAACAATATATATAAAAAATAATGGTGTTTGCATATATTAATAGAGATACATAAAAGATAAAAGATACGGGTTGTTTATCTTCTTTCATAATTCTTTTTTTATTAATTTACCATTTATATTCATATTTATCTTTCATAATTCCTTTTTATTAATTTACCATTTATATTCATATTTATCTTTCATAATTCTTTTTTATTAATTTACCATTTATATTCATATTTATCTTTCATAATTCCTTTTTATTAATTTACCATTTATAATCATATTTATCTTTCATAATTCCTTTTTATTAATTTACCATTTATATTCATATTTATCTTTCATAATTCCTTTTTATTAATTTACCATTTATAATCATATAAATGTATCACACACTTTTCCCCATCAGATATCTTGAGACTTTTACTTTGAATTACAATTTAAAGTGCAAGTAATTATATTTAACTTGAAGAGTGCACTAAACTCTATTATGATCATCAATGAGTGAGTGATTTTTATAATGTTAATAATTATGTCTTTTCTTTTTGTACTGCTAGCTATTTTAATAAATTAATAGTTAATTTTTATTATGAAAAAGATACATTTATAAACATGGGTGGATGGGTGGGTAGGCAGGTTTACTAATATGAAAGAATGAATAAATGTTTGGACTGTTTGCTCATGGCACTTGGCAGTTCCTAATTCTCAATCCTAATCTTGTGTATTTTAACATATTAGTAAGAAACTCTATTATTGTTAAATAATTTTCATTGCCTGCGGGGAAAAAATAATTAAAAGGAAAAAGGAAACAACAATGGTTATATGTGGAAAAAAATAAATGATTGTTTTAATTGTTTTTCTTTGTGTAATAAAATATCTTTCTCTATAAATATATGTTTTAATTGTTATAAATACACACTTATGCATAATAAGGTGCTCTTTCTTTTTGTTACTATATGTAAGGCTGTTTGATGAGCAAGGTTTTTGGGAAATCCCCATTTTGAAAAAAAAGGTTTGATTATATGGGTACTAAATATAGATTTCTTTACTATGTTCTACTAGTACTAGTACAACTGATTCTACATAAGTACATGTTCTGTTAACAGTACAATTAGTTTTACATATTCTAGTATTGGTAATGCATTTTACCAAGATACCAATTAGGGCTGATTGCAAGAGTAGAGCTAGTTGTGATTGTTATATGTTACCACTGAATTGAAATCTAATGCATTTGGTTTTGTTCTTTCTTCAGGACCCTAACTCTGACTATTCAAGTAGCAAAGCGTTGCATAACTTTGCGTTTCTGCACAGCAATCCTTCACCACCATCAGTACCACCCCTGCCTATTCATACACCAATCAAAGAACAGGATATCTACAAAGTGCCCCGTAAAAGGTTGAATTTGGTTAGTAAAAGACTTATCCTTTTATGAATCATTTAACAGAATTTGTGAGTAATGAAACTGACATTTCATTTGAAGGATACAGGAAATTAAAAAATAATTTAGAAACGATAAATTTTATTTTGTGTTTATGTTGACATAATTTTTCAACATCTTGAGAAGCATGATGATAAAACGGTGTTGGGTAAAATTTATGAGGTACCCTAGTGTGATTTTGTAATGATGTACTATGTCAAATATTTACTAGCTTACAATTTACCACTACAAACAAAAAGAAGTTATGCTAAACTACAGATACACAAGACTGAAACAATTAATAATACCAAAAAAACAATAACAATGTTTAAAATCAAAATACATTCTTGATCCTATTTTTTCATCACCGATACTCTGCACTAAAAATAGTGTTTTTACATGTTAAGTCCATTACAAGACTGCACACTACTGTCACTTCATATTAAAGATTTAACTTAAAACTCTTGACAAAAATCTGGCAGACTCTCAGCACGACATATCACTTGAACTTTGACATAGGCATCCAAATATGAAGAAAAAAAGAAAACCCTGAAACATGTGCAATTGTGAATCCTATATTCATATTGAAAAATATTTAAATAGACCTATGTCTCTGCAACAAAAATAGGATTTAGACATGTTTATAATAGCATAACATTTCCTAATAAAATCTTAGCCCTTCACACAGTATAGAGAGATTTTACCTTTTCTAGTCAAGGGTCTGTCTTTTGGTTCTTTTTACAACCTGTGCATAACAGGAGGGACTCATGATGCCTCACCCGAAGACTTCATTTGCAAAGAATAAAGTCTTAGGAGTCTGCCCCCTAGTTTTCTCAGTCTAAAAACTACACCCATCTCTACCTTGACTAACTTTACGAAACAATCATTTACAAGAGCTAATTAATATTTATTAGTTTCTCACATATTTTACACCCACATTTTGTCAACACAGTTACATCAGCCTAAAAGCTAAATAACCACACGACTAGCTCTTAATCAAAATGGGACTTAGTTTAGTCTCCCATCCCTTTACTGAATAAATGCCAAATGGCTAGCATTCTTACAAAACAGTTGAAATATTCCTACTCACCACTAACAACCCAATGCACACTCAATCAATCAAAACAGTTTATCTTTTCTCCACTTCAGTCTATCCCTGACATTCACCTCAGAAATAAACTTTTATCACCAGCATTATGACTTATAAAAATTACAAATAACACTTCATCTTAAAATTATAGATTAGAAATGAACATTTATATCTAAAATATGCAGGAGAATTTCCCATCATACAATAAAAATACTGTCATTTAATTTGTTATTATTATAGTTTTTAAATGAGACTTTTCATTTTGTTTGATTCTATTTTTAATTATTGCATTTTTTAATTTTACAATTTGAAATACCAGTATCCAGTTTTATATTAAGATGTGACGTGTGTGTCCTACATATATGTTATAGAAAAATGGTTTTACATATTCTTTTGCAACTTAATATATATTTGTGGCTTACATTTGATTTTTATTGACACAGTATTCAGTATTGTTTAATATGCAATAAAGTCTTTAATTGTTATACATCAATCATTTTTAATTTAGTTGACAAACAAAATATTTACTGTATCAAAAGGTACGGCAAAAAATCAACCAAGCATATGAGGTTCTTAATGTTAAATTCAGACAACAGAAATTATCTGAAATGGATCAAGGTGATGTTGGATTCAGCAAATCATCATCAGAGGAACAGACATCGAGTAAGTTGGTCTTGACATTGTGGTGTCATTGGTTATATGGATTTTTCCTGTAATATGTCACTGTGAACATTGTGTCACTGTTAATTAATATGTTGACATAACTTTTCATTGTCAATGGTGAGTTGGTGAGTAGTATCAGTAAATGTAGTTATGATGTTACTGATGCAACCTAAAATCATGCTTGTTAGTAATTGTCAAAGTTAATGTTGTTAATCTAATATGCTTGGTCAGTAAAAGTTTAGCAAGTCTTGTCAGTAATTGCTCACAGTTAAAGTTGCTCATATGATATGCTTTGCCAGTGACAAGTTAGCAAGCCTTGTCAGTAATTATCTCACTTAATGTTGCTAATCTGATACACTCTGTCATTGACAGGTAGCAAGTCTTGTCAGTAATTGTCACAGTTAATGTTGCTAATTTGATATGCTTTCTCAGTGAAAAGTTAGCAAGTCTTGCCTGTAATTGTCCAAGATATTGTTGTTGACATGCCTGAAAGTAATCCTAGTAAGCTCTGTCAAAGACAAGCTAGTAAGCCCATTCTATAGCAGTCATTGTACACATTTAATGTTGCTACTGTTGTCAAATCATAATCCTAATGAGCCTCATAAGTGAAATGTTAGTAAATGTTGTCTGTGACTCTAATCTCACACACTTGATGTTGAGGTGTCTAATACTACTAATTTGATATCCCTATAGTGGCGTGCCAGTAAGTCTTGCCTGTATTGTGCTAAACAGTTAATATAAATTGGTTACCAAATATTTCTGATGATTTTTAGAAGAAATTATTTTTTATGTGGCTAAAAATGAAAATGTGACAAAGAATGTCAAATAATTAAAGTAAGTACCTTTATGAGAGTAAATTAACATATATATTAGTATCAGAATAGAATATACTGATGTAAAATGTATGTTGAAAACTTGGAAATAAAAATGCAACATACATTTCCATTAGATTTATGATCTATTGTAACTAAGATTTGTAATTAGCCTCTTCAGTGCTGTAAAATGTAGATTTATGACTATTACACCTAAGGTTTGTAATTAACCTTTTCATTGCTAACCTTTTCATTGCTGCTAAATATATAATTGGATGCCAGCTGCATTAACATTAGAATAGAATGTCAGCACCGAGGTTAGAAGAATATAAGTTTTTGAAGATGACTCTGATATTTGGTTTGGATTTTTTGCTGCTTAATCTTGTTAGAAAATGATTATTTTTTTCACAGCGGATTCTGACAGTTTGGTGGATGACACAGAAATTAAAAGACGCGTAACATATTGTTCATCTGTGCGGTTGAAAACTGTAAGTAAAGTGCATATCAGTGTAGAAAATATAGTAAAGAAATATTTTGTTGCAAATCATGCACACACGCACACACACACACACACACACACGCATGCACGCACGCACACGCACACACACATTTGTTTTTTATCACACCATCAGGGCAGTTTTCTTTACTGTCATTATTGAAGTTTTATGTTTTTGTCGATATTTATCTGAGTTATGTTGCACTTTCAGAATCAGAGTGTAAAGAAAGCCAGAGACTATATGGAGATGATATACCCACAGCTGTTTGAATATGCTTTAATCGTTGGCTTGTGTCCAAAGACAGATGATCCTGGCTATGAACCCTACATCATTCACAAGTTTCCACAAACTGTAAGTTATTCATAGGAATGGAGGGAAAATTTAGATATGAAATAATGGGATGGGACAAAAGGATGTGAAATTTTCTTGTAGTTAACCCTTTCAGTGCCAGGAAAGTTTATAAAATAATTTAACTTATTTTTCTGGCATTCATGTTTTATTGTTTGCATACCAATAGATTTTTTTTAATTTTAAACAGTAAGAGATATAAATGGTTGTGCTTTATTCCTTTTTAAATATTTCTCATTTATAAAATCTTCTTTTCATAATTTCATAAATTTACAGACATGCCTTTAATCAATTCCAGATAGAGTAATTTTAGACTTATGATTCCCTCACGATGCAAACATCTTACATTTTTCAACAAAATGCTTAAAATGATGTATAAAGTATGACTGATGTTCCTGTTTATTTTTAGAAATGGAATTTCTAAATGAACTGTTCATTTGTGTTAACTACAGAACTGTAAACTGAAGTGTTACATTGGCATTCTAAAAAATTGTTGTCCTAAACTAATATGCCAGCAGTTGTCACATAATGGCTTATGTAGCCCACACCCCACCCTCCTCTAAAAATAGACTACATGCAAACCTACCTTCTAGAAATGCTAACCCTTATCCCTGAGATGAAAGCATAACTGAATGAATGAACCAATCAAAGTGCAGCTCAGCTGCACAGAATGAACATACTAGAAACTCACCTGTAAATTGTCAGTCAAATGCAGCTGACTGTTGCGGCTCCCAGAATTAATAAGTTAGAATCATATTACTATCCCTTATTGCTGGTTATTAACATGGCAGGAAATCATCCTATATATATATATATATTAATATATATTACTGCTGAAGGTAATTGGTTTTGCTTGCCTAACTAATAGTATACTCATGTTTATCCCTTGACATTAACTATATTTTATATTGTTATATTTTGCTTACAATATTAAGAGGTATGTTGACCATGTAAGAGTGTTCTGTCAGAGAGTACATGAAGACAAATTCTTAACCCATGTGTATTTTACTGGCGGATTGGCACTTTATCTGAGATGTTGATCAATGAGTGTTGAGACTCTAAACAACGCCAGAACAGAACCACTTTATCTTGAATGTTGACTCTAATGAGTATTGCACCATGAAGCAACACCAGAGCAGAATAACTTATGTGCCAAGGATCAGTTCAACGGACCACTTGTGCATCTGCTAACGACATTCACTGAGACCCTAGACAATACATAATCTATGTATTTATAAAGTCATAAAATAAGGTCTATTTTTCTTAACTAAACAAAGTCAAATTAATTTTCCTAAAGCTGAATATAATGAATAATTTGAAAAACATTTGCATATAATTATTTCTGTTGCAGGGACTGTTTAAATAGCACTTTGTATGCATGTCAATGTTTGATAAAATAAAAAAAATAAATAAAAGTTTTGGATACAATTTATGTGAAAACTAAATGTTACAAAAAATGTGCCTTTAAAAATATTATTTCTTCACAAAATTGACCATTTCCAGAAACAAGGAATATTGAATGTTGCTTCAATGTATTATCACTTCTAAGAAAACCTTGATACGATAAGTTTGTTGGATTATTTATAACAATGAAAATGAAAGAAAATGGTTTTATGTATGCATGTAATAAAAAGAGGTGCTATTTTTCAGTTTAAAACAAATTTGTGTTACAGATAATTACAAAATAAATAAACACATATTTATGGAACTATCTTATTCTAACTCTAACATCAATTTTGAATTTATAGAATATAAACACATGATGTTTCAGTGCTTTATATTTACGAAAATACATTTCCACTGAACCCTTCCTTTGTGGTAGGTACACTTATCCAGAGAATGAGTCATGTATATATCTATATATCTATATATACATATTTGAGAGGGAGATAATAATTTTGATTGAATAAGCAGGGCAGCATATGGTTTGTTGGTCTAAGTAATTTATGGAAAATAATAAAATGATCAGTTTCATTATCTTATAGAATATAATTTTTATTAACTGGCATTGCACCACATATAGTGCAGTGGTACTGGTTCAAATCCACCACAGGAAGAATCCCCTCCAGATTTATCGCATTTGCCTCTCATCACTATCCTAATTTCCATCTTCCTTTGTGAAGTGACCTGCTCTGTTATCATTGTCAGCTGTTGATGCATATTTGGTTTTTCAGTGATATCTCAAGTGTTTGTATGTTCAGCAGGTAGTTGATAAGAATTTCTCTCTTTTGTATTGCTTGCATTCATAATTTTAATCACGATTTTATGTCCTTACATTTCTCATACCCTTTCCTGTTACAGTAAATTAATGCACATTTCATGACAGATTTCCTTAGCACTAGCATTTCATTAAAGCAGTTTAAAATGTCCTTTAAACAGTTTAAAGAGTATTGAAATTTATTTGTAGACACTTGATTGTAAGCAGAATTGAAGTATGATTAAAGTAAAGTGAAGATAGTTACTTGTTTAAAAAGTAATTAATAATGCTTTTTTTAATTACTTTTTTATAACTAGAATATTTAGAGCCATTCTTGACATCATTTCACAAGAAAACATCTCCTACTTTACATAGTCTGACACTTTTCTGCCATAGATATTTAGCCATTCTTTATATCATTTCACAAGACACATGATATCTGGCACTTTTATAATCTGGAGTATTTAGCCATTCTTGATCTTGTTTCACAAGAAAACACTTTTCCTTTACTCCACCTGACACTTTGTCTGCCATAAATATTTAGCCATTTTTTATAGCATTTCACAAGACACATATCTGACACTTATAAGCTAGAGTATTTAGCCATTCTTGACATTATTTCACAAGAAAACGTCTCCTACCTTTACACAGTCTAACACTTTTTTGCCATAGGTATTTAGCCATTTAGCCATTCTTTATAACATTTTACTTTTATAAGCTAGAGTATTTAGCCTTTCTTAACATCTTTTGACACTTTTGAAAGCTAGAGTATTTAACCTCTCTTTGACATCTTTTA
The DNA here is from genome assembly GCA_028829895.1 of Sinotaia quadrata. Lineage (NCBI taxonomy): Eukaryota > Metazoa > Mollusca > Gastropoda > Architaenioglossa > Viviparidae > Sinotaia > Sinotaia quadrata. The sequence continues at coordinate 41,907,708 of CM054184.1, read as the reverse complement.
CACTTTTATAAGATAGTATTTAACCATTCTTGGCATCTGTTGACACTTTTATAAGCCTTTCTGAACATCTTTTGATACTCAGCTAGAGTATTTAGTCTTTCTTAACCTCTTTTGACACTTTTATAAGATAGTATTTAGTCTTTCTTGACCTCTTTTGACACTTTTATAAGATAGTATTTAGTCTTTCTTGACCTCTTTTGACACTTTTATAAGATAGTATTTAGTCTTTCTTGACCTCTTTTGACACTTTTATAAGATAGTATTTAGTCTTTCTTGACCTCTTTTGACACTTTTATAAGATAGTATTTAGTCTTCCTTGACCTCTTTTGACACTTTTATAAGATAGTATTTAGTCTTTCTTGACCTCTTTTGACACTTTTATAAGATAGTATTTAGTCTTCCTTGACCTCTTTTGACACTTTTATAAGATAGTATTTAGTCTTTCTTGACCTCTTTTGACACTTTTATAAGATAGTATTTAGTCTTTCTTGACCTCTTTTGACACTTTTATAAGATAGTATTTAGTCTTTCTTAACCTCTTTTGACACTTTTATAAGATAGTATTTAGTCTTCCTTGACCTCTTTTGACACTTTTATAAGATAGTATTTAGTCTTTCTTGACCTCTTTTGACACTTTTATAAGATAGTATTTAGTCTTTCTTGACCTCTTTTGACACTTTTATAAGATAGTATTTAGTCTTCCTTGACCTCTTTTGACACTTTTATAAGATAGTATTTAGTCTTTCTTAACCTCTTTTGACACTTTTATAAGATAGTATTTAGTCTTTCTTGACCTCTTTTGACACTTTTATAAGATAGTATTTAGTCTTCCTTGACCTCTTTTGACACTTTTATAAGATAGTATTTAGTCTTTCTTGACCTCTTTTGACACTTTTATAAGATAGTATTTAGTCTTTCTTGACCTCTTTTGACACTTTTATAAGATAGTATTTAGTCTTCCTTGACCTCTTTTGACACTTTTATCATCTAGTATTTAGCCTTTCTGGACATCTTTTGATACTTTACCAACTTTTTTTATGAGCAAAGGGATGCTGTTGTGAATCATTAAAAAAATATTTTTTTTAATAAACTTTAAATTTATTATCATTTTTGTTCCGTGCTGCATTTATATGCACACATGACCTGGAATAGATGCGTTCATTGCATGACCTGTATTTCACTTCTTTTGGTCTTGGACATTTCACCTCTGACAATTACAGGTTGGATGTTGTTTTTAACTCACATTTAGAATTTAGCAAATTTATTTGTAAGTTATTTAAAAATTGAAATTAAAAATAAGAAACCCTTCTTTTTCTTGTCTTCTCTCATTCTTGTTTCTGTATATATCATTTTTTTTTAACTTAAAACTTATTTCCTTTCTATCATTTATGTGAGTAAAATGCTTTCAGAATGAAATTATCAAATTTTAACATGAAAGAGTGCCCAAATCTTTGTTGCAGTTTAATGGTAAAAAGCACAGGGGTTGCATGAGGTATTTATTTTATTTATTAAAGCATTGTAAATTATCTATACTGAGATGTGTATTTTAAAAAAAAAACCAATGTCCTTGTGCATTCAGTTTTAAAGTAGAAAGTTTTAATTTGCTTGCTGCTTTGGATCAGAGAAATTATAAAGTTGGAGAACAGGGCCATCTGCTATTTTGTCCCCTCATGGTGAGTTAGCTACCAAATGTTTTACTTTCAGGTGTATGATTGTTTTTTATTTCTGTTTTTTCATGTTTCTTCATTTGATATGTGAATATTCAAAAACATTATGTGGGGACTTTTTCCTTCCCAGCATGGATGTCATGATGTTAACAGTTTCAAGTTTATTTATTTGAAGTTGAAGTTGAATGTTATCTTTTAAAGTTCTTTGAAGTGTTTGTTTTTTTTAATTTTTACCTAGTTTTAGGGAGAGAAATTGTTTCTCTCTCTCTCTCTCTCTCTCTCTCTCTCTCTCTCTCTCTCTCTCTCTCTCTCTCTCTCTCTCTCTCTCTCTCTCTTTCTTGTTGTTTTTCTCTCACAAACACTAGTCAGTGTATAACTTTTTAAGTTTTTAAAGGTGATCAACTTTGCACATTATTTATTTTATGAATGAAAGGGGCTTATATTCAGTCAATCAGTCATTAGTGATTCGATGCTTAATGAGAGTTGGGGGTTAATGATACTTTCATTAGAACCTTAATAAATATATGCTGAACAGTAATATCATGAGTAAAAGTTAACAGTAACAAATCACTTCTTTGGATTGTTTTAATTGCGTGTTTGAAATTAAATAAGATTGTCTGTATATTATGTCCAGCCCTCTTTGCTCTGTTCATAAAAGATATTGTCATGCATGCTTGCACATGTGACAATGTCTTTTATGAACAGAGCATATAATGTATGTGTGTGTATATATATATTTATTTTTTTAATTGAAACTGATATGTTGAATTGTTAAATTGCGCATAGAGATTAATTGTATAGATTACTTTTCATAGAGTATAATTCCATCATAATTAGTTTATTGTGATTGGAAAATACAATAAACATCATTTTTTTTATGTGTGCATTAATCTCTCACTGGTTTCCAACTGTGGCATAAAATCTTGATTGCTTTCAAATCCATTTATTTGATTGAATCTTTTATTTACCAAGTACACTTCTGGTTTTAATCTCAAAATCAAGCATGAAAGTGGTTTCAAACAAAATGCAAAACATATAAAAACAGCACTTGTCTTTCTTAAGCAAAATGTTTCTGTTGCTACTAGAAACTGGGGGTCTACCTACCCCCATGAAGTCTTCAAGAATGTAACCCCAGTACTTACCTTATCAGGGAATGATATAAGGGAAATTTTTTGTTTCAGTCGTGTTATCTCATGTACACAACCCTAGTTCTGTTATTCATTTTTGTGTGTTTTTTGTGTAAAAGTAACATATGCATGCTAAAATGCTAATACTTTTTTAATTTTCATTTGATCATCAAAAAAAAAAAAAACTAACAAACTAGCATTGTTAATTAACAGTGCTGTATATTTGCTGATTATTATTACTTTAATGAAGTATATATATGTGTATGTATATATGTATATTTACTTATTGATTATTTATAATTGTATGCTATAAATTGCCAAACAAAAAAATAAAAAAATATAAATTTAATTAGTTAGGCATTGGAAAACTAAATGGCTGAATTATTCCTTATGTGTTGGTATTAATTCATCAATTTCCATATAATAAATTAGTGGTTCTTATTAAGATATTTTTGCATTGTAGCACTCATATCTAGTGATACTACACATTTCCTCTTAATGTGTAATACACACATACTTGAAATTACGTTTGCCTTTGAGTTTGATTACACATAGTTGACTTATAACATTTACTATAAGCTAACATACCAATAAATATTATGACTCATTAAAAGTAATATCAGTATGCACTTTTTAACACAGTAAAAAAAATACTTTGGACTTTGATGAAAAGGTTGAAGTTTAATTTTGTAATACAATAGGATGTTTGAATTTAAAGGGACCATCTTTAGAGGTTTAAGTTATGTTTGGTTAGTAGAACATATTCATTTCATATTGCTTTCTGAATGTTATTAAAGAAACTTCTTAATTTTTTTTAAAATAAAGTTTATTATTGTTTTGTAATTAAATGAATATAGTAAAATAGTCTTGGTGAGGTTAACTGCATACTCACCCTCTGTCCATGTAAAACAAATATTGTCTATTAGTTGAGATGTTTTTGAGTTGTGTGTTTGAGCATGTGTGTATGTATAAGGGAGTGTGTGTTTTTTTAAATTGTTAAAAATTTAAACTGTTTAACCCCTTTCAGCTTCACTGCAGACCTTATTAACCCATTGCATCGTACATGTAAGTTTCTGAAATTTTTTGCACAGGCATCCCTCTACATCCCTCCAAGTTCTCTCCTCAGACAGTTTATGCTAATTTTAAAAACAACTCTGCAAACAGTCTTGTACATACACTGGGTGCACTGTCTAAAAGGATTGAGATACAGTTGCAGAAATTTCTTCACATCTGCACTTTAAAAAAAAATTATTTTGTTATTTAGGAACACCAGGTGTAAGAAAATAGTAGCATTCCTAAATTATAAACAAAAAGTTCATATATTACAACAAAACAATTTTTGTATTGACTTTTTCTCCTTGTTCCAACAATACTGACACTTTAAAAATAAATAAATTTCTGGGGCTGTAGTCTGTGGTTTATACTTACACATTTTATAAGCAAGAAATAGATAGACACTGTCCATCCAAGTATAAACTATAATTTTTAAAAAATTGTAACAATCTTAGCTCTGCATTTATTTTGCAAACAATTATACAATCTTTGTTATAGTTTTAATACCAGTAAAGGTATATTTTAAACTTGTAGCTGCTTTTCGTATGTAATTTACGGGGGTGGGGTTTGTGTGTCTCAGATGAATAGTAACCTGTCGGTGCCCAAGTTTTGCTTTCCGGATGCAGATGTCTTTCGCCCTGGTACTATGCTGTCAACAAGGTAAAAGACCTTTGCTCATGTCATGTGTGCTGATTTGATAAAAAAAGATAAAGTGTATGTTTGTGGGGTTCTTTGTTGTACTTTTGAAATGTATTACAGTGAAACCTCACTAAAATGCGATAATTGGGGTCTATAAAATCAGATCATGTTAATAGTGGGGTTTTGCAATATATGCGAATGAATATACAAAATTTGGGGAGCACTGCCACGACCACATTATATCCGAATTCACATTATTGCAGGGCACATTATAGTGGGGTTCCACTGTGTCTTGTTCCATGTTACATGAAGATTACTGATAATCATTGTTTTGAAAATGGTTTAATTGATCTATAGCTGCTTAATGCTCACTCTAATCATTACTGATTATTACTGTACATTCCAGTCATTACTTTTCACTTTTCCAGACATTACTGTTCATGCCAGTCATTGATCTTCACTTAAAACATTGCTCACTTTAGTCATTGCTTTAACTTAAATCATTGCTGCTGCTTACTCAAGTCCAGTCATCACTGTTCAGTAAGTCATTACTGTTCACTCAAATCATTACTGTTCACTCCGGTCACTACTGTTTACATCAATTATTAATTTCACAGGACTTGCAAATAATCAGTACTAAGAACAGAGTGTAATTAAATTTAAAACTCATAGACTCCTTTTTAAGGTAAAATTTAAAAATAATCTTAATATAGCTTTAATTCTTTTTGTTAAAGCAGATCGCATATATTGCTGTTTTAATTTCTGAGCATTATTGAAAGCCAAACTAAAATTTAATTTGATAATATATGTTTGAAAAATTAGAAATGTATTTATACCTTTCGTAAAAGTGAAAAGTGAAATGGAAGCTAGAGTAATTTTTCGTTAACATTATTTTATTAACTTTCACAAGACTCATTGTAATATATTTTAGTAGAGATTGTAATTAGACAGTTAGGAATAAACTAGAAGCCCCCATTTGTTAGTCTTATGAACTGGAAACATTCAGTAGATCCATAGTTGAACGTGCTTTTGAGCATACATTTTTAGTGGCCATGAGTTGAACTTGCATTTTTATTGGCCACTGACAGCTCATAGATGTCATTCACTAATTTCACCTGGCTTTCTATTTCAAATATAATTTAGTAGCCTTAAAATTATTATTGTTCACTTAAACTAGTGTAGTCCTGCTGATCATTATTGTTCAGTTAAACTGTTGGAGGGGAGGAGGGGATATTATTGGGGGCAGGGTTGTTTTATTTTATTTTCTCAAGACATATTGATACTTAACTTCTTGATATGTTTGTGCAGTGAAACATACTCTTTTGTTCTGACCAACATTGATGGCGGTCATGTGTATGGATACTGTAGACGTATGCAGGTATGATTCCAGAATTTTTTTTCCTTCTAAATTGTTTGAAAATGAGATCAAAAGTTTTATATTGTGTGCAAAGGAATGTGTATATAGTTGTCCACAGCTTGTAAAATGAAACGGAACTATCTTAACTCATTTCTCATTAAATGCTTTATTTTGAATGACTTGCCCTGTATGAGTCAGGCTGGAGGTAACTTACAGGTAAAATTACCTATGTTTGTAGCAGCATTTTTAAAGAGGTATTTAAGTGAGTTTCATAGAACGCTTACACAAAACATTAATGAAATTGAAAAATGCTGAAATATTTTCTTTAATGATAAGTAAAACCTGTTTGATGTTTCATGCACTCCTAAACACCATACCAAGATGAGGATATTCAGTGAGACTTGATAAACAAAACACTAAACACAGTCATTCTACTTTTTTTAAACTCCTCAGAATCTTCTACATATTGCATGTATTGATCATGTTGCCTGCATTTTAAAAAAAAGTCTTAAATAGAAAAAGTCTTATCCCAGTCTTAATGCTTGTTTTCATGCCTTTAAAAAAATTATATTTCAGAATAAAGTTGCAATTAACAACAAAAAAATTATCATATTGCTCTTGCTGTCACAAAATCTACATACATTTAATCAACATGAATACCACGATTATATATATATGTTAGATATTCATACCATGATTTATGTATGTGTTATATACTCATAAAAAATTTGGAGTATGTAATTGTTTTCCGTAAAATCTCTTGTCAAAGAAAGCAATATTGGTGTTGGTGGTTTTATCTGTTGTAGAATTCCCTTTATGTTTTAGTCTTCTATAGGTTCTCTTGTATATGTTTGCAGCCTCGTGATGCAAGTCTTCCTGAAGTCATCTGTATCATTAGTCCAGTGGATGCTTTCAATATGTACAGTAAAGTAAGTATTAATTTGTTTTCAAATATAATGCATGCAAAATTTTTAAAAAGTAAATTAAACATGAAGAAAATAGAAAACTTGGTTTAGAACGTTGTGTAGAAAAGAATCTTTGAATAACTTACTTAAAGTAATCACACATATTTTTTTTAATTAGACTTACAAATAAAAATTAAATTAAAAATAAATAATATTATGAATGGAAATTTGTAATCAGTTTTTATATTTTTTTTAAATATTTGAATAATTTATTTAAAAGAATCAGATATACTGCAATATGTTTTTTTAAAATCAATCTAACAGATAAAATATAAATATAAATAGTAAACAAGGATGGGAATGTGGATCATGTACTAAACATATCTTTGAATAGTCATATCTATACAGCTTAGCATTGCCCTATCATTTTCTTTGCAAAAATTTTAAAATATTAGGGAGTAATGGGGAGAGAGAAGCAGTTTGCATTCATTCTAATGCAGTCAGTACAGAGAAAACTATATCGGAACTAGTGCTACACCTCAGAAATACAGGTGTGCAAGATGTAATATAACAGTGACATGCATGGCTATAATTGTTATCGATAATCGATAATTTTGTGATGACAAAATATTAAAATTTGCAAACTTTTGAGCAAAAACTATATTTCTTCTATCTACACAAACAGTTCTCTGCCATAAAGTAATTTTAAAAATTACTGATTTATTACGTATAATAAATGTTGCCTTTGTCTGTTTGTGATAAAAGTTGGAAGATTGCTGAATTGGTATAATAAAGAGCATAATTCTCTGTTTTTGCCTTGTCATCAGTTCTTTTATCAACATAATAATATTAAAATGATTTTTTTTTAATTTTCAGGATTTATTCATTTAGTGTTTGAATGATAACATACATTTTTGTAAGAAATTCATATTTTCAAAAAATAAAAAACAGTGTTCTGAGTTTCTACTTTTGACTCATTTATTGATATGTTAATGTTTACAAAGTGCTTTTAATAATATTCACTAATAAGTAATATGGGAAGGAATAGAATAAATATTATCTACCTTATTTAGAAAATAAACCAAATTGTAAAGACCCTGAAGAAACAGTTATCATTAAACAATTTGGGGAGATGGCAAACTGCCTTATAGTTTCAGTATAAATTCAGTAGAAAGCCCAAACCATCTCTATATCATAAGATACCTCTGATTCTTTTAAATCATCTTTCAAGACAGAATCTGCTAATAATTTCATTATCAGAGAACAGAAGCCATTGTTTCCTTGTCTACAAGTGTAAAAACAAATTGCAACAACAACAAAAATATTTCTAATCCAACAAACAAAATACTTTATTGATCCATAGCAAGGAACCCCATTCCATAATTAGAATTTGATGTTTAGGTTAATTATACCCAAATTCTTAGTTTAGTGATGTGTGCTTTCCAAGGTACCCACTTTGGATGAATGGATTTACTTGTAAATCCATTCCAGCTTAAATCAGTTAATCTATGAAAGATTATTACATCTTATTTTGTTGTTATATTATTCAGAAAAAAAAAATATTTTTTTTTTAATTTTTAGCTTCTGTCAGAGATAGAACAGCGACGCCTAAAGTCAATGGATCTAGCTCAAGAAATGATGGCATCAGCTTTTGGTCGACCATTGCCAAAGCCAGGGAAAGTCTGTCACATAAAATCTTTGGTTAGTATTCTGTATGAGATATTTTCTTTTGGGTGTGTTTTTTCCAAACTATCAAGTCTGCTGTTTAGGTCATTTCACTGCAAGTAATTGCTGTGTCTCTAATTCATATTTCAAAATGTCATCTCTATGCTTTTAAAATAATTTATTATAATTAGCAAAATAACAGAAGTATTGGATTTATTTTGTAATATATTTATTTATTTTAACAACTTTGTTGAAATAATATCTTCTTGCTTACATCCTAATTAATGTGCTGTATTTATTTATTTAATTTTACAATTTGCACTGTTCCTATCTCTGGCCTTCATACTGCTTGCTTTATTGTTATGGATGTTGTATCAATCAGATTCACTTTGTTATCAAAGCCTTACTTAGTTCTTACTTAAATGATTCCATGAGGTCATGAAAGTCAGTAGCACAACGAAACATCCCTCCAGTCATTGAGAAACATTTAGGGCTTGCATAGTTTTGAAAGACAAGGAAAGTTACTCTGGAAGGCTTATCAGGACTTAACCACTCCATTAAAAGTATGTAAATTATGATTTTAAAAATTGTCTTTTACTAACAGTGGCACAAATCTGTCAGCAAAAGCCAAGATACAAGATAGCTTTGCATCTGTTTATATGGAATTGCTTTTCCTGTATTAACAAGTCTTCGCAAGTCTTTTTTCTCTTCACAATCTAGATCAGAAATTATTTGATTGTCTAACCTAAGTTTTATGACTTCTCTACAAGTAACTAATTTAAAACTTCAGATTATTTGAGAAAATAACTAATGAAGTGACACTTCATTGTTTTGATGCAGTGGATACATTTTCTTTAGGTCTTGGTTAACTGGTTCATGCAAAGTGGGTCAGAGGTCATAGTCAGTTCACAAAGCCCTGATATCACACATTAAAAGTAGTCCTTTTATGACTGTCACTACAATACAGAGTGAATCTGAATCTCTCTGTTACTTCTGTTGTTATTACTATAATTGTGCTGTTATTATCTTCAGATTGTTTTCACTGGTGCATTATTTGTTGTTAAAGTCAGTTCTTGAAAGAGATAGTCTTGCTAAAATTGAACAGTTGATTTTATTTAACAACTAAATAATGTTCAACATTTATGGTGTTATTTTTTTCTTGTAAATTTTCTTTTGATTGTTTGAGATGGTGGTGGTTTGTTTTGGTTTTGGTTTTTTATAATGCTGGGTTTTTTTATTCAAAGTTTCTTACCCATTTGTTGTTTTGGGGTTGTTTTTTTTTTTTGATGGCATGTATATAAATAGGTTTGTTTTGGCTGCTACTCCAGGCATGACAGGCGTTAATTTTGCTTGAAATATCAGTTTGAGCTTGCTGTAGTGTTGCATGATAAATAAAGAGAAGTATTTAAGTACTTTTCTTACTGATGAATAAAGAGAAGTATTTAAGCACTTTTCTTACTGATGAATAAAGAGAATTATTTAATCACTTATTGTTACTGATGAATAAAGAGAAGTATTTAAGCACTTTTCTTATTGACAGCTGGATACATGTGTTCAAAGATAGTTCTATCGACTTAAAATACTGTAAGTTAAACGAGAAAGCATTTTAAGTCGATAGAACTATCTTTGAACACATGTATCCTGCTATCTTAAAATGAAACCAATCCACTTTAGACACTTATTCATTCATTGATTCACTCATTGAAGCCGTCTAGTGCTGACATTTTCATATCACTTTAAGCTTTTCTTTAAATCATGGGCCAAACTTTTGTTTTTAGGAAAAGATGTCTACATTTTCTTAAACTAAATTAGTCCAGTTTAGAAATTCTTAACTGATTCCTTATGTATTTTCATTTTTGATTCTGATATGTTCTATACAATTTAAAACTTTTCTATAATAAAAGAATATGCTACCCATTTATTATTTGAGTTATTTATTACTTTCATTGCAAGTCATATGTCTATTGTAAATATTATTTTTTATTTTTTTTAGTGTTATGCCATTTCTTGCTTGCATTTGCGACAGGTATTTTTGTGTCTGCATCTGATAATCAGTTTGAGACAATTCTTTTTAACATTAATGTTGTATATAACATTTGTCGCATGCATCTTGGATTTTTATGGCTAACCCAGGATGAAAACGGTGAAATGCAGAATACAGAATTGGAAAGACCTTCAGACTATCGTCCTGCAAATGTAAGTCTGTGATATGACACTCGGTATGATGAGTGACAGCGTGAGTTATTACCCTTTATTATTACCCTTTCACAACATTAACCTCTTCATTTCTAGGTGCTTAAAATGTACACTCCAGTTGCTAGAGAGAATTTTAACTTGTATCTTAACTCTTTCAGTTTGGGATATGTCTCACATATTTCTAACTTGGAAACAAATAAAGACATCTGTGTATTTTCAATCAAACTAACATAGAAGCTAATAAATGCATGTATACTGTCAGCTTTGTTTGAACATTTCACTTCTATTTAAGTTAGAAACTAAATAAAACATCTGTGAACTTTCAACTTTGTGGGTACATTTTGCATCTTAACTAACATAGAAACAAATAAATACATGTGTACTATTAGCGTTGTTTGGACATTTCACATCTTTCTAACTTAGAAACTAACAAAGATATCTGTGTGCTTTTAACTTTGTGGATACATGATACATTTCACATCTTACTAACTACAAAACTAATAAATATATGTGTAGCATCAGCTTTAACATTTCACATGTTTCTAACTTAGAAACTAACAAATATATGTGTATTATCACCTGTGTTTGGATATTTTACATCTTTCTAATTTAAAAGAAACTAATAGTTTTACACTTACTAGTGAGGTGTCAACTTTGTTTGGACACATCTGACTTAAAAACTAATAAAGATATCAGAGTAGTCTCAGTTTTGTTTGTTGGGTTCTCCCCTACCCTGAACCGCCAAATATTTCTATTTATAAATTTGTTGTTTGAGTAGTTTAGCACCAACGTGTCTTATGTTTTGTTGTAAGGGAATTGAAAAATTGACACTTAAACTACATTTTCTATTGATGCATGTTTGAGTGGGGTAAAATATAATCAGCTTATTACATTATTTTTAGCAGATATGTTCATGGATGTGTAAGTTTGTAAATGTGTTAATGTGCCAGTACACAGACATGCTAAGTGTGCATGTTTGTGGATTGGATAGTGGACAGGTGTGAGTGGGTGAAGACAGGGATAAAAGATTAATGTACCAGAATTTATTTTTTCAGTGCGAGTTCATTGATAATGTAAACATGCAGGTTAGGCTTTACGAATGCAGCTGTATAAACAGAGAGGGTTTACTGTGTTGGAGAAGAAAATGGATGGATTGAAACTTGCTAAAAATAGATTAAAAGATGGATTTGACTTACTAACTTTACTGATCATACACTTATGATACTATATGTTAGAGAAGAAAATGGATGGGTGAGGGCTTGCTAAAAATAGATTAAAAGATGGATTTGTCTTCTCCTTTGGTAAGGAGTATTCCACCTATGGAAATGCTGTGTGATGGTAACTAGTTTGTCTTAATGTTGTGGAAGTGCCCTCATATCCGCCAAGTGAGAGAGGCGAGTAGTGTCTTCTGGAGAATTATTATTAACATAAATTAAGATTCTCATCACTTGTAATTTGGTATGGATGATTAATTAATAATAATAATCATTAAACTTGGTAGTGTTAGCATCACAGTTTTAAAATGTTATAATTTGCTTATCTCTTTCTAGTTGCAAGAATGTAAATATAGTCTTTGGAAACAAACCTAATCAAAATAAAATTGATGAAAAATAGATTACTATTTAATTGTTAATTATTTGTAATTTCATTGTTTTGTTTGTTGTGTGCAATTATTGTTCAATCAAATGTAAGATTTGTTACATGTAATATTAAGAGTACTTGCTCTATCATATAAATTTTCCTTACTCTAGAGACTTGTAGATACCTCTTTATTATAGCCCTCATATAATTAGAGCTGAATTTGTTTTTTTTATTTATTTATAATTGCTTACTTATCTTTTTCTGCTTAACTCCCAATTTATTTATGCAGTTTTCTTGAAATACTAAATATAAAATTTCATAGAATATATGCAAATTCATCATATAAAATTTGCCATTAACATAATGTCTTTTACATTTTAATGACTGTAAGATTATAATATTTTCCCTTTTGTATCTTACTGTTTTGTATCGTACTGCAACCAATATATATTTTAGAGTGCTTAACAATAAAGTCATTACTATGGATATTTATGTTAGGTAAATTACAATATTATGTTAGCTGGAAATTGATTTGTACTTTAAGTTAGCTAATGAAGTATGCAATAAAGCCATTATTGGAGATTCTAAGGTATATTGTAAATTTATCACCTGGAAACTGATACATCCTTAATGGTAACTAATGAGGCATGACAATAAAGCCATTTTGGGAATTCTTTAGGTAAATTATGAATCACTAATATGCTACCTGGGAACAGAGAAGCTCATCAAGGTGTTTTCTTCCATGTTGATGGAGCGACCTCTCATTTTTACATCCAGTCATCTCAGGTGAGTTTGGTTTTGATTTTTAAAAAGAAACAAATACAATGATTGTTACTTCCTTTTCCTTGGACCATCACTGTTAGTCATTCAGGACATGTAATCACAGTTTTCAGAACATATTGAATATTTACCAGTTTCACTGACCTATCATTGTAACTAATAAAATGTGTTAGATAAATATTAGTTAACTGTACACAGGGTTTATATATATGTATATTTCTCTCTCAAATCATTTCCCTTCATAAGTGTGACAGCCAATTTCTTATGAAGTTCTGCTTACTGTCTGCAATTAGGGTGGTTAAAAATAATAGACACAGGAAAGTATTGAATGCAATAAGTTGAAAGTGTGGAATGGTGGATGTATATGTGTACAGAGCTGTGTTTGCATATGTGTATAGCATAGATTAGGACCATGCCATGGCAAACTAGTGCAGCATGGTGCGGTATAGCGCCTCTCCTGGTAGTAACGTATACTGCTGTGTCAGTGTGCACATGTTTAATATTATATTATATATTTATTAACCAAAATTGATGTTTATGTATTCTAATAGATAGTGGGTTGTGGTTTGTATTTATATAATTTTGTATGTTAGTTTATATTATTTTCTTAGTGTAATTTATTATTTATGTGTGTGTACATGGTTTCCTCTTATCAGAGGAATATAGTTATTTATTTTTTATTTGATAGTTTATTTTGTAAATTATATTGTAAAGAAGTATTGTATTTAAAGAGTATTTAATGTACTATTTTTTGATAGTTAAAGTGTTATATAATTCTAAGTAGTTTAAAATATATTTATATTAGAACAAAAGTACGTTAGCACAGAAGAATCAGTTTAGCATCAGTTTTAGTCTCTGTGCAAGAATTGTCTAGTGGAGTCCCCTTTGCTGCCCGGACTTTTTTAGATATATATCAAGTTAATGGTGTGAGTGGGAGAGATGAAGAGTTGTCTTGAAAGGCTTGTTTTTATACAACCATTTAGTGAAGCAGAGAAAGAGAGAGAAGCTTGTTTTGGCGGTATGAGAGAGAGAGAGCGCGACAGAGCATTTGGTAGGGTGTTGCCTAAATAAAGACCACATGAAAACATAAACACAGTGTTGCATGTTGCCCTCTTTTGCTGTGGTTGCCGTAGTCGTGTTGTCTCATCATCATATCATCTCCTCGCATCCTGGGGTGACCCATAATAACAACACACCACAACCCATCACAAAAGTAAAAAATAGACACGGGAATGTACTGAATGCAATAAGTTGAAAGTTGAAAGTTGAAAAAATAGACATGTGAATGTATTGAATGCAATAAGTTTAAAGTTAAAAAAATAGACATGAATGTGTTGAATGCAATAAGTTTAAAGTTAAAAAATAGACATGGGAATATATTGAATGCAATAAGTTTAAAGTTAAAAAAATAGACATGGGAATATATTGAATGCAATAAGTTTAAAGTTAAAAAAATAGACATGGGAATATATTGAATGCAATAAGTTGAAAGTTTAAAATTTAAAAAATAGACATGGGAATATATTGAATGTGAGAAGTTGAAAGTTTGAAGTAAAAAAATAGACATGGGAATGTACTGAACATGATGAACATGATAGTTAAAAGTTTAAAGCTGAAAAGAATAGACAATAGAATGAATCGAATGTGACAAATTAAGTATAAAGTTAGAAATGTTAGACAGAAAAATACTGAACATAATGAGGATAGTTACAAGTCTAAAGTTACAAAAAAAAGAGGAAAGTGACATTGCAGATTCAGACTTATTCAGGCTTCTTGCTTCCAACTGTAAAGTTTCACCTAAAGTTATTCCCCATAGTTGTCTTTGGAACTGCTTGCCAATTGCTCTGACACATATTGGATTTATCTCCCTTACTAAAATTATTAAGCTCCTTAATCAAAGTGGATCCAATTTTTAAAGTAAAAAGATTTTCCAAATTCAAGGGTGTTGTATTTTCTTAGTCAATTAGTTCCAGAAAGTCATGCAGGCAAAAACAATGTTATGCACCTGACATTTTCCATACCATTTTTTTTTTCCCAAATAAAACAAATAAGATTCTTTTTCCAATAACTAGAACTTAGAAGTTAATTGATGCTGTACACGCTTTTTCAGAAAATAATTTTGTAATTTAGAGAGAACAAGGCTGATGTAAGAGACTGAGCAATGAAACTTAATTATTGAGGATTGGTAATTTGTTTATTGTGGAATTTTTATTGACTTAAAGATGTCAAGGCTATTTAATGTTTGACGCTAAAGAGAGTTTGCTCCCGTTGCAGCATACTAACACAGACAATTCATGCACTGACTGCACTGCTGTATCCTTTCCACTGGCAGCATGTTTTTATTCCTATATTGCCGCCTGACATGTTGGACGTATGTGCCGCACCCACACCATTCATCATCGGTGCACTTCAGGACCAGCTGCCTCGCATCTTGACAATGGATTTAGAAAATGTAAGTCTTGTGAAAATTAAGACAAATTATTTTTCTGCACTGGATGATGATTAAGTTAAGTTAATATTAGCATAATAAGAAAAAAAATTATGTACAAATACACCCCTCAAAAAAAAACACAACATATTAAGTTTGTTTTGTTTTGTCTTTTTGTGGGGGTATTTTGACTTTCTTTGCCAGCTCTTAACATGTTAAATGTATTTTTCCTTTTACATGATAATGTCAGAACAGCTCTCTGGTTTCCCCATTTGAGCTTACTTTTATTTTTTGTCAGATTTCTAGTAAGCAATCACACATATTTTGGTGTACTTGATTAATAATTATTTCTCTCAAAACTATGAAATTATCTTATGCACATAAGTACATCCCTTTTGTTTGAGTGAAAGTATGTTCTGCCTTAAACACAGCATGATAAAATGGGAAATGCTGCTACCTCAACTGCTACTTATTACATTGAAACTGGTATTAAATACAAATCATGAGCTTCAAAAGCAGTTTTACAGACTTTTAATGATTTTTATAAATGATTGATCAGCAATTGAATTAATTTCAACAAACAAAAGAGTAAAAGAGATTTGTTGACAGTTCTGATGGGTAACAGAATGATGTCAGTAACAGTAAAGAGAGCTAGTGTCAAATGCAAATCTGGCCTTGTTACTGAAAATGTCACTTTAAAGTGAATAATGGCACAGTTTTGACAAATTGCCTTTGTGAATCTCCTCGCTGGCGTTTAGTGTAAAATTCACGTTTTCAGTGTAAATTTCACCAACCAATGTTCAGTGTAAAATGATAACAAAGGGAATATGATCCATTATTTATTTTAAACTATTAACATACATTTTTTCCCCCTGTATGCATGCACCTGATTTGTGTTTACTCAAGCAGAATGCTGTACTTAATTTAAACACAAGCCTGATTGTTTTTAATGTAACCAGCAAGGAACCAAAATGTAACAATACATTGAGAGTGTTTATTTTTCTCAATAGTTTTAATAACAAAGGCCAGTTCCACTGTTTACTGATAAATGATGACACACCAAATGATTATAATAATTTAGCTTATATTTTCTCTTTGAAACATTTGTGCATTTTAAAATTAAATTGTATAATATGAAATAATTATATAGTTTATTATTTATGCTTCAAATGTTTGGAAGTGTTTATCCATATTGCAGAAATTAAACCTTTTATACTGGTAGTTCCTTTAATTTTAAATTTGAAACTTTCACCCATGAGATGAAAATTCACAGTGTTCTCTTAGAAGTATTACTTAGTCATTTTACACTTACCATTGTATTAAGATAAGAAAATGGAGCACACCATGTTTGTGCTTAAAAAATTATTAAAAATATATTTGCACAGATTTGTCCAATAACTCATTTTAAATTAATGTTTGAATAATTGTCTCTCATTACAACAAATATTAAGTTTACAACTTTAAAAGTAAACATTTTCCCCAAAACAAAGGTTTAACCAACACTTTCCTTTCTAAATATTTCTTTAGGTCATTGTTGTTGACCTTGACAAAAAACAACTTTTACGGTTGGCTGGTGACGAGTTAACAATTTTGCCAAAGAAAGTGCAACGAGCTCTAAAGACAGCTATCAACATGTGTAAAGTCGATGCAGGTAAAGAAAACTTTTTTTTTTATTCTCAAATTTCCTTGTTGAATGCAGTCTATTTTGTTCAACTTCCATGATTCATTGCTAAAAGTACCCACTGCAGTCTCTTTTTGAACTGAGTTGACAATAAACAGTCAATAAAATTATTTTTGTAGTGCTTTCCAACTCTGTGACTTAAAGTTGTGGTCTTTTGCAAGCAAGACAATATAATCCAATCAGCAGCTTCCTTTCTTCCTTCTTCAAACCATCTCAACTCTTCCCTTTCCTTTTTTTTCTGTCCTTTACGTTTCCTTCCAATTTCTTTCCCTCCTTCCTTCTTTCCCCTTCCTTTTTTTTCTCTTAACTTCCATGACTTCCTTTTTCTCTCTGTTATTTCCTTGTTCCCTTGACTGGCTGACATAACTAATAATGTAGTATTTATTTATTGATTCACTGAATGACAAGAAATGGGTCTCATGAGAAATTTTTTATTCTTTTATTTTAAGTGGTTTATTTGCAAATATATTCAAATTACCAATTAATATTAACTGTGTGAATTGACAAATATATTCATCCAGATGCAGGTAGCTCTCAGTGGCTCATGGTTTCTGAAGCCTTTTTAAGAATGTTTGTGGAAACTATTGGTCACTTTGGCAACCATATCACCACTCAGCAGGATGGAAGCAAAACATTTCAGGTACTTAGACTTGTACTAATAATTGTACTTAGACTTGTACTAATAATTATACTTAGACTTGTACTAATAATTGTACTTAGACTTGTACTAATAATTATACTTAGACTTGTACTAATAATTGTACTTAGACTTGTACTAATAATTATATTAGACTTGTACTAATAATTGTACTTAGACTTGTACTAATAATTGTTCTTATACTTGTACTACTAATTGTTCTTATACTTGTACTAATACTACTAATAATATATAATAATAGTATTATTAAAAATATCATAGAATCACAAATCAACCCACTTCTGGAAGCTGCTATTCTTGTTAATAATCACCCTTTAAATCCTTCATAAATTCTTTTTTCCAAATATTCAGAATAGAATTCAAGACTGATAACTGTTGCTTGCTGGCAAATAAAAAACCTGATAACTGTGACAAGAAAAATTTAAAAATAGTAGTACATTGTAGTTTTAATAATATTTTTTTTTCATCATTATCATATATTTTGTATTAACTTTACCTTAGTGTAAGTTGTACCTTAATAACTGTATTGTATTAATTAACTGTACCTCAGTCAAACCATACCTTAACCATTGCATTTGACTGTTTGAGCAGAAGCCACAATTTATAGCTTCTGCTGTGCGAAAGAGCATCCGCTTTTTTCTGGAATGGTTCACGGAGACACAGATGTTTAATACCTTCATTAACATTCATCTAGAGCGCCAGGAATGGGGCAGTATGGGTAAGCACTCTTGCAATCACAAAGTTTGCCTAGACTGCTACAGCATTACCTGCATGCTTTAGATAGGTTTTTTAATTCATATTGTCAGGTACTGAATTCAAAGCATTAGTAAATGTTTTTACTGATTTTTTTATGGTATTTTTTATGTCCTTGTTTTTAAGAAATTGTTTATGGTTATCATAGGTTGTAATATTGACAGTAGCAACTTATAATAACATTGACATACCTGTGAACTAGATGTATAGTTGAACTTAATCATTGAAGTTCACTTGAGCAAATTTTTCTTTGAGGTTCAAACACTGTCTTTTAAGCAGTTGAATTTGTTGGAAACTGCATTAGGCAGGGAACAGGGAGAAATTGTGCTTTTTTGGGGGGAGGGTCAGTCAACTATTTCCTCCAGTGCTCCTTCTAAGTTCCATTGTTCATCGTTTGAATGTTCTTAATTCAGATAACCATTTTATCAGACTTTATATCTAAGTTCCATTGTTCATCATTCAAATGTTCTTAATTCAGATAACCATTTTATCAGAACTTATATCTAAGTTTCGTTGTCCATCGTTTGAATGTTCTTAATTCAGATAACCATTTTATCAAATTTTTTATCTAAAACCCAAATGAAGAATTTTTATTTGACATGTGGCCTTCTTTCTACTTTCACTTTGACTTTGTCTTATGATGTTGTTTGTGGTTTTAAGCTGAGATTTCATTTTTGTGATATTCTTATATAATTCATCAAAAGATTAGAATCATACTTGAGTAGGAACTCAGCCAATACTATTTAATATCACATTCTTGTGTTTTCGACACTTTCATTCTAGTACCACTATTATAACACTAAGATATCTTATCAGTAAAACTGCTTTAAACCCCAGTGAAATATATCAGTAATGTTCTTTTAGTCAAAACTACTTCCAGTTGAAAAATTTATTTAAAAGAATATTCATTTAAGTTATTAAAACAATAAAAGTGAAAAGTCAAAAAAACAGAAATATATAAATTAATAAATTTGTTGTGTCAGTAATATTGTTTTTCTAATATGGTTATCTTTATGTCTGAAACTGTTGTATATGAACTTACAAAATTAGTTCAAAACGATTCATTTATGCCAAATATGCCCAGGATATTCAAATTAATTACTATGAAGCATTAATAGTTAATTAATGAGATGTTACATTGCACAAGATATTCTTATTAATTACTGTGAAATTAATTAATGAGACATTACATTGCACAAGATATACTGTGAAACGTTAAGAATTAATTAATGAAACATTACATAGTGCAAGATGTCTCACAATTACTGTGAGACATTACATTAATTAATGAGATATTACATTGCACAAAATATTTTAATTAATTACTGTGAGACATTAAGAATTAATTACTGAGACATAACATTGCACAAGATGTAATATTAAGAGTTAATTATAGAAACATTATATGACATAAATGAATTCATGGTCTGTTACTTTAACATTAAGAATTAATTAACAAGACATTATGCTTAACAAGCAAGATATCTAAACTATAATACACGAATTCATTATTTATTACTCACTCTTTTGGCAGTCTGTGTTATTTTGTTTTTCAGACTTGTTCATGTCTCGCTTGCGGGAACAAGCAGAGGGTCCTACAGAAGGATCTCGTCAGAGTGCTATCGGCCAAATTGTCAAGAACATTGGAAAAGCCATTAAAACAAAGCTGGTCATTTGAACTGCTCCCCAACCCTCCCCTCCACCACCACCATTACTTCAGCTGCATAATATTTAAGAAGTCCCAGGCCATGCATTCGTGATGGAAAACACTTTTTGTTTTGTTTTATTGAAGTATGTCTGGAAGTAAAGTATAAGGTATATAGTCTTCTGTAACCTTTTTCCTGCAGGTTAAAGGTTTAGATCACTTGAGGCAAACCCCCTGGGACCTGATTATCAAAAGGTTCCAGTGAAAAGGAAATTTTTACACTGTTTCTCTGGGTCATGACTTCTGGGTGTTGTGAATCTTCTTCCATTAAATTGGTGTGAAAGTAGCATTCAGTGACGTGAAAGGAGATGGATCTATGGAAAAATTTCAGGGTTGGAATCTCCAGGCAATTTTTTTGAGACAAGAATGAAAAGACAGGACAGTCATCCCAGTCTCAAAGAAGCTTTAAGCATCATACAGAACACTTAATCTGCTTACTCTTAACTTCACATCTGTTTCTTTCAGCAGCCGAATGTGTTCACAGGTTCAACTCAGGCCTTTCTTGAGAGATCAGCGACTACAGCCTTGGTAACGAAACAGTGGCTAGCTGAATGTTGGAAGCACGCTGCTTTTGTGAGTTGCCATGCAAAATTGAAATATAAACTTGCAAATTATATGTGAATATGTCAAATCCACATTATGTGCATGTACTAGTAAATCCAGGCAATGATCATCTTAACCCCTTGTTGGTGCAATCTAGAATAGTTGCTAAAAACGCTATACTGCATTGTAGAATGGTCAGTAGATAGTGATTATACTCAAGGAGAGATAACTGTGTAGTCCTTAATTGATTTTGTCCCCTATATATTATTATATCCTGGATTTGAGCAAATGTGATTATTCTGTAAATATGCAGACAGGGTAAAAAGAATAAATAAATTATCTAGATAATGTGCTTTTAAATAACTCTTCCCTTCAGTCATATTAATGTAGAGATTATGATGTAAATATGCAGACAAGGTAAAAAGAATAAATAAATTATCTAGATAATGTGCTTTTAAATAACTCTTCCCTTCAGTCATATTAATGTAGAGATTATGATGTAAATATGCAGACAAAGTAAAAAGAATAAATAAATTATCTAGATAATGTGCTTTTAAATAACTCTTCCCTTCAGTCATATTAATGTAGAGATTATGATGTAAATATGCAGACAGGGTAAAAAGAATAAATAAATTATCTAGAATGTGCTTTTAAATAACTCTTCCCTGAACAGGAAGTTCATTTTTCAAGTATGATGATACTGCAGGGGTAGTCATATTAATGTGGAGATTATGATGTATGTTCAGTTGTCTTTAAATTATATTAAATTGTTATTTAAATTTCTAAATATTTGTAAAATTATTGAATTGTCCTGTGGTTAAAACTGTTTTAGCAAATAGCTAAAATGTATACATGTGTTTATGCTTATATCTGTATTGTTTAAAATACAATAAACCAGCATTTTCTGTGGTCTTAAAAATTGCCTTGAGTTGCAATACATTAGATAACTTGGTTGCTTTTTTCTTCTCTGTCAAAATTATATTTGCAGTGACCTCAAAGTGAGAAATTGGTTATATGTGTTGTCAGCTCTACTCTTAATTGCTTACAAGCAGATAAAGAGTGCCGTTACAAATGTCAGTGATACATCAGATGCGTGCATTTTAACATGCAGTTGATTTTGTTCTTTCTTAACATTTAAAAGAAGGGGGTGGGGAATTCAACTTTTTACTTTGAGTATGTTTAGTGTGAAGCTATGTTCTAGCTTAGGCAATTATAACATATGGCTATATACATTGCAATACATATTAATTTCTGTGGGAGTGGTTGGTGCATGTGTCTTCTCATCCTCTGGAATTTTCTGTGCACATTGTTCTAGTGTTCTGTCACTCTGATACTCTACAGTTGTTTCCAGAATGTTTATTAGGAATATTGTTTTGCAGATTGCTGAGTTCCATCCCCTATTTATTTGAAGGCATTAGTTTCATATTTGAAGAAGTCTGTAAGAAAATAGAAATGCAACCATCCCGATTTTCTAGGAATAAAACCATCTCCAGGGAATAATGCAGAACTACTGTTTGATGTTTGACTATGATCTGCGTCAAGTCAGGAATGTAACCCAGAGAGTATAATGCAGGTTTACTGTACTTGTTATTAGATTTTGATCCGAGTCATGTTAGGAATATAATGCACTGTTTAGGGATTTGTTATGTGAATTTAATCTGATTTTAATCTAATATTTTATTTTGGCTAATAATTCTCTATTTTATTTAGTCTTGTTATTATAGTAAGTAATTCTCATGTTTCAAACTAAGATTTTGATTTTGATTTCCTCTAAGTGTTAGTTTAAATATACATTCTTACTAAGCCGCATGAAAAATATTGACTTGTAAGAAATACATTGAAAGAATTCCTCCTCTAAATAATAAATAATATATAAATTCAGACTTCTTTAATGGTAGGCATTTTCTTTTAATTTAAAGCCTGTGTGCTTTATTAGAATTAGAAAATTTAGAACATAATTCAGAATTTACTTAATTGTATTCATATTTAATTTTAAATGTATTTCCTTGAAACCAGAACTGAACTGAACAGCAACAGAAATGCTGTGCTCAAATTCTAAACTTATAAAAAAATTAAAATTTCATAAATTGCTCAAGGCTTCCAGATGTATAAAGTAGGACATTTTATTGATAATCCAGTGTCTGTGCATCAGCACATTTGTTTTGGTGCAACACTTGACATTCTTTTTATCATAACATCTTCCATTACTGTGATGTGTTCATATCTATTTTATTTTTGTTTGTTGTTTACCTCTATGATCATATCTGCAAGAAGAGTATCAGTAAGTTTAGATCAGAAGACCAGGCTGGTGACATATCTGACTATTTATGGACTACAATCTCTGGTTTTAAGTCAGAATGGTTCTGTGTGAATGGTGCTGTATGCAGATATACTAAAGGCAGATAATTTTTATTTATTTTTTAAAAAGAGACTGAGCCTGAAATTTCCTGTATCTGTTACCATAGCAGCATTCTTTGTTGAGCTGAGAAAGATGTTGCTAAGTGACCTGCATTCACGGGAGAAATTTATCTCTTCAAGGTGAAGGACACCTCAGATTCACTGCACATTATTTGGAAGTTGGTGCTCAAGGGTGACAACACTGAAATTGTGTTATTCCCATCAAGCAGCTCTTAACTACTCATCTCCAAATGCATGCACACATACACAACACACACACACACACACACGCACTTTACTTTTTTCGCCATGACACTGTAGTGTTTGCCTTTAGGTCAATGTTTCCTATGGCATATTTTTCATTCCTTATTTTGTAAAATCTCATCAAATGTTCATAATTTGTTAGGAATTTTCTAATATTTTTTATAATCTTGAATGTTTTTATCTTATGTTATCATTCATGTTTTCAGAATATTCATTACTTTGAGAACTCAGTAATGTATTTAAAACAGTTCTATTGCTCCAAAAGAAGACTGCATTTGTCATTTTTAATTATAGACATAGCAGTGTAATGTGTGTGTTCATTTCATTATTTTCATTAGATAATATTTCAGATGGCCCTGTTTGGTTGTGTAGACACGAGCAACAATAGTGAAAGTTATGGACTGGATTGTGTAGTTTCATGGCACCAAAATGATTGTTTATTTAGGTGCTGTCTATATATGTGTTTACAATCAATACCTCATTTTCGGTTGTATTATGCATCTTAAAAAATATGTAGCATTTGATTGTTCATAGAAAAGTTTAATTGCAGGCCATTGGTATCTTTCACTGCTTGTTTTATTATTTAATTTTAGTCTTGCAGTCCGAAATTGCAAGAAGTGTTGAAACATTTGTAAATATTTTATAACATTTGGTTTGTTAACTTTTTAAACACTAGCTGTTTATCATATCTTTAAGTGCATCACGATTATTTTAAGTTTATATTTAATTTATTTATTTATGTTTTGTTCACAAAACTTAGTGGCTGCAGCCTAGCCATTCAGCTGTTCAGAAGTAGACTGATTAATTTGAATATAAGAGATGTCTTGAATTTGTCCTGAGCTCACTTAGAGTTCATGTTAGTCGGTTATGTTGCAGTACCACTAAATTAATTTTTGTCCAGTTATGTTATTTGATGTTGACTTGTACAGAGTTTAATTTAATGTTGGTTTAACTTTTGGCATCTTTCTTCTCTCATTAGCTGGCAACTTTTTTCCCCCCCAACCACACTACTGTGTGTAAAACATGACACTTTGGGTTAATTTATTGTTGTATATACAGTAGATGTAGAAGTAATGCATGTTTTTTCATACTTGCTTGCTACGTTCTTCTATGAATGTAAGTCATAAATATTTATATATTTATATATAATATTGCTCTGTATGTATAGAATGGATTGGGGGGTGGGGCACATTTTGGCTTCTGCTGATAATCTAGTGGTGCAGCAGTATTTGACCTTTTTTGTTACGGTGTACTTTGATCATTTTTAGAGTCAGAGCTTAGATATGTGTTAGTAAACACATAATTGCACAGCTTACTTGATGTGTTAAGGTCTTCTAACTCAGTAAGGCATTTCACTACTGTACTTCCTGATAGTCAGTACCTGTGTGGGTAGGAGAGCAGAACCTTGATTGCACAGCTTATGTAATATGAAGTCCTCTGTGTCTTAAAAGCATTCTTCAACATTTCATTGTTTCTTGCTGTGCTTGTATGGGCAAAGTATGTTTCTGCCTGCATGTATATTAATAAATGTTCATCAGCATCACATCATTTTCTCCTGTGTAGTTATGTGAAATATTCCTTTGAATGGCAGTTTTTGTATTCTGAATGTTTTGCTGTGTGCTTTTTTATTTTATTTTACTTTTTTTGATTGTTGACGCTTCCTACAGTTTACAGTAAAGCTTTTTTCTCTTGCACATGCTTGCTATGCTGGAAAGTTGTTTTTGTTTCAGGGTTTTTTTTCACATTGATATGTATAAAACAAGGACACTATCATGTCGTTAACCTTTTGTTTGAAATATTTTTTTTTTTTTACTGTGCCATTCAGTAGCAGAATGTAGTCTTTTTTTGTTTAATTGCACTTTTGTATATTTTGCATTTAATCAAAAGGTTTTGTGTTCAAAGTTATTATAATAATGATAATAATGGGTTTTTATTGACACTAATTCTCCAAATGTTATGGCTGCTTAGCTCAGCATTTATGAGCTTGGGAGTGGTTGAGAATCAATCAGGGAAAAATCCCAGTGAGCGAAGCTGGGATCAAATCTAAGACCTGTATGTGATTTTACCTCTCAGCCATTGAGCAGCCTGATTAAAATAAATGTTTTGTAATTTGGAGAATCTAAACTTTTTTTTGTTATTTTTGATAGATAAGGTTACTAGTGTGCTGTTGTACCTTGCATTGTTATTGAAAGCAATATTTCTTGATATATATCAGATAAATGTTTTAATAATAATACATTTTATGTAATTGTAATTATTTGTTTTATGATAAAATGCCACCAAAGACACCAGTTTTACCAACATTTGTTATGAAATGATGGGAGTGTTTTTAGTCACTTTACAGTATCTGCATGAAATGGTTTCTAGGGAGTGTTTAAAACATTCTAAAATTCCTATTTTATAGTGGAAAATCAAAATAAATGCTTTTTTGCCATACATATTGTAATCTTGTTAGACAATTGGCTTTCCCATGAATTGCTTTCATAATTGTACTGCTTTACATGTTGTCTACTTGACAGTGGGTGTCATTTATTTACAGCTTTTGCTCTTTCACTTTACATGGCTTGAACTTTTTATCCATCCATCTCATTAGAATTCCTTTTAATTTTGCCCATCCAAAATTATAATTTATTCAATTTTATTTTAATTTAATTTTATTTTACTTTATCCAACCATCTCATAAGAATTTCTTTTAATTTTGCCCATCCAAAATTATAATTTATTCAATTTTATTTTAATTTAATTTAATTTAATTTTATCCATCCATCTCATTAGAATTTCTTTTAATTTTGCCCATCCAAAATTATAATTTATTCAATTTTATTTTAATTTTATTTTATTTTATTTTATCCATCCATCTCATTAGAATTCCTTTTAATTTTGCCCATCCAAAATTATAATTTATTCAAACTGCACACACTCGTTCTTTTAATTTCTTTTTTAGCCTCATTTTACTCAGCTTTTAACTTTATCCAAACTCACAAATGTACTTGCACATCTGCAGAGTTTGTGTAGATTTTAATGGTTTCATCTGCTTATAGATAGAGATATGTAGAGTATGTGTAGACTTTAATGGTTCCATCTGTTTATAGTTTATAGATAGAGATATGTAGAGTATGTGTAGACTTTATAGAGATATGCAGATTTTGTGTAGACTTTAATGGTTCCATCTGCTTATAGTTTATAGATAGAGATATGATATGTAAAACTTGGCACTCGTAATGGAGAAGAGATTTCCCTTTTAGTCATATCTAGGTAGGGTTGGTGCAGCGATTATTAATGACCCAGTTTTAAAGAAAGTGTGGAGGCAGAGAAGATTATATCTTAGAAAGTCTCATAAAATTGTTGGATCTCTTGATGTGTATGCTCTGTGTACATTTTTCAGTTAAATTTGTAAAACAGTTTATTGCACTTGCTTAAGACAATCTGTATTATTCTTAAGTGGTAATTTTTGTTTGTTTTCTCTTCTTTCTTTAAAATGTGTGTTTGTGTGTGGTGGTGTGGAGGGGGGTTGAAAACAGAATATGAGAATAAACAGTTCATATTTTTCTCTTTTTCTCTCCAATTTTTAAAATAACTTTTATGATGCTTTTATTTTTTATAATTATTAAATGAACTATTTAATATCTTTGTTTTGGGCTTTAGTATTACAGTAATAAATTACACCTGTTTCTTTTAGAGATACCATAGTTTGGGTTTTTTTAAAGTTAATAATTCCATTAAATGTTTTTTGTTGTTGTATATGAAATTCTTTAATTAGTTTAATTGACTGATTTTTTTACCCATTTCAAATAAGTAGTGTTGCTAAGAAAGTTGCTCTCCTTTATATGTTTCTTTAAAGGAAGCAGCATAATTTAAGTGTTATTCATGTTTGGGGCTTGCATAATTTTGACAGTGGCATCATTTTTAATTCATTTTACTTTCTTTTATCAAATAAATACATAAACTTAACACTGCATTTTTATTTCCCGATTTCTTGTTTTATAATAAGATTTTATTTGTTGCATGCAAGAATCAGATAAGCTAACTTGTATATTATCTAATGCTTGTAGCTTCTTGTAAGATTTTGTTATTTGTTGCATGGAAGAATCAGGTATATTTGTATGCAATCTAATGTTTGTAGCTATGCTTTGTGGAATAAGTGTCATTTAAATCTCACCTAACCATGGCAATACCAGTTCATAAGCACTAATAATGATCGGGGTATATTGGCACCTATACCATGGTATCTGTGACTAATTTATCTAGTGTGCCAAGTTACTTCTGCAGAACCCAATAAGCAGTCCTGTGAAGTGTTTAACTTCCTTATAATTTAAGTTCAATTCAAATTAGCAGTTTATAAAAACAAATAAAATATATTTCAAATACAGAACTTTTCTTTTTCAGGATTATTGTCAGGATACACGTAGTAATCATTCAGAGTTAAGGGGTTAGCTTCCATCTTTGTTCTAATTTGTTTACCTCCCTTAGCATTGGCTTTGTTTGTTCATCCAAAGCCTATAAGTATAAAATGTCTTCAATGAATATTAAATGGATTGTTTGGTAAATGTAATCATATTTAATATTTATATCACTTCCCCCACCAAAGGAGGATGATAGAAGGTGTGCATCAAACTAGGTGCGACCTGTTTCACCCCCTTCCGCCAGCCCTCCTGCCCTTCACCTCAGAATCACTGCAAGGCTGTGGGGCTCCTCCAGAAATAGCCCAAGACTGAAAACATCATGTGGCTTCTGGGGTGGGAGAGAGCGTAACACACATTTATTTCGTTTTGTTCATCAGTTTCTTTCAGACTAATGCATTCATTTTTTGTGGGGTTTTACACATTATAAACATTTTGCAATGTTTTTTCTGCTTTTAAAGTGGACATTTTTTTAAAAATAGCTTGTAACAGTATTCTGGATCTAGGTAACAATATATTCACTTGTATTAATTTAAATTACATACCTGTTCATTCAGAGTCTGGTGTGGTGATTTATTAAAAGTAATTTATTCAACATTCTACGGCATAGAAAAAGGTAACTCAAGCAATATTTGCACACTTTGTGAATATATTTACAGTTCACAAACTTCTTTTAACAATCTGCTGGAGAAGTCCAAAAGTACTTATTATTATAGATAAGTTGTATTCCTATCCCCACCTCATCCCAGATATTTTGGTTCTCTTATTTGGGACAGTCTCATCTGCACTGTGGTTTTCTTTTCTGTTTGTACTAATATTTAGATGTCGTGGTCATTATATAGAGTTGAGAGTGCCATTGATTTTTTTAATGTAAATGTGTGGACTTAGGTGACAGATTAAAAAAAGAAGAGTATATACATGTTTTTTTCTTTTATTTGAGGGTATAATTTCTTTTATTTGGGGGTGGAGAGAGAAACTGAAGAATTTGTACCCTGTAGCCTATATTCTGATTTGGTGCATCAGTGGTAGAAAATAAGAAAGCAATTTGACTGTGCTTTGATTTGATCCTCTGGGTCCTATTTCACATCTGAAAAACAGAACTGCTATTGATTTTGTTAAGCGATATCAAGATCAAAAGGTTCAGTATTACACTAGAGTAATTTCAATTCAAGTAACATTCATATTAATAATTAGATGGGTTGTTTTTATATTTTTTAATGCCTCTTTTCTTAGACACAAGTACATGTTACACCCCTTACTGCAGGGACAATTTAAGAAAAATTATAATACCATTTACTTTATAGTTTTTCTTTATTTTACATGTAGACATTAAAATTTGAATATTTTAAAACCGGATTAAGTATAAATATAACGTGTGTTGCATTTATACTTTTTCAGTGTTTTGTTAAATATTTTGTTTCTTAGATTAATTTAATTTGTAAAATGACTTTAAAATAGTTCATCATAAATATATTGCAAATGATGTTCAGTATGTGAAATTAGATTTTATAAGTAAAATAATATTGGATGTGCACAAATCAAAAGATAGGTAAAATAATATGTATTCCCATTTGACCACCCACCCACCCACCCAAAAATGTTTGGTTTCTTAATATGTACACATCAAATGTTCATGTCTTAGAAATATTCAGAGAAATAACACACCATGTGTTTCATTTTTTTAATTCTGACATGTTTGTCTTTGGTCACTTGTAGTTGTATACAGATTTTTTGTGTAAGTATGTATAATTTTTCTTAATGTCCAAATTGCTTAGACAATTTTACACATAACAAATAATGTTATGTATCATATGTATGAAGCTTTTTCCAACAATAATGTATGCACATAAAATAAATAAACATTATTTGGACTCTCCACAGAAAGTATTCTCAGAATTGTACAACAGATGTTTTTTTTAATTGTGAACTAGTTCCACACCCGCAACCAGTGACATGTATGGTTGCAATCCTCTCACACTTCCCCCACACTAATGTTTTACCCCTACCTGCATCACATTTATTATTTAGCAACATTACAGAGTAATCATTTTCACTGTCACATGCACAAATATTTCCTAAGGGCACACAGTTCATGTCTTTAGCTTTGACTTGTTGCAAGTGATGGGTGTGAATCATTGCCATTGTTTTTCTTTGCCACAGAACAGCTCACCTTGCTTCTTTATGTAGGGGGCGCTTTCGGCTTCCGCCGCTTTCACATCTCACCTTGCCAAGAAACACTCTTGTTATATAGCTTATCACAGTCACCTTTGTCAGTGCCGAAGGTGTACAAGATTTCTGAACAAGCTTCAGCCATTGCTAGATGTCATTTTCATGGTTAGAATCTGCAGTAATAGTGGAAGCAGATTTGTCCCTTTTTCCTCTATTCTAAAACTTTAAAAAAATTCACTACAGTCTTAATATAGTATACATTGGTGAAAAACATTTAAGCACAGGCAGAAGGGCTGCCACAACATATTTATCCAGCAGATGAAGGCAGAGTAAGTTCCCTTAGTATATTAATTTTAGATAGACATTTTATGTCTTTTGCAGAATAAGTTGCATCATTATCGACTTATGTGTCCTGGACAGTGAAAAGGTTAAAGTAAACTAATATTAAAGTTTCATAAATGCTTACTGCAATTTCTTCATAATTTTTTTTTTGGTAGTTTTCACTTAGGTTTGCTGTGTATCATCCTATTTTTCCCTATATATGTTTATAATCTTATTGGTTATTCACATTTACCAATCTTTGCATAATGATAATTTTAATGTGTGAATAAAATAGCTACCTACAAGGAGAATGCATTTCACTTACCTGTCATTGATGATCAAGTTTTTTTCCTCACAAAGGTTGTTTGTCATGATTAATCAAGTTTTCTTTTTTTCTAATATCGCCTTTCATCGATGATCAAATTTTCTTTCTCTCAAAGGCTGCCTTTAATTTTTTTGTCATTGATGATCCAAAGTTGCCTGTCATCGATGATCAATATTCATTTTCCTAGACTGCCTTTCGCTTACTTGCCTGTCATCACAGTTTTTTCACTCAATGTTTGCCTTTTGTTATTTTAAAACTTTTTGGTATTTTTGGTTGTCCAGAAATGTCTCTCTCTTCACTTGTCTTGCCACTGGCATATTTGCTTTTGACAGTTCTGGAAGCATACAATATATTGTCAGCTTGAAAAAAGAATGATCATGTTGATGATATTAGTAGTAGTGATAGTATTTGTTGTACCTCTGGAATATTTATTTTTATTTCACTGGACATAGTGATATTATAATTTTTTACTGGCAAATTATGGGACTATTATCAATATTATTAATATTGTGTCACTATTATGTATAAAATTAAAACTTATATTTCAAAAGATTGTTTGTTTTTGTTGTTTTCCTTATAGTTTTTTTTAAAAATGTTTTCTTATTACCATATCTTTTTTCTAGTACAGTCACTCTTTTTCAAAGCATAGCATTTTCAACTTCCTACGTTTTAGAAATGTTTCAGCATTGTCAGTATGCCTCAAGAAACGGCCATTACTTAATCAGTTCACTGTGAATGTCCATGTTTTATCAGTATTCAAAAAGTTAAATATTGTCTACTCTACTTTATTAGTCAAGGTTTTAATGCTTTCTTTACATTCTAAGCTATAAAATCATTTCCCATAGCTAGTGTATACTCATACATTTTGAGTTTTAAATGCCTATTGTAAAAGCAATAATTATCTTTCATTTTGTTCCATGTTAATTGCATATATTTATTTTTAATGATTTTAACTGCACCTGTAAACAACTGTGATAATTAATTGTATTTGCAATTTTTCTAACCTTTAAAAGGCTAAGTATTTATGTTTTGTATGACTCTACTAAACAAAATGGTTTGACAAATTCTAATCATTGATTCGTCTCTAATTATGGGAGTCGTAGAAATTATTTTTGCTTTGAATGCTTGTATTCTAATTTCAGAGTAATGACATTAAATTGTTTTGCTTAGATGTCTTTTTTTTTACAATAATCTTTATGCAGTCCTGCATCTTCATAATTACAGCATCTTGATAATTCTTAATTTATTCTTCCACAGTATTGTTTACAAACACCTGTTGTAACTTCTGGGCCTCTGTTCTCTTTAACACTAATAGTTTTTACTATGTATTCATTCAGAACTCTCCCATTCCATGACTCCATTCATTAGCAAATTGTGTATCCCTTTGTTTTGAGGTTTTAACAAGTGACAGAAAACAGTTGAAATTTGCTAAATTTCCGGTGACGCCTTAAAGTCTTTTTTGTCACATGGTTTCTTTACATTTTTAAACTTGGACAGTACCAAAAACAAAATTATATTACTTTGTAAACATATTTTTGTATGGTTGTAAGAATGCTATCTGGGAATGATTATTTGATTGTTGGGTTTGGGGGTGGGTTGTTTTTTTTTTGTTTTTTGTTTTGATAGTGCATTTTGGTTTTCTTTGAAATATTTACAATAGCAAATGTGTAATTGCCTTCTCTCTTCATTTTCTTGTCAGTGATGGTATACAATACAGCTTGTATTTTAAGTTACATGCAAACATTATGAATAATACATGTCTTCATTCCATTTGAAAATTGTCTGTTTATCTGTGTTACATTCATTATATTTTACACATCATATTAAGAGCCCCAAGACACTATTACAGTTTTAGTCATCATGAAAATTTGGGTGATACTATTAAAAAATTGCCAATAATGTGTTTGTTCTTTTTTCTTCCTTTCTTTAATATCAGTGTTAAAATATATTTAAAAAGCATATATACCTAGCTGCAGAATTATGCAGTATTTTGTATTTTTGATATTTCCATTTGTAAGCCTCTCTTCTTAAGATCCTTGGTATATGTAACCAGTTCTTGATAATCAGATTCTTGCTTTTGTTAAGTGTACTTTTTATACCTACAATTATGAGAATGACAAAATCCATAAATTTATGATTTACATCCCTTAGGCTGGCAGTCATGTGCTGGTTGTGCTGCTTTGTGTGTATACATCATAGTATGAGACCATGTCCAATATTCAGTCCATACCTAAATTCCACAATAACGAAGTTGTCCTGAAATACTGTACTGGCTAGTCCCAAAGTGAAAGAATTTGACTAAAATATATAATCCATATCTTGATCATACATGAAAGTATTTGTCTGAGTATACAGCCCATGTTTAAATATTTGTTAAGTTATTCTAGTATGCAATCCAAATTCACTTGAATATAGTTGTTCAGCTATACAATCCTAGATGTCACTTGAATGAGGTGGTTCAGGGATCTATTGAGATCCCGCCCACATCAAGTGTACAGTCCATTTCTAGAAGCCACTAGAATGAAGTTATTAGAATAGTATCCACACTTAATCCCATGTAAATATGTTGTCCAAGTGTACAAAAAACATTGACTCCATAGGAATGAATTGTAAGAATAATTTAATTCCTGACCCCACAAAGGAAGTTGTCCTTATTTAACTCCTATACTTTTAACCTCTCATTAAGGATCTTGTTCAAGATACTATCTATACCTCCAAACCTCCACATCTTGTCCAAGTATATACTTTATACCCTTGACCCACAAGGGTCCAAGAATTCAGTCTTTATTTCCAGACACATAAGGAAGTTATCCAATTGTACAATCTCTACAGTCTGTCATGTGAAACAATCCTTAAGTAAATGATCCGTTTCTCTGACCTCCACATAAAATTGTGATCATTTTTATAAATACATGGTTGAAATAAAAATAAACACTGACCCACTGGTAGAGTCTTCTGAGTACATTTAAAAACTAAGTTTCCAAAAAGGCATGAGACCTGTTCACTATAGCTGAATTCCTTCCTATCCCCACTTTGTTTATTAGAAAAAATGTCAGCGTTTATAAAATATGAAACATCCAGTGCTCTCAAGTAGTATTACAGAAGTCATTTTGTTTATTATGACATAATGACACTACATGTACTTTTAATAAAGAAGCTTTAATTTTAGTTAAGGTGCAATGTTTCATTGTTGGTTTAATGTTTCTTTTCAATATTTACTTACCATTGTGTGTTGCTCTTCGTCAACTGCTTCTTTGAATGATGTTATTGCCTGTCATAGGTCACAGGGTCTATTTAGATCATATTGTATTTGTTACATAAAATTATTTAATTGCCAAGTGATTTGTGTCTTTTGTTGGAATGAATGGTAAGCATTTGATTAGAAAATAAAATGAGAATGAATATAAACGTAAAATCAAACCTTAAAATTCAAAACCTTAAACCATAAGTTGTATTGTCACCAATCAGTTCACACCCTTAGTCAAAGACCTTTAGCATTAAGACGTTTTATGGAACTATTGGGTTTTACATGGATTTTTTTTCTTTACAGTCTGCAAGCATCTTTCAACAGAAACAGAACTTCATTTTGGCCTGTCAGTAAGAAAAGCTAACTCATCTACTGCTGCAGTTTTTCTGAGTAAATGTATCTTTTTGCAATATGATTTTTTTTTTAATCAGCCAATGGCCAAGTGCTGATGATTTGTTGACCAGCATCCAATGTTTGCAATTACTGCGAAATACATAAGTTGACAGACAGTCCATTGTTCATACGGTTGAGTGTATACAGTTACTACTAAATACAAAGGCTGATAGTCCAGTGTCCAAACAAACTTGTTTTGAAAATGCTTCATTACATACAACTGAAAAAATGTATGAAGTACATTATTTAGATGTAAACCTGTCATTCAGTAAAGAATTTGAATATTTTATTATTGAAAGAGCTATTCTCCTTTTCAGTCAGTTCAAAGTTATTTCCAAATGTCTGAGAACCAAAATTGTATTTCTAACAAATATCATTCTTTTTTTCTTTTTTAAAAATTTTGTTCACAGACACCCTCATTCAAACTAGTTAATTCAAGACACTTTTTTCCAAAAGTATTTTTATTCAGAAGTGATATATAATTATAAACAATATGTAAAGTATACCAGCTAAGAAATTGGAGTTACTGAACCTATAATATCATTATGCATCTGAGAAAAACTGAAGAAAATACATTAACAATATGTACAGCAATGTCTCCTTTAACAATCACAGTTCAGCATTACTTCCCTGGCATTAAATCACTGGCATTTCAACCACTGCTCAGAAGATATTTTATTTCTAAATTCCACACAAGGAAACAGAGAAATTACACTAAAACTGTTTTTAAAAATTAGAAATAACATCTGCAAAAACCAAAAGGGTTGAGGTTAGGGGTAAAAACTTGATTAAAAGGTAGTAATAAAGTGTTTGTATTTTCATAGAATCTGTTTGAGAAAAAAAAAGTTTTGCTTTAATCTTATCATCAAAATTAAAAAAATCATCATTTCAAAAGTACAAAACTGTGTTTACTAATTTCTGTTTCAAATATTACATGTTTATATTTAGTGACTGTTATGTATAACTACAAATAATCAATAATGTCTATGCTATTCACAATATGTCATTTTTATTAAATATTTACATAGACCTGATCTTTAAATTTAATTATATATATATATATACACAGAGAGTGCCTATTTTTTGCAAATGGAAAATATATAAATACATTGCTTTATTTCAAGGGAGATAATGTGGTCCTTTTTGAGTGGATAGATGAATTAAGGACATTGCATTCCCAAAAGAAAAAATCTAAAATATATGTATATTTTAATTTTGTGCACAATACTACAGTAATTTTTAAACACAGATAAATAATGCACAGTGCTTAAGAAAAAAGCCATGATACAGGTAAAAAACTGTATTCAG
This sequence comes from Sinotaia quadrata, assembly GCA_028829895.1. NCBI lineage: Eukaryota > Metazoa > Mollusca > Gastropoda > Architaenioglossa > Viviparidae > Sinotaia > Sinotaia quadrata. The sequence continues at coordinate 41,872,146 of CM054184.1, read as the reverse complement.
GGTTTGTGGTCTTTGGGGGTTTGTAAATCTCTGTGAAAACCAAAGTCACTTCAGTATTGTTAGATTGTCTTTAAAATGTTTCCCTAGCTGCTCTCTGGGGTCCTAAAAACATATCTGGATATAATGTTTGGGACTAATAGTAAAAAGGATTGTACAACTTATAGTTAACGTCCACCTTTTCTTCATTTTATATTTAAAGTACAAAAAGAAAATGCACATTTTAAAATTAAATTTGGACTGTTTAAATTCAGAAATTTAATTTGAGAACTATTTACATACAAAAAAAAAAGAAATTAAACCAGTTATACAAATCCTATGCCTGGTACAGTACCAATATTTAGACTGCAATATAATCTAGTTCCAAAATAAGTCTCTGGTTTTTAAAGACCTTTAGAGTCAAAGCAATAGATAGCAGCAGTTGCAAGCAAGTCTGTTAAAATAAAAATGAAGCACAGGATCAGTGATCATTCTTGTTTAAATTTCATGTCCTGAAGCACTTAAATAAAAATCCATGGAGCACAATAACATAGCAGATCAATAAAATATAGCTCTGTTAAACAGCAATCTGTATACAAAACACCATAAAATACATTAAAGTAATAGAAACAATTATATATATATAATGGTGTTTACCTGTGTAATGGGGCCTCCATATATATAAGGGAATGTCTCTATTTTTTAAATAATTAGTTTTCTTTATTAGTAACAGCAGCTAACATACTTAAATAATATACTGCAAAAATCATGAACATACATAGCCCATAAGCCATATGACTGCAACAATGTAACAAATAAAATGTAAATGACTGTTTGGTTTTGTATATGAGCAGCTTTACATTTACTTATTAAATTTGTGAAAATATTATATCTGGTTCAAGTGAAAAATGGTCGTTTCCTACTGAGCAACATGAGACTGAATAGAAAGTCATAAGGATACACAAAAATTGTACAAAAAACATTTCCCACAAGAGGACAAATATCTATTATAATTTTCATTAATGTTTCATAGTTTGATAAGGGCCTGTTCAAATATTGTTGAAGGAGCTATAAAATATACTGATTGTGAATAAGAGTTATCTAAAATCTATTCAAACAGCTGTTTGATTTCTAGATACAATTAAGAATCATGTTGTAAAGATCTTTGCAGTTTAACATAACTATTAACTATTTGAACCTATTATTCTTGCAAACATTAAATAAGATCTTGGTAATTTGTGTTTCATATAATAATCAGAAAACAAATACATGTAACTGCTTTTTTAAAAAATAAAAATGACAAAATATAAATCAAATGATTAAAATTTTTTGGTATATATGATGCATACAAAGTGGTTATTAAATAATGATATAGATTATTTTGACAGAATGTACAGATGTTTTTTTTTAAAACATTCATAATATATTTTCATGCTTTCTGAAAACTTTACAAATGTAAAAGGTATTCAATACCAATGAAACAACATTATTTTTTAAATACTCTATTATATGATCAATATTTTACAGCATGGTATTTGCTTCTGGCAAGGATTTTTTTTAAATGGTTGTGTAAAGTATACAAACTTAATCACAAAAACCAAGATTCCACTGTATTACATTTTTTAAAATTATTAAACTAATAACTTTACTGTAACACATATTACACAAACACACTTTTATAATAAAAACAGCAAATTTGCATTTACATGCCATAAAGTGATTAAATCTTTACATAGACATATATGGTAAATACAAAATCAAGTGAGGCAAGTTACCAAAATACTTATGATTAAGTTAAAAGTTTCAGAAACTAAATTTGCTTATGATTGTTACTTCTAATCAAAGTGTTTTGATTTGTTCAGAGATAAAGAAACCATCAACATGTCTAAGACCAAACTGTAAACATGACCAAGTCAGGACATAAACTGTCAATATGACCAAGCCATAGTACACACTACCAGGACGACTCAATCTTGACACAAACTGTCAACATGACTGAGTAAGACCAAATTGTTAACATGACCAAGTCAGGACATAAACTATCAATATGACCAAGCCAAAGCACAAATTATCAACGTGGCTAAGTCATAACAAACTATCAATATGACTCGGTCATGAAACAAACTGTTAACATGGCTGAGTATGACCAAATTGTTAACCTGACCAAGTCAGGACATAAACTGTCAATATGACCAGGCCATATCACAAATTATCAATTTGAATGAGCCATGACAATGTCAACAAGACCAAAACCATGACAGAAAATTAATTCAACTTGTTAAATGAACCATAAAACATGGATTTGTACAAAATAGTTTGAACCTATTGCTATGAATTTACATATATAAACCACTGATGGTTGGTTAGGCAGAAACACATAATATGTGTAAATAAACTATACAATCTTATAGATAGACTATTTTGACAAAAATTTAGTAGGTTCATTTATGCAAATGCATGCATGCACACACACTCACTTACAAATTAGAATTAAGAACTCAGATGCAGACAAGTGCATTGGAGTTCTATATTCTAAAGTCTCTAAAATAGTTTTTAAAGCTTTACTGTAGAGAGAGACAACACTTTCACTCAGACAACAATTTGGTCTGTACTCAGAGCTGTAAGTCACAAAATGCAAGAAAAAGAACTTTAAGGAAAAATAAATTATTGGCATCCCTCTCTCTATGTACTAAATCTGCACAATAGTCTCTTGATAAGTGATCTCTATTCAGAAATAATGTATAGAGTGAACACACCTTTCTATTAAATAAACGCTTTTATTTTTAATGTTCAATATTTTTCATTTTGATCAAAAAAGTACCTCACAACATAGTTCAACAATAATGTTAACAAAAAATTAATTTATTAAGTAGCAAATTAATGTTATGTTGTAATAATTATAAAAGTGATCAATAGCAATACAATAATAACTCAAAATGAATAGAACAATATGCACAAATACTTAGTCCGAAATCATTCATAATTAAGCTAATTTGCCAAAGCATGACAAAAGAATACAGGTGCCATATAGATTTAATTCAGTTCTGAAAAGATGGAAAGGCATAAAATTATGTTAATGTTGTTGAAATTCTCATGAGTGAATTGAATAAATGAGCTTAATAAAATTACCTTCTGGGTTATGTATCATCCTGGGTCTAAACCTTAGGGTTATTATAGTAATTATACACGATACATTTAAATGAAATGATGCATTACATATGAAATGACATAATAAATGAAATGATGCATTACATATGAAATGACATAATAAATGAAACGATGCATTACATATGAAATGACATAATAAATGAAACGATGCATTACATATGAAATGACATAATAAATGAAATGATGCATTACATATGAAATGACATAATAAATGAAATGATGCATTACATATGAAATGACATAATAAATGAAATGATGCATTACATATGAAATGAGAATAAATGAAATTATGCATTACATATGAAATGACATAATAAATTAAATGATGCATTACATATGAAATGACATAATAAATGAAATGATGCATTACATATGGAATGACATAATAAATGAAATGATGCATTACATATGAAATGACAATAAATGAAATGATGCATTACATATGAAATGACATAATAAATTAAATGATGCATTACATATGAAATGACAATAAATGAAATGATGCATTACATATGAAATGACATAAGAAATGAAATGATGCATTATATATGGAATGACATAATAAATGAAATGAGACTGAAAATATCTTGCACCAACACTACCATCTGCAAAATCAACAGACATTGGCAGTGGTGGGTAAGAGGAAACATCAATTATTATTTTAATTTAAAAGTGCAAATCAAGATTTTGATCATTTAAGTAAAAAATCTCATGATGATTGATGTGGAGTATTTAGTGCACATTGTTAAAACTATAAATCACAATGTAAGACGTGCACTTTGCCAACAACAACAAAAACATCTAATCACAAGGTGTAAACTTACAATTTGAAATATTAAAAAAAAAATTTCGTTGTTTGTTCAAAAGCTGAATAGATAAATGACACAGTATCGAGAGCAAAAATGATCACTTATCATTTGTACATACTGGCACACCAAATTGTGAGCAAAATGTGTGCAATAAGAATTTCAGATGGAGCAACATGTAACTACTTTATTTACCACTGTCGTGGTCCTGCCTGACGGAAAAATGTACAAAGAAATGTTTGTATCTTCATGCTATTCAAAAGTAACAATTAAACAATCTCTCTCTCTCTCTCTCTCTCTCTCTCTCATTTTATATATAAATGTATACCTGTATACTTTTACATATAAAACAGGCATGATTAGAACCACAAGAAATGTGGAAGATACATGTGATGTTGAAATTCAATTTAAACACTTTAAATAAGAGCATGAAATACCTTCATTCAAATGTCATGTGACACGTGCAGGACATCATTCTATTTGAAAACTATCGCCCATCATTGTCAAAATTACAATTCTAAATTATTACAGTTAATAATATCCAATAACAAAGGTTTAAATAATTCCACTACAACACACGCAAACACATAAGACTGCTCATTCAACATTAACAAACTGAAAGCAAAGCATGTCCTCCACAAGTCTTCTGATATGTCATATTTGGAAACAAAATTCTGCCATGTAACTGGCAAATCATGCAGTTAATAAAACAATACTTTAAGTATTCCAAAAAATATCTACAAAAAATGAAATGCTAGCAACGTTCATGAGTAAAGGCATTTGCATAGCAGGTCGAATGTTTTACGACTTGAATATTTACAAGAGCTTCTTTCGGTCACAAAATCCAGTGATACCCTTCTACTGAAATGAAAACCCTGTCATATGCTCAAAGCACAGAAAAATTTTGATTTAAAAATGTCACAAACACAAATTCACAATTCACACTTCTGCTAGTCACACTCTCCCTCAATTTGTAACTTTTGAACGTTGCAATTAATAATCTCAGTATTAACAGTAGTTTTTTAAAATAGAAATGAAATATTTTAAGGACACTTTCCAAATGGGCAACTGAATTAACTGAGGAGGAGTGACTATCACATTAATTATATGCCAACGGTGCATTCCTTACTGCTACTTTTTCGAGCGAGTTAAACTAAATGAGCATGCTCCTCCAGCAGTGCTTCAATAAATGATGAATGGAAAATTTCTATTGGTAAGAGTCAACATCTCTCTGACCTAGAAAATAACAATCTTGTATGACCCTTAGACTCTGACACCATCATACTCTTCACCCTTTAAAATGTTATATTTTTATTTCATTTTCTTATTTCTGTTTTTACCTCTCTCTCAAGAATACATGCATGCATGTACACAAACTTTTTCACCATGCAAACATATCAATCCAACACAAATCTTCTTGCTGTGCTGAGCATGGGTTAACTTTCACAAATGTTTCTGCATACTGGCAAAAAGACCAAATGTTATTACACATCTTCCTCTGTCAACTTCTTGTAGGTTTTGACATAAGTAATAGTTCAAGTAAAATAATCAGACCATATTTTCCTCTGTCAACTTCTTTTAGTCCTTGACATGAATAATAATGTAAGAAAACGAGTAGACTCTCTCTTCTGCAATGCTGTTAAAGAAATACCTGGCCGTGGACCTTACCCTCTGCAAGATTTGTACTTTTTATCATTGCTGGTCTATCAGCATACACAGGTAAAGATTGTATTAAACTAGTTCGCCATCATGTTCCTGCAAGTTTTGTTTCACAGAACAACATTTGCTTGTCTATTCTTCTGCACATTGACATCAAACCGGTCAGGTCTGTTTGACATTTCTGCTTCATACTGCTTCTTGATATCTGCAAACTGTCCACCAGACCACGTTTTGCGTCGCTCAGCTGCAAACAGAAATAAATCTGCAATATGTATTCATTGTGCAAGAATGAATTGGCAAATTCCTCTTTTTTTAAAATGTATTTGCTAACAGCAAGATCTGTCCAATTTAAAAACAAACAAATAAACAAAACCAAAAACCTTTAAATATAAAAATAATGATAGCAAGATGAAAATAAATCATTAGTTTTATTATTTCACAAGTTGCATCAAGATATCCCACATGCAGCTAATATATATCTACTCATTTGTACCTTGTCATGGTGTCTGATATTAGGGTGGTCAGGAAATAATTTTAAACATATAACCCTCTTTCCTTATGAGTTGTTCATCCTGTGTACTCGTTTCTTTTGTTATTTGACATATATTTGAAAAATCAATGCTATATTGTCCAGGAAAAACAAAATGTTTTAATTAAAACATGTGCATTATACTGTGTATATTATTTTCTTGCTGAATTCAATGGACACCCTGCATATGCTTAATGACAGATTGTGAGACGTCACATTAGACAATTAACTCTCTGTTAACAGGCAATTTACTTTATGTACCACAAGTCAACTCATCAAACAGCTGTTGGCTTGTATAGTATGTACTGTGTGCTGAAAGAGTTAAACATGTTTCATTTTTTTGTTTCCAGTTTTACATTTATCAGGACTAGATCTGGTCCAATACAAGCAGAATAAAAATGTTTCTATTATATACAATAAAAAAAATCAATGTGAATAATAAACAAAAACTAACATTTTTCGAAAGAGCAAAAGGCTGAATATTCTGACATGCATTCAGGTGGCTGTTAAGTCTAGACATTGGCTGTATAAGCAGGGGTTGGAGATCAAACCCCATCCTAATGATTTTGCAGTTAGAGATTTTTCAACCCTCACACCCATTCCCTAGGTCCCCTGGCCAGAGCTTATCAAGCTACATCCAGACTATAAAAAAACTTTAAATAAATACACTGTGCTAACAAAAGTATCTAAATTTATACTATTACATTTTTAAGCTATTAACATATCTACCAATGTTTATTAAAAACAGGGAGGGGGGGAAGTCCAATACCTGCAGCCTTTCTACTTTGCTGTGTGACTTGTCTTGCCAACTCTTGGTTCAGTGTCAGCAACTGTGCCCGCTCCTGTTTTTCTCGAACCACCTGACTGTGTACCTGCATTGGTTGGATTGTGTTGAGGTCGGGTTGTGACATAGAGAGGATGCTGCAAAAGTTGGACAGAGGACTAATTTTAGACAAATACTGAATAATGGTTGCTGATCAAAAAATTATGTATGCAGAGCACACAAAAAAATAATCTGCCATAAAATATTTCTCATAGAGTTCACTGTTAACTTTATTCCCTTATCCCCACAACTGACCTAGACTCTTGTAGAATTAATTTACAGAATTCTGTCACTTACAAAACAACAATAAATGACCCCCTACAGCAACAGCAACATTAACAGCACAGTAAAATAATGGTTAACATCTTATTCAATTATTATTTCATGTCAGGAATTAAATGTCAAAGAGGTGGCTGAAAATGCTTTAGAGAAAAATGGTGACTGTATGCTCTACTTAATGACTGTAATACATTGATTGTATGAACTGAACAATAACAAACTAAGTGTTTGGATTCACTTACTGTATAGCAAATTGCTGAGTGTGTAGGCTTTATAGTAAAACACCGACTGTATACAGACTGCAGAGTAAGAGACTGACTATACAGTTTGTAAACCAAGAAACTGACTATACATCTTGTAAACCAAGAAACTGACTATACAGTTTTTAAACCAAGAAACTGACTCTATAGCTTGTAAACCAAGAAACTGACTTTACAGTCTGTCAGCCAAGAAACTGACTGTAAAGCTTGTAAAAAGAAAATGAAACTGAACCTATAGTTTGTAAACCAAGAAACTGTTTGTACAGTTTGTAAGCCAAGAAAATGAACAGTTTGTGAACCAAGACAGTGAATGTACAGTCTGTAAACCAAGAAACTGAACAGTTTGTAAACCAAGAAATTGACTACAGATTGTGAACCAAAAAAGTGAGTATTTACAGTTTACAAACCAAGAAGCTGACTGACTGTACAGTTTGTAAACAAAGAAACTGACTATATAGTAATAAACTGAAGACTGAAAAGTAGATCAATAACTATACAAAATGATTAACCATATCCAATAGATAGCATAGCAATAACATTGACTATGTGTTTCAAACAAAAAGCCAAATGACTGCATGTTTTGTGTATCAAGATAATGACTCAGGTAATGAGAGAGCCAATGACTATATGAATAGGCACTGCATCTATGGATAGATATAAAGATAGACATGGACTGTATGGATAGACAAGGACTATATAGAAAGGCAGGGACATTACAGCACATGGACAACATACAATGATTACATAACACACCGATGAGTAAGAAAAAAGTATAGTAGTAGGTATTCCAAACATCGCTGAATGGCTGATTGGGACGTTGTTTTGTCAATTTTTCTACATTTTCAACACTCATGTTTCCTCTGTATATTGAAGCTTTGTAAAATAAAAGCACATGAAACAAAAGTTTGTTCTCTGTTCTGTCTTTCTGTGTGTTTTGTTTTAATAAATAATTGTGAAAAAGTAATAATAAGTTATTCAGAAGTTGCCAACCGAACGACTTTTTTACCAAGCCGCCATAACTTGTCCGGCGGTAGCGCTTAACACATGCACTCTTTCTCGGTCCATCAGTAAGTTCGTGGTACAGTAATCTAAAAATAATAACGGTTTTCATGTAGGGGAGAGAACAAGGTTCATTTCCATACTAAACAATTCGCGGGAATTTCAAAATAAAGTGAAATACGGTTAAACTTAAATTTTCTTAAATTACGTTCATGGTGATTCCGATAACATAGCAGCTTTAAAAGATACCCAAAAATAGGAAAATCCCTCATCTATAAGTCTGTATAGTTTGTTTGAGTTAAAAAATACTGTGCAAGAATTGAATTGCGTTGAAAGAACTGTGGTCAATTACCGAAGACCGAAAACAACAATGGCGGACGGTATCGTGTACCGTAGTGATCAACTCAGCGACTTTGAACCAGTTTCCACTTTGCATTCTCGTGCATCACTCTGTTTGAGGACGTTATTTGATAAGTTAAATCAATTATTTTCAGTTTATAGCATACATTTTTTCGTTTAAAGGACCATATTAACCGATAAATAAGAATTTTCAGTGTCCATAGGCCTACGGTAGCGTTCGTCTTTTAAGGCGTTGAGGGTGAACACGGAAAATAACTTTGTGAATTTATGTCTGCCTTATCCATAGCTTAAGTTTTGTATCATTCAATAGGGGAAAGATTTATTTGCAATATAATGTATTTCGTTTATTCGGATCGCGTGTTATTTGTTTTTAATTCTTTTTATTTTGTGGTCACGTGACCACTTTTTTCGTCCATTACTGCTTTAGCAGGGTACAGTGTAAACAATGAGTAGATCACTAGATGTTTGTTTTTTTTAATTTTAGTTATTATTTTTACCAGATTTTCTTTTCTTTTTTTAAAATTCTGATAGACACGAGTGAGTTATATCTTTATTTGTTGTATTTTGGAAGCTTATTTTTCCACAAATATAAGAGTGAGTCGATAATGCACATTCTATTACATTTAAAGGCCTGCGGTACAAAATTTAACTTTGGTGGTGGTGATAGTGGGTGAACTCTGAAAATGACTTTAGAATTTATATTCCTTATCCAAAGCTTAAGGTGGCACACCTAACTGAAATCCACTAAATATCAACAACCATAAATTGTATGAAATAAATGAGGGAAATTTTTATTCAAGTTTTCAGAAACTGATGAAAAATGTTCATGATTCAAAATTATATAGGCCTACTCACTTTTCTTATGAATTTACTAGGTTTTGTAAATAATCATATTTTCCAAAACTTGTTAATTCTTTTTGACAAGATTGTAAGAAAACCATAAAATATATAGACAAAATATTTGGTAGTCAATTAATATACTGTAATTTCTGGTTATTCACATTGTATAGGAATCATTCAGCTGATAGTGATGGAGCACATATTTTATTTAAATAATAATTTTTTTTAAAAATTTAATTAATTATAATTCCATATCTACTATTAATCTACACTATAGTCAAATATATAAAAAAGTTAGAGGTTCAGAAGCCAGGTTATGTTGTCCTTAAAACTATGTTCAAAATTCTTTGCAGATATCTTTAATAGTTTTTTTAGATGTGCAAAAAATGAAATTAACGAATGATTTTCAGTTAACTTTTCAACCATAAACATCTCCTATGGTATACTCCCATCTTTGATTGAAAATATCTTCAAAACTATTGTGATTTGTCCAAAAATGAAAGCAGTTTCATAAAATTCAGCCATTTTTCTATCAGAAAAGACCAATAACAATTTTTCATGCTTTTTGAGCTAGGTATGCACCTTAAGAGATTGTACCATTCAACAGGGGAAAGATTTATAAGGTACAAATATTTTTTAAAACATGACAATGGAAAGACTGGCTGAGAAAAGATGATGTATAGGTAATAAATGGATGTCTTTTACTGCAACTATGAAATTATGTCCGTGTCCAGTGAAGGCAGATTGTGGAAATACGGTCTACCAGCAGATTGAATTGCTTATTTAGGTTAAGCACCACAACATGAAACATGCTGTTGTGGAAAACATGTAATTGTGTGCATTCAACATATAAGAACATTCCTTGTGGTACCATGCTAGACAGCACTAGAATCATTGAACTGAAAAAGCATTAAATTAGATGAACGATTGGCAAATGTCTGAGTGTGTGTACAAAATATGAAGATTTCTTTACTGTAGTGGGTGCATTCTTAATATAGATCTTTCCAAACTGAATCCAATGGTACCAAAAGCATCTCTGTAGCTCAATTACAAGCAGAGTTATTACAGTTTTAACGTTCATAGCAATTTCGTCCATTTTGTGTTAACTGCGTTAGAGCTTTTTCCAACCCGAAAATGAATAAATTGCTAATTTTGACTGACAATATATTTGAAAATAACATTGTAAAGCCTCTTAAAAAAATTCAGCCATATTTGTATGTTGGATACTACTTATTTGGAGAGTCTGAACTATATTGAACATCATTTCTTCATTTTGTGGACCTTCAAAGTGAGCTATTTGCACAATTTCATTTTTGAGCGTAAAAGTTTGCGAAAAATTAAATATTGAAAAATTCATAACTTTGCTTGTAATTGAGGTACAAACTTGATTTTAGTATTATTGAAATCAGCAGAAAAAGTTCTATCTGTCTATATACATTTAAAGTATTAGTAATGATTTTGAAAAATATGTTTGGAATACCTAATAGTAGAAAAGAAAAAGTGATTATCTAATAGCACCATGGCTGTATAAAATGGCAAGGACTATATAAAAGATGTGCATTGGCTGTATAGTAACACTGATTTTATGTCATGTTCATGTACATCAACATAACACAGTGGCTATGAGGTACAACAGACTCTTATTTTAATCAAACAACACCCTGGCTATATAGCAATGCATAACACCATAGAGATTTTATTGCACTCTGGCAGTGAAACAACATAATAGCTATAACAACATACTAGCTTTATAATAACATAGGACACTTAAAAATATAAAACAATCCCCACCATCTTACTGACAACATTCCATTATCAGTATTCAACTTTTGTACGCACAAACAAAAATCAGCAAATGTATAATAAATATTGCATACAGACAGATTTTGGATATTGATAGCAACTGTTATAGTATGAGTATTCACTATCTTATTATAAATAATATTCTTTTATACAATAAAACAGTTTAGTGGATATCTGAAAATGATTTCATATAGCTTTGACACCTTTTAGATCAAAGAGAACATCAAAGAAATGACTCTACCAATTAAATGATATGATTTAATCAATACTTAAATGCCCATTACAACAAACATAATTTGAGCCAAGTATAAGTAAAATTTTATGTATAATTACTTTCAAGCTAAAGGATCTCTAAGCTTCAAACTAACAATTATAAGCTTTTATTAATATGATACAGCAAAGCAAGACTTGTATAAGCAAAGCAAAACAAAAAACACACATACACACAAAACAGAGAGAGAGACTAAGTTAAAAACTAATTACAGATAGACCATGTGCACATATATTCACCCATATAAACTGTTTGTCTGTCAAAAGTCATTTAATATGCACACAAAAAACTACTTTTACTACTTTTCTTCTTAGGGGGAGGGGATATGTGCCTATTCCATTCACTGAAGTATACATCAAGTCTGCTAGAACTGGTGAGTTCTGAATCATTACTATCCATGCATTTAGGTTTATTCAATTTGCTCAACGTGCTTTTAAATATCAAGGCACTGGCAGGTTAATCATCTAAGTGTATATCTAGTCACTGTAACATGTCAACATGACTGATTTTAAAAACTAAACAGAACAAAAGTCAAGGGAATTTATTTCTCTGTCAACTAATGTAAAAATGCTGTTGGTGTTCTGGCTCCAGAGTTTACATCCCAGTGTTAAAGTTAATTTCCTGGAAAACAGAATAATAAATTACAACTCACAAAGCAATGCTGCATTAATGTATGCATTTTCTTCAGAGTTAGGGTAACCTAATCAATCAGAATGTCCATGAAGAAACCTGCCATATGTTATGCCAGCAAGTATGTCTTTTCTTCAGGGTTAGTGTAACCATATCAGTTCATTAAAATTGTCTATAAATCACTATATCCATGTCTTGTCAGCAAATATACCTTTTTTTCCACAGTAAGTGTAACTCTGATCAGACATATTTATTACATTAGCAAATATTCTTTTTCTTCAAGGTTAGTGTGACATCTGGTCAGTGATTCAAACTTTATATAAAACAGTACCTACATGTTTAGTCTGCAAATATGACTTTTCTTCAAAGTTAGTATAAGCTCCTATATTGTGAACCAAACTTTCTATAAAATAATATCTGTGTTTTATTAGATATGCCTCTCTCTCTCTCTCTCTCTCTCTCTCTCTCTCTCTCTCTCTCTCTCTCTCTCTCTCTCTCTCTCTCTCTCTCTCTCTCTCAGTTTGTTTAATTGCTGCTAGTGACAACAAGCCAGGCTGCATGCAAAAGCTTCTTTGTCTAGAAATACATCACTCAACAAAAACCCAACAATAACTCTCAATAACAAAACTTTAACTAATGGTTTCACTCAAATCTGAAAACTAAATATATATGCTAAAGCTCTGTTCTTAAGAAAAGAGAGAAAAACTTAATTCAATTCCATTAACTATTTTTTTACAACAAAACAATATGCAGATTTCTGTTAAAGTCTATAAACTACAGAAATAACTACAGTCATAATCACACTATATTCAGAGTGCAACAAAGTGAATCTTACTCATCTATCATTCACATGGGTAAAATGGACTTTTATCTTTCTGACTGAGGTCAAATTGAAAATCTTATTTTTTTTCTTTTCACAGAATATATGAGAGCATATGCTAAGTTGGTAGCTAGACAGCTTTCTTCTTCATATGATCAAATACCAATAGCATTATAATGCCATAAACATATTCTATTCTGTCAATCATAATCAAAAAATTCTTCTCCTTCAGTGAGGTATGCATAAATATCCTATCATGAAGTAAATCAATAGACGAAGTAATTATTTTACCCATCTCAGACAGACAGTACATTTGTTGCACTCTGACAGCAAATTATTTTTTTTATAAAATTAAGTGCTATTTGGTTTTGGGAATGTTGTGTACCTCTGTTGAGTCAGCAAACGTTTAATTCGCTCTGCCTTCTCCTCACGTTCTAGTCTTTCAGACTCGGTCAATTCTTCAGCATCTGCTTCTGCATCATATCGCTCGGGAATCAACACTTTCTCTGGCAGTGAAAGCTGTTATGTTACCATGGAAATGTGAGTTTAGAAATTTCAACAGGGATAATACCTTGGAATAAGTTAACTGAATAATCATCACTGATTATTTCGTTCATTTGAATTATTTTACTATTATGCTAGTAAAAATTTTAATAATTTTTAAAAATTAATTTATATATATATATATGTATGTTATGCTGTCTGGGAAAACCCAGCTACAGTCACTAAAATTGATTTTGCACTACAGCCATTTGTAGTCATTTACTCTCCTTTGATAGTCCAGGGAGATATGTAGTTTAAAAAAAAGTATAGTGAAAAAACTATCTGACATAAATTAAAATTATTTTTAAAAATAAACATGATATTCTGAACTTTAATAAATTATAAAAAACCCACTTTTGAATTGATTTTACTTTAGTTGGGTTTTCCCAGACAGCGTCACATACATTGATATCAATACAATTAGTGGTTCTCTACAAATAATCATATCTGAAAGCAACTCTCTTTTTTGAACTCCTTATATGATCCTATAAAACTTTTAAGGTTGTGCCTACAATTTATCAGTATAGACTTTTGAATCTTTTATTGATATTTTCTGTTTAAAGGTGGATTTAATCCAAACTTAACTACATATCATTATATGAATGTTCTTTACAAAAAAAATGTGTTGAGTACAATCAATGAATTTCTTACACATTTAATTATTATTTGAAGTGCAAACTGTGTACAACATCAGACAGCTAATAAGGATGATGATTTTTTTACAAATTTTATATACTGTACTTTGAAAAGTTTTCTAATCAATAATAAAACAACAATTATATTTTGTTCCTTAAAAGTTTTCTAATTAATAATATATTATCATAGAATTAGTTGAAAAAGATATTGAATGCAGAAGTATGGTGGTGAATTATGTTTCAGACTAGTCTAAGTACGGAGTTAACATTTTAAATATATATATTCATAAAAGATGATGACAGCAATATTTATTTCACACTTTTATAACCTAATAAAGAAAAAGAATTCTGTGGGATTATCTTATAAATTTGAAATGAGTTGCAGATAACATCTGTATTTAAACTAAAACAGAAATTTAAGTGCAGTTTTATTTCCCCTAATTGATCATTTTTATAGTATTTTATGCATCTTATTATAAAAAATGTGAGCAAGATTGTACATATTTAAGCATGTGTATATGTGTATTACATATAATATATACAAAAGCAACTTGTTCAAGCCAATGATAAAATACAAATTTACTGGCAGAAAATTAAAAACCTCAACAATAAATTATATTTGATTATCAATTTAAAATACTATACAAAAATGTAATAAAAGAAAAATGTTTTTAAAACAAAGACTGAAGCATTTTAAAACAAATTAACTAATTTCTGAACAGATCAACTCAGACTGTACAGCCATCATTCAACAATCATTAGAACAATTAATCCTTAATCTAAAATATATTGTTGTATAGTGTCTTACTTTATATAATATACTTTGGTGATAGCTTTATGTGATATATTTTACAGACTGCTAAATTTTGCTACTTTACCTAGTACTATAATGCATACAAATATCATAATTCAAAAAAAAGTATCTGTACTTTTTTGCATAGGTTTAATATTTTAGACAGTATATTATTTATTACTGCAACATTACAGCATGCATTCCATGTGCAAATATTTTGCTTTCCCCTTAGCAAAACAAGCAAAATGCAGCCAAGCATCAATGACAAGAAATTTGCTGAACATTTAACATCCAAATACAACCCAGAGCACCAGGCAGTTACATCTGCAATTTTTGTAACCTTGGAATGAGCTCTCCATCCAAATCTTATGGCAATTAAAAACAAATCATACCCACAATCCCTTTCTACTTCAAAACTCAACTTGCATGTCAGAGTCACATGAAGAATGCAGCACAGCATATACACTCATTTAAGATAGTGAGATGACTTTCACAACACAGCACACATCAGCAGATAGAATTACATTTCAATTAATTAATTAATGCAATAAACTACCACACAATGTGAAAATGAATAATCACATAGTACAGTGAAGGTACTTTTGTATTCCTATTGATTTTATAATCCATAGCCAAAACCAAACAGGTATAAATAAGTACTCACTATCTCTCTTTCAAAGTTGTTGTGATCCATTAGGTCAATCTTGTCCATTTGGGTTTGTGAGCTCTTCACTATGTCTGGTATGTTGTCCACCTTGAGAAAGGAAGAAGGAGAACAGTCCAATAAACTAAAAGACTATGCACATCTGATTAGCATAGTACTCTCCATATCACATGATAGCAGAGGCCAAAGCAAACCTGAAGTATCTTTATCAAAGAAACGGCTAGTCCCTAAAGGGAGATAAATATTGGAAAAAGCATTGAGGGTCTTTCAGTGTTAATTCAATGTTTCACTGGATCTCACTTCTTTGAACATTAATCTATAGTGAAATAGAAATTTTAACGTTCAATCATTGAAAACTGCATTTTATAAACTTAACTCTAAACATTTTAATACAAAATTACTTAATTCTGATGAAACTATACCTTCAATAAACCAAGGAGATCCCCTTATCTATCACTAGAAAGCCCTTAGAGTGAAACATCTTAAAACTAGTTATAACCAGTGACAAGCTTTCTTACACTTACAATGATTTCATCATAGATAAGCATAATGTCAAACTGTGCCTTCAGAGTGAAACATCTTAAAACTAGTTATAACCAGTGACAAGCTTTCTTATGTTGATTTCATCATACACAAGTAGAACCATCTATTTTTTTCAAAGCTTTTGGAAATGAATGAAATTTACACCATATAGCAATCATGGTGAAAGAAGTCAGTTTACAAAATATGGTTGCTTAATCTTTCTTACTTTTATTTGTACACAATTTTCAAAAATGGGGAAAAAATGTTTTTTACACGTATTTTACACTTTGCCATTTTTGCATCACCCTAAAGTAAAAACTTATCTGACAGAGCTAAAAATTTTGCATACCTCATGTATCCAATGCTGACATGAAGCCTGATTTTTTTTCTGAGGCAATAGCTTTCTTAATTTTCGAGTTATTTATTCTCAAAAATGAGAAAAAACACAAACTGAGCAATGGCACTTTGAGCCAACACTGAAAATGAACCATATTAATGCTTTTTTGCTTATTTTGAGTTCCATCCTGAGGT
This sequence comes from Sinotaia quadrata, assembly GCA_028829895.1. Lineage (NCBI taxonomy): Eukaryota > Metazoa > Mollusca > Gastropoda > Architaenioglossa > Viviparidae > Sinotaia > Sinotaia quadrata. The sequence continues at coordinate 41,855,235 of CM054184.1, read as the reverse complement.
TTGTCTTTACATCAAACTATGTTACGTGACTAATTTGTAAACTGTAGGGATATTTTTGCTTGAGTGACTAATTTGTAAACTGTAGGGATATTTTTGCTTGAGTGACTAATTTGTAAACTGTAGGGATATTTTTGCTTGAGTGACTAATTTGTAAACTGTAGGGATATTTTTGCTTGAGGTAAATGTCAAACTACTGAAATCTCATTCTAACAGTAGACACTATACATGATACTTTCAAAGCTAAACCTTGTTAATCGAAATTTTTAAAATAAAAAATTATCACCTTGCTGAAACAACATCATGACTGTGTTCACACTTCATATGCTCACATGCACAAAAGATGCATATATACAAAGCAAAAATTATCCAAACTTATAAATATGCCACATACCCGAGCATTTGTAATAAGGTCACCAGCTGAAGAATGAATAGTTGGACTCATGAATATTTTGGGTTCAATCCATTTTGGTTGGCTTGAGGGCATTACAGACTGATCATTTTGTGGCTTGTTAGCATTTAACATCACAATCCTTGCTCGCACAGTACCCCGCTCCCAACGTTTAGGGACAGGAGAGGTTTCCCGATGGTTCTTCTGCCCCGAGCCATTAGCAAGAGTTGAATTCTTTGATGAAGACAAAGCAACATTAGCAGAATCATTCTGGACACTTGGCACAGCACTGTCTGGTCGGAATGGCTGTGCTGAGCGCAAGTAAGTAGGAAGAATGGACGACTTCACATAGGCAGGCTGGGGTACCAGAGGCTCTGATGGATAACCCACCTGAACAGGGTGTGCATTTACAATCCCTGAATAACTGGAATTGTCTCCACTTGCACTGAGTGTCATTTCACTGGCATGGGGTTTGGCTGCTGAAAATGCACTTCCTCCATGGCCACCAAGGCTCAGGCCTCTGCCAGGGACAGCAGGTGCTTCCACAGCATTCAATGCTTGTTCACTTTTAAATGGTTTGATAGTTCTGTCCTCGTAAGGTATGAATGGCTTGGGACATAGAAGATTGATTGAAGATCGACGTGAATCTGAAGAATTTGTTTGATTGAGAGCTGGCATTGAGCCAGAACGAGGCAAGTTCTCATACAATGGAGCAGAAGAGCCTCGGAGATCAAGAGACGACAGGTCAAGATTGCTAGACTGGCTACTAGTGTAAGAGGGGTAGCGTTTATGAATAATAGTGCTTGTCTGTAACAAAAAACAAAAAAATCAGACTAAACATTTACTGTATGAAAAAAGAAATGAAAACATTTTCAGTGCAAGAGTCTTACACAGCACAAATTTCAACCACCACTTTATTTCAAAATATCCTAAATAGTATATTTAAATCTCATCAGTAATCTAGTACCTTATATATATTATTCATCTTTTACTGAGATGAATATTCAAATCTTGTTAGTGCTGTATTACCTTAAATATATCCTGTTCATCTTTCACAGGAATGTTTTACCTGTACATACAAACCTTGTTATTGCAGTATTACCTTAAATGTGTTTTATTTCACTTTAACAGCAATCTCTTACCTGTACATTCAAACCCCATTGGTGCTATATTACCTTACATGTCTATTATCTTACCTAATTATCTTCAATTGAGAAATCTTACCTGAATGTTCAAAACTCAGTAGTCTTATTTTATCTTATGTGTCCTTGTCAACAACAAAAAAATTATTATATAATTAAAAATTATTATTAGAATGTATTATATTGTTAAAGGGGTTAAAAGAAATATAACTATGTCTAAATCAGTAAAATGGTTAAAAGACAAGCAAAAACAGAAAGGAAAGTGAAGAAATAGTTAAGAAAAATGATGAATGCCAAAATCAAATGCCAGACAATACAAGCTCACCTGAGCCAGTAGGTACTGAAAAGAAAAGGAACGGTTCTCTTCTGCTCTGAATAGTGCTTCTATCTTGAATAGTTCTCAAAAAAGATTAATATGTTTTTTTTTGTTAAACTGGCTAGATTGACTTACTACTTTGTTGGAAAATTGGCGTGAAGTATCTTTTCATGAAACACTGAAAGTAAAAACAGTTTTCTTTTTAACTTTGTTCATCATAAATGTACTATTGTCTTTCCTGTACAATCTAAACTCTATAGCATTATACTTTATTTAACTTTCACAGTAATGTCTTTCTTACCTCACTGTCCGTTGAGCTGACTTTCAGTGCAACTTCTTGAATGTCTTTCTCCACTTCCCCATCGGGGTCACGCTTCATCTTTCGCTGCTCTGACTGTCGTTTCACATCTCGCACAGTCAATCCACGTGGTTTCTCACGAGGTAAAAGGCCTGAAAGTAGTCATTTTCAAACTATCTTAGCAAATAAATGAAAATAATTTACACAACAATACTCCCCTGTTGATGTCACTGTTAATTTATGATTTAAATGAATGATTCAAACCTCAAATGCACATTTACAAATGGGACAAAGGTTTCTTTCAACTCACCATAAAAACGTTTGGTGTTGTCGTCTGCATCAGAAATGTCCCAATCCACACGTGACAAGTCAGCATCGCTTGTGCTGCTGTTGAGACCCAAAGTATTCTGAAAAATAGCAATTCCATTCTATACCAATCAAATCATCTTAAAAATTACATGAATCAACCATCTCATGACACAGCTACAAAGTATGCACAATGACACGCACAAACCTATTTTGTTCTAAATATTCATGTTAGACAATGGAGTTACACACATATACTTATATTCAGGGAGGGCTGCACACACCAAACATTAAAATTAACAAAAATATTCACTTGCATATTAATGTATAAATCAGCTTTGCATATTTACATATAAATTAGTTGATTACTGATCATTAACAACTACACATGAACATATAAATTAGTTTATTACTGATCATTAACTACATATGAACATATAAATTAGTTTATTACTCATCATTAACAACTTCCTATGAACATATGAATTAGTTTATTACTAATCATTAACAAGTGAATAGATGAGGTACACAAGTCAGCTTTAACTACCAGCAAGAAAACTTAACTCCTGTAAGACTAACATTTTCTATGTAAAACACCCTTTTTTTTAACATATGTTTCAATAACATTGTGGGCATGTGACAGTGACATTATGGGACTGTATCAGTAATATGTTAAGGGTGACTCCAGAGAACTTGTGCCTCATAGTGACAGATACCACAAGTTCTGCAACGCATATCAAGACAGTGTTTACAAGAAAACATTTTAAATTAGCATTTGTTGCTTGGGTAACGTATATAAAAGGCTAGAGGAAGAACATGACTGAGAATATGCTAATATGATTTTTAAAATCTGAAAAGAGAATATTTCACACATAAATATCTATGCATATATAATTATAAGGGTCAGAAATTAAGTGAAAATCTGTGTGTCTTATCTGAAGAGAAACCAAGAAAAGAAAGTATAGTGCAGGTACATGCATAAGTGTGTAAAAATGCTGCTTTGTATAAAATTAGAATTCTGTATATAAAAATACAATGTTTGGTGGATATTCCAATTTGCAAATAATTCTGCATATAAAAGAACCTTGCATGATGGATAGGCCAATTTGCAAATAATTCTGCATATAAAAGAACCTTGCATGATGGATAGGCCAATTTGCAAAGAATTTTTACGAAATAAACACCATGCTGAGCAAACTAATGTGTCTATGTTTACATCATGTTTTTTTTCTTGTTTTTTTTTTTTAATTCTTGCTATTAGAAATCAGTCACCAAATAAAAGCCTCAACTGGACAATAAAGATCTGTATCTAATCTTACAGCCTATTGATATATTTCAATGGCTGACTATAAGTGATTAACTCAGTGATGACTAAATTACTGAAACTTTCAGAATGAAAAGAAAAATGTTTGTATCAAGCCCACTGTGATCAGAAAAAAGAGACTGAGCAAGAAGTATAAAAACTCTGAGAATAAAAAGATTTTATTTTGTAAAATTTAATCATTGCCTTGTTTTAAAGTGTGAAAGATACAATATGATTTGATGTGCTATTTTAATGAAACTGTTCAGTCAAAACACTAACATAGAGAGAGAAAAAAATTAGAAAAATTGAGACAGAAAATACTGAAGTTAGCTTAGAGAGACAGATAGAATTAGAGGAAATGAGACATTATAAACACTGCATGAAACAATGTAAACTATGTGATAGCAAACCTACATAACTTAAAAATATTCTCTGATGCAAACTGATTTAAGAATTTATTAATTTAAAATCTTTTGTAAAAATCTTAAAATTAGAGGTACTAAATCAGAAATGTACAAGAGAAAAATATGATCCACTATAAATCTGACTTTCCACTGCCCTGTGAAAACTTGATGATCAGTATGCCAACAAACTAGCAAAAGATTCTGAAACCATTTGATGATTACTTCATGTTTTAATTAGCTAAGGCCTATTTCCAAATATTTATTACTCACATCCTGTCTTTGGTGACTGATGAGAGGTTTTGAGGTAAGTGAAGGTGAAGAAACGATCGAATCAGGTGAAGTAGGCAGCTGGATGGGTATTTGCTGAGCAAGGTCAATCTGTTCACCTGTGTCAATGTCCGTCTGCAAGTAGGTTCCCATTTTTCTGTTCTTTTCCTCCCCTTTTTCTTTCAGTGCAAACACAGGATTTATTTGTAATTTTGATTTATTCTGTTTGCCATGTTTGTACTAGTTTCAAAATTACACAACTAACACATTTTGAAATTTGTCTTTTTATACAAATATGGAGATTGTGTTGGCTTATATTAATAATAATAAAACTACTTTTTACACTAATTTTAAATGTTATTACATTAGTAATGTGCCTAAATCCAACAAACTGTAACCTCTTTTACTGATATGAATATTAATGATTAGTCACATTTATATCTGTTAACTCAGCCAAACAGCACTTTTTTACCATATTTTTACACCTATTACCGTATTTCAAAAAGCATTATATATCTATATCTAATTCTACATCTACGTACATCTATTACCTCATTCCAGAGAGCACTATTATTATTCATCAAAAACTATAATTAATTGCTTTTTAATCTTACTGAGACCTACCAGCTAGTTGTGGTCCTGAAGAAGAGCGACGTAAGGTGCTCATAGCCTGTGAGAGTTTTTCCCCTTGTTGTGAAAGTCCTTGAAGCATGTTTTGTACACGAGCCAGTTCTCGCTCCATCTTTACTTTGGTATTTGCATTCTCAGTAGTCTAGGCACAATAAAAATGTTATATTTGAATTGGTATTTTCAGTAGTCAAGGCACAAATATTATATAAAATATATTTCTTTTTCAACAATAGGTAACTCTCATTACCGTGAAGCTGTGCTCCAAGTCTTTGTTATAAAAATACATAAAAAGGTGACCTATAAAACAAGTAAATAATGCACATACACTTATCACTTAATAGGAATGCACAAGGTTTTGATAGTTCAAGATTTACATTATTGATAAGTCACTTATTATTAAGCAAATTAATGCACAATAACAGAGATTAAGATATGCTATATGTGTACATCTATATATAAAAGAAAAAATCTGTTAAAATGTGTCAATGAATGCTTTAATTTTAAGTGTACTGTATATGTACATCGTAACCACATCATACTGTACACCTTAACCATCTCATCCTCAATAAGCAGATCTTAACCACATCATACTGTACATCTTAACCACATCATACTATACAAGTATATCTTAACCACATCCTAATGCACATGTACATCTTAACCACATCCTAATGCACAAATGCATCTTAATCACATACTATACAAGTACATCTTAACCATATCCTAATGTACAAGTACATCTTAACCACATACTATTCAAGTACATCTTAACCATATCCTAATGTACAAGTACATCTTAACCATATCCTAATGTACAAGTACATCTTAACCACATACTATACAAGTACATCTTAACCACACCCTAATTCACAAGTCATCTTAATCACATACTATACATCTTAACCACTCCCTAATGCACAAGTACATCTTAACCACACCCCAATGCACAGGTACATCTTAACCACACCAAACTGTACAATTACATCTTAACTGCATCATTAGAAAGAAAGTAAAGCCAAGGTTTTCAAGAATCTCTTCAATGAAACCTAACTTTAAGTATTCACTTTCTCCAAGTAGGCCAGGCCTCATGGCAGAAATACCAATTATTGTGATAGTCTCTGCTTACTGGAATGGAATCATTAGTATACAAAAATGCAGATAACAAAAAGTGCACACAGTAATAGTTACCTGTAGAACACACTCACAAAAAAAAAGCTGCAGTCAAAACAAATTGATACATTTTTTTTTAATGTATACACACACAAATTAAAATATGATAATTAAATTTACCAGTGATGGTGCACTCTTGCTGCGCTTTAATTCTCCATGCACCTTCGTTTTCAAAAGTGCAATCTCATGTTCAATTCGATTGTTTTCTGCCGTTATCTGTTCTAACGACTGCAAGAAACAGAATCAACAGTTGTGATTAATAGTGGTTGGCTGTAACAAAACAAAAAATTTCCGACTAAGTGTTATTGTATGAAAAATGTCACTAGCATGCAGAAAAAGAACATACTTCTTTACTGACCATCCTGTATTCTGAGTAATCTCACAATTGTTATCCATAATTTTTTTTAATAATAATTTATTGTTCAAAAGAAATGAATTTACTTCCTAACTCCAAAATTAACTATCTTAAAAAGAAGAAAGGCTTAAGGTTCTTGAATAATACCAATTTTATCGTATCTGGTCTTTGTTAAGCTGATCTTGTCTAGTCTTTAAGTATTGTGCTGGCCTTTATACGCATCTTGTCTCGTTTTTGTTAAGTACTGTGCTGATCTTAGTCATGTATTTTGTCTAGTCTTTGCTAAGTATTGTGCTGGCCTAATCACGTATCTTGACTAGTCTTTGTTAAGTACTGTGTTGCCATATAATATATATATATCATTCAGTCTCTGGTAAGTATTGTGCTGGTCGCATTATATTCCTCATAACTGGCATTCTTGTGTTACTTGAGTGTCTTGATCAATTTGTTTTGTATTTATGTTTATTTCAAGGTCAGCTACTTAGTGAGTAATAAACATATACAGCATATTAGAGCTGGTAATTATGGTAACAAGAACTGTTTCTTGGAATTGACAAGTTTGGCACAATTAAGCTGCAAGAAAGTTTTAAAGCAAAAACTAAAATCATTAATCATGCATAAAAACATTTGCCCACAGTTATGAGTTTCTTCCCCATACATAAGCACACGCACAACCACATACACACAAAATCACAGGCACAAAAATATATATAGAAATTAACCTTCGAAGCTTCAGCCAAATCTTGAGTGACCCTCGACAACTCTTTCTCCACAGAAAGTTGCTGCTGATTAAGTCGGCGCCACTCATGCCGACTGTCTTGACACTCTTTCAACTGTCTCTGAATGCCAGCCAGAGCTTTTTCCAAAAGTTCCTTTAAAAAGGAAATAAATGCATTAAAAACTAATAATTTTAAACTGAAACTTAGCAAGCATGTATGACTATCAACACATTTCACAAATCTTTTACTATTTTTTTTATGCTAATGTTTTGTTGTCACTTGTACTCACTGATCAAATATAGTTTTATGAGATATAAGGCAAATACCTTGTCCTCTCTAAAACTGGAGACCTTAAAGCTCTGCTCCTGAAGCAGGTGGTCAAGCTCGTTCAGACGTTCCATCTTTTCCTGAAAAATATAATTTTTTTATATATGTACAGCAACCATCAGCAAATGCAACAACAGTATCTAAAGATGTGCCATGCTAGAAAAAATACAGCAGTTAAAAAGTTAAACTGCAAGCTTGATACAATATATTACTAATTTTAAGATTCATTGTAGCCCAGACCATAATAATAATAGAGCATACATTTATTAGTGCTGCATAATGATGACTCTTTAACCTTTTACAGCGGGGTGCAGGCTGACTATCCTAGTCTAAGGGATAGGTATACCATCTGGAAATCTTCATCGACTGTGTTAACAATCAATCAACAGGTTGGAAAAAATTCTCTGTATAGGAAGTTAAAAAAGAAGGGAGTGTAGTTTGTCAGATTTTCTAGTCTATAGCAGATTCTTCTAGAAGAGGTGTTCTTATACATAAGCAATCTCAGGTGCTGGGGTGCTTTTTTCTCTGTCTATATCGGTATCTAAGGATGTGTAGGTGTTTACACTGAAGCTGTGGTGCTGTGCTCTGTACCAATATCTGATGATGTGTCTGATATTTGATGATGTCAATGTAGAAACACCAAAGGTCTAGTGCAGTGCTCTGTACCAATATCTGATGATATGTCTGATATTTGATGATGTCAATTTAGTAACACCAAAGGACTAGTGCAGTGCTCTGTACCAATATCTGAGGATGTGTAGAAGTATTAAGACTCAAACAATGCCATGCTGCTCTCCACTGCTATACTAAGCCAAGAGCAAATGTTATACTTGTTCAGTGCTGTCAATTTGCTGAAACATCTGAAACAGTGGACTGATGTCAATCACTTATCCACACAATCAAACTGCAACTCAGTCTGTTAACTAAAAGCAAACAAAACAGTACAATTTTCATAAGGTGATTTATGACTTACTATCTGACAGATGTCATGAAAAAAACAGGCATTGAACCAAAATATTTTTTTGGTTTGTTTGTTTACGTGACCACCACAGTCTAAGGAAAGCAACCCCAACCAGATAGGCAAGATTTGTAAAATTTCTTGTTGAATAGATTGCCAGTATATATATATTTCTATTATTTAAGATTATATTTATTAGTGAAGGTTCACCCGGTCTCATTAAGCCTAGAAAACTAACGACTTATGTCCAGCTTCATGCAAATACCGTTGACAGCGACAGAATACAATTCACAAAGATTTAATATAATAAAATTTAACAATAATATAAACAGATAAATTATATTATTAAAGAAACTGGAGTTAGAGGAGCTTGTCAATGTGATAAACAAAGAAAGCCTGCACACACCACAGCATTGTAAAGTTTGCCTGCTCAATAAATAAACTGTACACTTGTGTGAGCTCTGCTCACCACATACAGGGCACCATACCAGCTTTCCATTTAGGGCAGCAATTGACTTCTTGACCCACCACCGCTAGTGACAAAATATTTGGAAGTCAACCTGTAACCATTTTATGCACCACAAACATTCTGTAATTTTGTAAATATGTATAAGTCAAAAGCACATACTGAGAAGGATTAACCCTTCTAATTCTGTACCTCCAGGTCAACTTCAGCTGTTGTCAGTTGCCTGATGTCTTCTTCAACACTGGCTACAATGCGCTCTTCCTGATGCTGGCGAGAAAACTCCAACATTTTACGAGGAGCCTGGTACTGGTCTGGCCGCAACAAATGCTAAAATACAAAGCATCCAAATGTCAGCACTGCAAATAAGCATTTATGTTGCAAACATGTACTTGTGCTTTTGCTTTTGTGTGCCATTAATTTGCAAGTGCTAAACAGAAAACCATCACAAAGGGGTTTGCATTTGTAAAATCATGCTTCAAATATACAGGCACTGCAATGTTGTTTACCTCGAAAGTAGACCTTTAATCTATCTTTATGTTGCAAGTGTGCATTCATTCTTATTGTGTCTTTATGTTGCAAGTGTGCATTCATTCTTATTGTGTCTTTATGTTGCAAGTATGCCTTCATGTTTATTCAAGTTATTGTGTCTTTATGTTGCAAGTGTGCCATCATGCTTATTGTGTCTTTATGTTGCAAGTGTGCCTTCATGCTACTTGTGTCTTTATGTTGCAAATGCACCTTCATGCTACTTGTGTGTCTTTATGTTGTAAATGTGCCTTCATGCTACTCGTGTGTCTTTATGTTGTAAATGTGCCTTTATGCTACTCGCGTGTCTTTATGTTGTAAATGTGCCTTCATGCTACTTGTGTCTTTATGTTGCAAATGCACTTCATGCTATATGTGTGTCTTTATGTTGCAAATGTGCCTTCATGCTATGTGTGCCTTTATGTTGCAAATGTGCCTTCATGCTATGTGTCTTTAAGTTGCAAATGCACCTTCATGCTACTTGTGTCTTTCTTTATGTTGCAAGTGTGCCTTCATGAGACTTGTGTCTTTATGTATCAAGTGCACTTTGTATGTTGCAAATATACCTTCTTGCTGTATAAGACGTGTGTCCTGTTCATGAGTGTCCTAAATAAATTATATGTAAAGTATGGATAATTACCTTTCTGTACTGTGTTGCCAACATCAGGTTATCACCACCATAAAGGCTGCCCATGGTTACCATATTGTCTACCAGGTTAATTAGGGGTCGGTAAACCTCCAACTGAATAATTAATAATAAAAAACAACAACATCAGAATCTATTCACTTTACTCTTTATTTCATTAACTATATATAATTAATTCCACATACCAACAACATAATTTAAATTTAAAATTTTTGTAATTAATTTTTCTTTCTTAGAATATTTATAAACTCTAGTAGCAGAGTATATGTACCTCATTTGTCAATAATTATCCTACAAGAATGAGTGTAATTATGTTAAATTATAAAGACTTTACAAACAGTAATCCCTCAAGAGGCTATGTATCTGAGCAGCCATTATATGTACTTGAAAAAACAGATGCATGCATAAATAATTACTGCATCAAGGCAAAATTCCAATAAACAAATAGATTGAAACTTTTCATCAACTCTTACCTTTTTCTCCACTTCCTCCATTTGTGAACGAATGTCTACAAAACTCTGATGACCTTCCTCCACACTTCGATCAAGTCGACCCACTGAATCATTCCGTCTATTAGCATAACATGGATAAAGAAAAAGTATTTTTTCTCATTATTCATTGTTGTAGATATAAACACACTACCCACTGAATTAAAACTGTATGTTGTGGTAAATATTTAGAATTTTTCCAGTTAAAGAGCCTTGTGGCAAAAACATTTATGCTATATGATTAGTGCCATTAAATCTACTGTACACAGGAATATGGGTACACAAGGGGGATGGAGGAAAAGAGCATAGTCTCAAAAACAAAAAACACAAACTTGCCTGCAAAATGACACAGTATATTCCAGGAGAGATAATTCAGCCAAACTTGTTTAATAATATCCCTTTGTTCAATTTTGTCATACCTACCCTTCTACTGTAATTCTGAACAGATAATTCTTTTAGCATAAAAATAGTGCAACACTTTATTTAGTATGAATATGCAGAGCAGACATGGACTAAAATATTTTCATTGCTTCTCTCTTGGCCTTCCATTTGAAAAAACATTACCTCTTCAAAAACATGTCTAAATTTGTCAACCTAAGTAGTTTAGTTGAAATAGTAACAGGGTATTTGCTCAAATAACTTTTACACTCTCAAAAACTTCAAGATCTTTTTGTCAAACAGTGAATTCCAGCAATTAAAAGACAACTCTGCTTGTGAAATAAAAATTCTACATACAATTATTTGCAGTTTAAAGCCAATTATCAATTGGACAAGCAAAATTTGGAACAAGGGTAATTTTACGACTTCATCAGTATCCATAAGGTTGGCAGACAGAATTCACAATGAAAAATTACTTCCATGAATATGAAAAGTTGTCAATTGAAAAAGAATAAATAATTTATTTTTAAAATATTTTGCCCACATTCAAGACATGGTAGAGAATATTTCTGTCAAAATATCAGTCATCTCAAATTAAAATCGACAGTGAATTATGCCCTACAATGTGAAAGCTGGTCTACTTCATTTGACTAAAACACTTACTTTAATACAATATATGAAATGTATCATAGTAAAAAAAATAATTTCCACAAATATGTGAATTTAATATAATTGCATTGTCCTTTAATTAATTTCCCTAAATTCTGCTTCTAGAGTGAATTATATTTTTGAGGTTAATTATACTTCTGAGGTGAAAAACATTTTTGAGGCAAATACAGGAATGACCTTTGTCTCTACTAAGTAAACAGTAAGTAAAACAGATCAGGAAGCAGTTTTAAAACTCATTTATATACAATTCAAATAATTCATTTCCACAGGTAACACTTAAATTTAATAGAATGAGTATATATATCTCAAACTATGGACACATAATTACATTTATTGTTTGGAAAGCTAACAATGCGCCATATCTTTCAATGCACATTCTAAACATAAAATTATGTTTAAATTTTAGTCTAGCAGATGGTCACAAAAAAAGAACATCAGCAACTTACTGCCTGCGATATTCCCTTTCTGCAGGCCTCTGCTTGGTCAGCATCTCTCGATAAAAATCTCTGGCCTTTTCTAGCGCTGCCTGATTTCTCCGCAGTTGTATCAGCAAAAGTACAAGTTCATCATGCTGCAAGCAGTAAGATGATATATAATAACTAAAATAATTTCATTTTTAATTTCAAATTAATGTTTAATAAAGTTGGTTTTGTTTGTGGGTTTGTGTTTTTTTTTTTTTTGATTGTTCTATAAAGAAGGCAGTAATGAAAAGATGTGCAAGAATAAAAATATCATCTCATTAAATATGTGCATAACCCTTTGAACCCATGATATCTCTATAGTGTAATTACCGGGAAATCACATTCCCCATTTTCCTGCAATAGTGGGAAGAGCATATAAACTTATATCCTGAGATATCACAATAGGGTACATACTGACTTACCCTAGAAATGAACTCTTCCAAAGAATGTGATGTGTCTGCATGTCTTGGTGCAGAAGTTCAGTGTATGCTTACAAGGCTAAATATGGTGATGGCGTATTATCGTAAAAAAGAGATCATTGTATTTTGGCAGAAACCCTTGCAATGATTAAAGATAGTGATAGTGAAGAACTTCATTTAGTAGAAATTGACAGTAATAGTTCTAGCAGTAGTGCTAATGAATAGGTGAGTGATGCCGAAACTTCATCTGACCAACATGGTGTGGCACAAAATCAGAATTGAATTATTTCAGACAATGAAGATGACAGCAATGATATTTCATCAGCAGAAAGTTTCGACCATTTACAAAATGCTGGTCATTTTCCAGAGAGACCAACAGAAGCAACGTGAAACAATAAATGTGTTGTCTGCAGAATGCAAAATAAAAAGTATGCACAGGCAAATCCATCTTTACTGAAAATGGTGAACCCGCATTAAATTACAAAAACTATCTTTCGATGTTCTGTGTGCATTCGAACTCACAGCCACTGTTGGTCAGATTATCATTCCAAGAAGGAATTTTGGCATTAAAATGTTTCACACATTGAGTGGTTAACTTTGATTTCACACAAACAAAAAAAAATTAATAAAAAATAATTTTAGAAAATTTACATTTCTTTCGCTCAGGCAAACAGGGTTCAAAGGGTCATTATTATGTAGTCCTTCAATTTCACTAGTGCCACTGAATTTATCTAATCACTGCATCACACTGTACATATACACTTTTGTTTGTTAGAACATTCACCAGTAAAACATAGAAACATGCACACACACACACACTTGCAAACATACAAAGAATAGAGACAAAAATATACAGACACAAATACAAACATATACTCACATGCAAAAATGCTGACTTAGTAATCTTACCGTTTTTCCAATAAGATCTCCAGCTGAAATGCTCATCCTTAATCTTACCCCGTTCAGTTTATTTTTCCTGAGCTTGGTTTCCTAAGGAAAGAAAAACAACTCAGTGGCAGTCATAAACAGCATGAATGAATGAGTTTGAGTAATTATAATATGAACAAAGACTGTGCTCTGTAGAACTCTGGTGTTCTCTGTGATGGCAGTAGATGTTTGTGAGAAAGGTTTAATGTCACCAACTAGGACTGAGATTGTTTCAATACAAGTTATCATCAAAAAAAGCCATTTTGTTCATCACTACACTCACAGTATAGGCAGTAAGTATTTTTCCCAAAACAATCAACTCATGCTTTCTTCCTATATGAATATTGCAAAAAAATTCAAGTTTTTTAACTCAAGCATCAGAGTTACAGCATTATATAAATATAATCCAAAAATAGTGTGGCTTACACCAACTACAAAAGACTTTTGAATTCTTGAAATCTTAATAATGATTAAATTAGCAAGTTTGTAGTGCCTTGAAGCACAGGTATCACTCAGTTTAGTTTACACCATACCTGTGTTCTGGGGCACTTGCATATATAAATTTGGGTAAATTGAAAGTAATAGTTTTATGCAGGATACTTATAAATTAATGAAGTTTTGGGGGAGTGATCATTTTAAGACCTTCAGCAATGATTAGTTGTACATAATTTTCAAAACATGCATGTCAGCAAAGTTGTACATAATTTTCTACAACACAAGTTAATAAATAAAAAAAATGTCACAGATATTTGCATAAGTAATGCCATTAAAATTAACAGAGACAATAAATTAAAGTATTTTTTCTATTATAATATATAACAATAAAATGCAAGTATGTAATTCAAACTGGTTGCACTGAATCACTACATTTAACAGTATATGGATATTTTTTAACATGTCATCCTGACAATCAAGTTGATTCAAAATTAATCAAAGCTACATATACTCTCAACATAAAAAGTAATTAGAAGCATTATGAACTCTTAAGGATAAAAAGCTACTAAAAACATGGACAGTCACTCTAAAGATAAAAAGTTATTAAAAATCATGGACAGTCACTCTAAAGATAAAATGTCATTCTAACACTAAGTACATTCACATCACTTTTTAATTACTGACCAGCACTTCGTCGTCTGGCATATCAGGCTCCTCCCTAACAGTCTGAATTGGCAACTTGTTCACCACTGGCCTTGCATCTTCTGCTGGTGTTAATGTAAAAATATATCATATTTTTCAAAATTATATACAGAATATTTTTTAGCAGATAAACAGGTTTTATAATTTACACTAAAACTCATGAAACTTGACATGAGAGTGTCAAAATGTCTAACCATGCCAAGAAACAAGAGATAATGAAGAGTCTCAATGTATTATACTATAGCAGAGACAGCACTAACATTTAACTTGTCATGTAATGTAACAATTGTTGTATAAATGTCACAAGAGAGATCATCTTACAGTATAAATATATAAATTTCATTTAAGAAATTTTTTTTAAAATCTTTTCAAATAACTATTGCACATGGTTACACAACCTAATCTCATACACACACACACATACTTATGCGCCCCTTTGACTACCCACCCAATCTGCAATGATAAACTATACACACCTTAAAGTCTCATTCAAATCACACACTCAGAGATACACACCCAAGATACCTGTTCCATCTCACAATAAATTGCACCTGAACACTCATTCAACACAATATACACACACACACATGCACGTGCACACACACACACACACACACACACACACACACACACACACACACACACACACACACACACACATACACACTCATTGATGGCACCTGTTCCATGTCACACAAGAATAAATGCCCTACTCTAACCTTCAAACCATACCCAAATCTACCTTCTTAAATCCACATTCAAACACCAGTTTTCTGTTTGATCAATAGCAACATCCTACTTTTTTTTTTTAATTATAACAAGATGGTTTCAAATATGAAATGTGTTCTGACATTAAAATATGTTCAAAACTAAAGGAATCAAAGTACTAAAAGACATTTCATTTTCCATTTGAAACTCCAACACATTCATTTATAATTACATAATAATTGGATAAAGTCATTACAAGAGCAAAACAGACTATATTTTATATAATGTTAACATTCATAAATAACATCAGTACTATTTTTTTTAACAATTTTTTTTTCCTGTAATTTAATTACCTTTTTTACAGGCAGTTACTTTTGTTTTATTATTTGTTATAACAATGACTGCTAAAAGAAACTGAAAAAAATATACAAAGATAATAGATATAATTTAACTACACAACTTGCTTTACAAGTAGTCACTTATTATATGTGTAAAACATAAATACCTTCACAGTGTGTCCTACTTTTAAAACTGAATACTTATTATTACTATTAGGTTGTTTTTTTTATTAACAGATTGTTTTATTTAATATTATATTATAATTTACCCAACTTCTTTTCATAAACATTATGATTTTCAAGTTTTCAAAGTTAATCCCCTTCCCAACATATATTAAATAAATAAAGTGTACCATTCCTTTCATTCCTGAATGATCTACAAAATTCTAAATAACAGATAAAGAAGCCTTTAAAAAAAAAAGTACCATCATAAGCTATTTGATATGAATTTCATATTTCAACATGCAAAGAAATAAAGTTAAAAGAAATTATTTGAGAATATTAATTAACAAAAAAGAAATATACATATCAAAACACTTGAAATAAGAATGATTAAAATTAGTGTTAAAAAATCAAAAATAACAACAACAAAAACCAAGTACAAACCAATTTAAAATATCTAGAGTTAAACAAGCAGAAATCAAAAACGTTTTTTGAAAATTCCTGTGCAAACATGAGCACAGAGTATAAAGCATTGAAAGGAGAGAGAAAGCACAAACACAAATATTATGTGGTATTTTTATTAATTAGTATTTTAATAAGTACTTGCATTTCCTTTTTAGGATGTTTATAAAAAATATGAAAGTGTAGAGACTATACAACTATACAAGAATGATAATGTATTAATTCAAATTTTAAAAGTCTTTAATTTTCTATAATAATATTCATATTATAATAATAAGTTTTGCTTGTAATCCATCAGTAGCCAGAATATACATCACTTGTGTTTTAAAAGCCAAAATCTTTTAACTATCAAAGAAAATTATTTAAAAGAGCAATACGGACTATCATCAAGTTATGAAGAGGTTAGGCTTTGACAAGCAGATTGTATATCAACTTAGTGGAAAGTCATATGCATCATTTTTCAAGAACAGTCTGTAAAATCAAAATGTAGGTATTTCTGGGAATACCAAGACATCAAAGTAAACTCAAACTTCTCCGCAGTTTATAGTTTCTTAAAAAAGAATTTAAATTTAGCTCATTAATACCAATACAGAATTTTCATTTTTATTGTTTTTAATAGATTAATTATTTAACACATTACCAAGATTAATAGTTACAAATTTCCTGGTACTTCAGACCAAATGATATCTGTGTTTAAAACAAAATATAATGGTATAATCATTTTATATTACAAGGCTTTTCAATCAGTTAAAGTAAATACAGTGTTAGTAACATCATTTCTTTTTTTAAAGGTAAAATGTAAAAACAAGAAATCAAGAGTTAAAACCAGAAAGAATTTTTTTTTAAAAATGCTCAAACCAATGGAGGTAATTGTGCAAACAGAAAGAAAATATATCTTCACTGCTCAAACCAAAGATATATGTGCACACAATTATACGAAATTAGTGACAGTCGATGTGCGCTGGTTTCAAAATAGGCCATGTACCTTTCTGCCTGAAAATCATTCCAGTATCTCTTTCAGCTCTTCTTGGAGGAAACTGAAAATCCCTCCAACCAGTGTGCTGGTGTTCAGCTGAAGCAGGGGTTGAAGTTAGGTGGTGTCCTGGATAGGAAAATGGACTTGACAAACTGGTGGACAAAAACAGCTGGTCCGATGGCTCATAGACAGCAGTCTCCTGACCAAAGAGAACTGTTGATGGAATATGCTTATTTCTCTCTCTGGTCATTTCATTGCAAGGTCCTTCTGTAGACTTGAACAATTCTTGCTGATCTTTGGATTTGGACAGTAGGATGGGGGTAGTTAGTTGAAAACTTTCTTCAAATCCATCACTGAACACTGCTGGGTAATATGTAGCTCTGTAGATATCATCTTGCTGTCTTGCTGGCTGGCAATCCATAACTTCTCTTGAAACATGTGGTGGTGACACTGACTTGGGTTGTACCATAGACTGCTGTCTGAGATCCTGAGCTTCAATGCTAATTTTCCAATTCATCTCTGAATCTGACTCCATCCATCTTGAACCTGTTGGTAATCTGGGTTGAAATCCTTCACTTTCAGTAAATGCTGTGATTCTGGAATCCTGCTTGGAATTCTGCGCATGTGCTAATCTCATGGGTGAGAAATAATTACTGCCAAGAGAAACAGCATGTCTCAGTTCATGAAAATTGTCAGGATCCGGCAGAAAGCAGGAATCGTCACACGAGCTTACAGACCAGAAGCCATGCTGCAGATCTTGCTGGTTGAATAGATCAGCACAAGAATTCAAATTAGCTGATGCCGTCGACATGTTAAAACTGTTTGATTGCAAAGTTTCTTTGACAGGTTTGCTTTCAGATCCTGTTCTGCATTTTGAAAGAATATGGTAGGAGGAATCCAATTCACCTGGACTTTGTCCAAAGTGTAGATAACCCATCTTGTTTATCATCTCAAAAGGATAACTTGCTAAATCACCATCTGCTTCAAGCTGACTACTTTCCTGCTCTAGAAGAAAAATATCAAAGCTATACCCTATATGGCATTCTAAAGCTTCTGCAATACTAACAATTGCTGATTTTTTTACTAATGTCTTTTCTCTACTCCCTAAAGAAAAAATAAGTGACAATGCCACATATTTGAAAGGGGTGGGAGGTGGAGTGTAGGACATTGTAACAAGTTTCCTCTTCCTTATCCCACTGTTTACCAACACACTTCTTATGCAGAACAATGCAAGATTACCAAATATTTTAATGTAATGTTTGACCTCACTACCCCACCATAGTCCCTTCCCCAAATTGTATTGATGTTTCTGTGGTGAGTCAAACACTTCTGTCAGAAGCATAATAAGCATATCTTGCTTGTAAAACAAGCTTGTTCTTTAGAAACAAAACATCTTTCTATTTTGTCAAAACAATTAAAGAGTAAGGACCATCCTTTTTTTCTTTTAAAAAAGGGTTTAGCTTTGACTCAGTTAATCTCCATCTTTGTTTTAAAGGGAAACAATTCTAGATTTTATGAACAGTGTGTGTGGGGTGTGTGGGGGGGTGTGTGGGGGGGGTTGTGTTGTGTTGTGTGTGTGTGTCTTTTGCTTGGACATCAGTCATTTACTTGAAAAAATAATGGAAGTATTCTTGAAATGTTTAAAACAATATATTGCGCAAGTTGCTTGTGGTTTAAATTTTAATATTATTTAAGCAAACATATGTATATGCCATATGATATGGCTGCAGAATCTATTCAAAATGTAATGTGTTTAAACAATCCATTAGTTAAAAGAAGAATATGAGTACAGCAATTATTTCATAATGATGCATAAAGTTAAAGAGAGATAAGAGTAAAAAATACTGTTTCACTATTTGAGTATTTCAGTTTGAATAAGATTAATATTTCTTAAAAAATATGTTTCACTAACAAAGAGCAACAATGAAAAAAGATCCTACATGACATTCACATAACATTTTGCTGGTTATTGGTAATGTAAATCAGAATTTCACAAGGCCTAACAAGATACATACATCAGCATTTTACTAGACCTAACAGAAGCTCTGTACATCAGCATTTCAATGGGCCTAATAGAAGCTCTTCACATCAGCATTTCAATGGGCCTAACAGAAGCTCATGTCAGCATTTCAATGGGCCTAACAGAAGCTCTTCACATCAGCATTTCAATGGGCCTAACAGAAGCTCTTCACATCAACATTTCAATGGGTCTAACAGAAGCTCTTCACATCAGCATATCAATATGTCAATGGGCCTAACAGAAGCTCTTCATATCAGTATTTCCATGTGCCTAACAAGCTCTGTATATCAGCATTTCAACAGGTCTGATATAAACTCTTTATATCAGCAGTTCAATGGACCTAACAGAAGCTCTTCACATCAGCAGGTCAAAAGATCTAACAGAAGTTTTGTATTCTAAATAATAAGAATGTCAAAACAAAACATATCTCTGAAAACTCTTATCAATGGTAATATTATAAATTTAGGGATCATCATTAATATGGTAAGTCACAACAGTGACATTAGTAAAATAATTTTACCACTACTCTGGCAGTTCTATATAAAATTTGTTAACATTATCTGGTGAGCTCACAACTGTGATACAAGAGAAATAAGGTTAAACTATAAAATAAAGTAATGAACTAGAAATATAAATATAGTCTAACTTAAAGAATCATAATTTAGCTTCTTTTAACACCAAAATTCAATGTTGAAAAAATACACTCTGAAAAATTTTAATATCATTTCTGGGGGAAATTTATTTTTTATTTTAATTTTTGTATATATATATTACTTTTATCAATTATCTACATTTAATTCAACTTAATATTTAATAACAAATTACTTTAATTTATGGTATGGAATATTAAATATTAATTTCCCCAGTTCATGTATGTTCCCTAAGTCTGTTTTTAGTTATCTGGATATTTGAAAGAAATGAAGAATTAAAAGGAAAATCAAAAGGAACAGCAAAATCTTGAACATGTTAAGTAATAATGATAATACAGAATAACAGTTAAATGTTCACTTGACTGTGTGACTGTAGGTGGGGGTGGGTAAATACATGAGGGGATATGCATCTCAGTATGTGTGTAGGTATGATTCCTGAGGTCTCAGTATGTGTGTAGGTATGATTCCTGAGGTCTCAGTATGTGTGTAGATATGATTCCTGAGGTCTCAGTATACATGGATTTATGTATATATTACATATGTGAGTATGTGTGACTATGTGGATGTGTGCATGTATTTGTGCATGCTTGCATACTCCTTTATTTGCATGCAGAGATGTATCTGTGTGTGTCAAGTATTAACCGTTCATTGTATAAAGCATACATTATGAATGAGTATATTTGTGTACAGTAAAGCTGTGCATATCTGTGGGGTAAATTTTGTTTAAATAATGAAGTCAAAGGGAGATAAGCTAAATATTATACAAAGAGTAATCTGTAAAAGTTTCAAGTGTTTCAAATATGGTAACTGTGGTGTTCAGTACAAAAAAAAAAAACTGTTTTATAAACATATAATATACAAACCTATAGGATTTGCACAAATCAAATTAGTAAGCGTTGTCAAGAAGAGATATATGAGCATTTTAAAAGGAAATTACAAAATCTACCTCAAACTAGTACTAAGACAGTTTGTCTAACAAAAGCATCACCTTAAAAAACATGATTCAAACTGTTGATTATTGCTAACAGAAAGGTGAGTAGATTCTGAACATGGGAGAAATAACATTATATATTACAGATGAAAGGAAGCACACTTCCAATAATAGTAGTGTGCAGTATTGCTTCAGCAAACTTGAGCCATTAAACAAAAATGTTTTTAATTTTAAAAATTAATACACTTACCATTGCTTTGTCGAAAAGACTGCACTTTTTTGTAAGCTTGCCGAAGAGTTTTGGCTTCAGGATCACCATCAAACCTTTCTCTTGATGGTTCCTCTGACAACCCTGCACCAGTCAACAGCCATGTTTTATGATGAGGTTCCATCACAGCATTCCTTCTCTGCAGTTCATCATGTGAATGAAACTTAAATGAGTCACTGAATTGCCCTGAGCCAGAATCTTGTCTCCTACTCAAATCTGCCTCATCACCTGAAGAACCCTGCTGAGATCGGCTACCTCTATCTCCTCGCTCACCTTGATCACTCAAATGGGCAGCAGACACAAGTTTGGGATCCCAGTCACCAGGAAAGCCTTGAGACCTGCTCCCTCGATCACCAGTTTCTCCTTGAGATCTGCTCCCTCGATCGCCAGCTTCTCCTTGAGATCTGCTCCTTCGATCGCCAGCTTCTCCTTGAGATCTGCTCCTTCGATCGCCAGCTTCTCCTTGAGATCTGCTTCCTCGATTGCCAGCTTCCCCTAGAGATCTGCTTCCTCGATCACCAGCTTCTCCTTGAGATCTGCTCCCTCGAACCCCAGCTTCCCCTTGATATCTGCTTCCTCGATCCCCAGCTTCTCCTTGAGATCTGCTTCCTTGATCACCAACTTCTCCATGGTCATTTAAATGGGTTTCAGACATTCGCTTGGGATCTCGACTAGGTATGGAAGAGATTTCACCACTATTAAACTGCTGTCTGAGCGAGTCTGAACTTTGCTGATTATAACCCTCGTCTTGCTAAAAGACACAAAAATGTTCACTTGCTGTGGCCATAATTTTACATAAAAAATATTTTGTGATCAAAACATTTATACAAACAATAAACATCAACTAATTTAAATTCCTGCAGCTTGAAATGAAAATGTAACATTACCTATGAACGCAATTCTTTTTTAAAAGACAATGCCTTTCTGACATATACAATACTTAAATGAACTAGGCACTGGACTTAGTAAGAGAAAGACAAAAATAACACACCTTACTGAGATGCTGCTCACGTGGGAGGGTTGGATATTGAAAGTAGGATGACTGCTGCATGCGCTCCTTGTTCAACTGGTTGGCTATCAGATACAACTGTCCCGTAGAGGGACTGCGAGAATCTGCCAGTTCCTGGACAATCACATCACGGACTGCAACAGGATATGGTGGTCGCTGAGGTGGTGGCAATGTGCTCAGCTTCGGTGACTGCTGCTGAAGACCATCAACACGTCTTTCCGGCAAATTTTCATACGTGTGTCCCATGTTCTGAAATGCTTGCTGCTGCAAGTGAGGTGGCGATCCAGGATTTCTGGAAAGATTATTGCGACTGCCATATTCCTGCTGATCAAAGGAACGTGGCAAGCTGTGCCGTGACCCACGCACTTCGGATTCAACCACACGACTCTGGCTTGCAATGCTGTGCCGGCCTGAACTGGCGTAAGATGCACGTGGATCTTGAGAACTTAAATTATGATTTGATTCTGGGAGTGATCTGTCTCTCCTATGCTTGTCAACACTCTCAGAGCTATTTTCACGAGAATGTACCACTTGATCAGGGTGTCGAAAGTTAGCACTGATGTTCTGTCTCTCATCTTCATATGACTGAGGTGCATAACCAGATGCCCCAGCATTGCTACCTCTCCAGCCTGTCCTATCGCCATCTCTTAAACTGCCGTCCCTAGAAGTCTCCCTTGAATGACTGAATCTTGCATCTTGTGGATTGCCCCTGAGCATATTTTGGTTATGTTCACCAAGAGTATCCTCTCTTGGTGATTGGTGCTGTCCTGAATAGCTCCTTCGAACACCAGGGTCACTGACTAAAGATGACCGCTGCTGTGGGTCAGTTGGTCTTTGGTAGGGCTGAAATCCAGTTGCAGAAGAAAATTCCCTATCCCCATTTGGCAAGCTTCGAAGACTTGCATGTGCAGCAGTGTTTCTAACAAGGCTATCTCTCTGAGGATCATGTATTTGTTTTGTAGATGTATACTCTTGTGAATTTCTATTAACACCTGAATGAAAATCTAGTCTGTTATTACTGCGTATTTGTGGAAGACT
This sequence comes from Sinotaia quadrata, assembly GCA_028829895.1. Lineage (NCBI taxonomy): Eukaryota > Metazoa > Mollusca > Gastropoda > Architaenioglossa > Viviparidae > Sinotaia > Sinotaia quadrata. Next base: position 41,831,974 of record CM054184.1, on the reverse strand, counting down.
CTGTAAACTGGCGTGTGGATCATAGTTCCCTTCTTGAAGACCTGGTCTGAGATCTGCATTCTCCCTACCAAGGTCAGGCACTGACCTCCAAGGTTGCTGACCAGCCAAGCCACCATCATGATGATGAGGTGGACCTTTGCCAGAGTAAGGGTGTTGGTCTTGATTTAGACTGCGCCACTGTGGATCAAAATGGTAGTCATGATTTGGGTGCCTGTTACCCACCCCGTCTGGGGACGTGGAGTAGGGAGGTGACTTTTCCCCACTTCTTGAAGGATTTACTCGAATGTTGTTGTTTGTCTCTCGAAGAAATCTGAGACAAATTTTAAAACTGTTATAATGCAATGAATATATAAATTTATTCTATTTTTATAAGGACTACGGGGTACAGTAAACTCATCTTTACTAGTGTGCCCATCAGATAGGCAGAACAGATTTACCTGTCTGACAGATGCTGTCTATTCGACAATTTAAGCATTTTAGGAACTTGATTTAAATGTCAATCCAAGAGCTCTCCCTGACAAAAGTTCTGACAACTAACGAGCAAAAGAATAAAATTTCCTTTCTTGCAGTCAAATTAGCTCAGTAAAGAAAAAAGTAACTACTTTCATCCCTTCACATCCATTCAGTTAACTCCTAACACACTGATCATATAGTTTTATTGTCATGAACAGATGTTATTGGCATTATGATGTTACAAATATATTATGATACTGTAAATAGTTTATGAAATAAACTAAATAAATATGCTGTAAATAGCATAAATACAAAATGATGCTATACATATATTACAATGTTATAAATATGTTATGATGTTACAAATAAATTATTATAAGTATATTCTGCTATTTCCATGTTATTAAATTATCCATTTTAAAAAATATAACTACATACAAGACATTTTTCCTGCCTCATCAGACATATTAATCTCGATTTTTGCCTGCCTAAAAGTTAGTTTATTTGTCCAGGGACAGTTGCATATGTCACACTATGAGTTACAATAACAGTTTTTATCAAATAATATTTCTTAAATAATATAATACCAAGTTACTTTTTATCATTTAGAGTATTATACATGTTACATAAACTGGTATAAACTGAAACAATCTGTCATCAAATAAACTGTTATCTCAACCAACATCTCATAAACTGTTTCTTTATAAATATATATATAAGAATTATCTTATCAGTTCATTGTATAAGTTACAAAACAGTGACTCATAAACTGTTACCTAAATAAAATATTATCTAATGAATATATAATATTATATAAATTGATATCCTAGTTATAATACAGCTACTAAATAATTGCTTTCCAATTAGTTTTTTTTAGGAACTGTTTGTCTAATACCTGTCATCCTACAAATGTTATACAAAAATCTTATTAAATATATAAGCAACTGATACAATGCAAAGATTGTCATCATTGTCATTACAAGTTCTAAACCAACTTCTTGGACTGTTTGTTTTCTGCATGCATCCAAACTGTATAGTGAGGTATTACTTTATTACTGATAAATTACCTACCCTGAGGACCCCCTCATGATGGCTGCTTGTTGTAAGCTGGATACCCAATCATTCAGATCAGTTTGTGTGTCTGTGTAGAAATACACTGTCTTGGTGTTTTCATGTTCAACCTGAATAACAAAATAATTTTGATTCTGAAAACAATCAGTTATTTACATGAAGTTGTATGTCTGGACAAAAGTAGAGATTTTAGTGTAATGCTCCACGTGGTCAGTCTTGGTTTTACATTCAACATGACTGAGTCCTGATTTTGTTTCACATGATTGACTCTGTAACTGTACATCATAAAATATCCACTCATTCAAATTATATGAGTGTGTGTCTTTAGAAGTAGACTATATGTGTCTCTTTAGAAGCAGATTATCTTAGTATCTTTTTGTTCAACCGGATGACCTCATCACTGAAAATGTTTTTAATATATATATATAAATTATTTAAAATGTGTAGTTTACTGAACTCCAAACTACTTAGCTTTCTTCAGAGTCCATATTAAGTGATTTCATAAGTTTTTTCTAGTTCAAATATCAACTAAATTTATTTTTATCATGAAGAACAATGATCCAAGGAAATTTAACAAAAATATTCAAATCTGATAACATTTATTATTAGGGTGAATTTCACTGCATGTCATATGCTCTCTAAAAGTGTTATACAAAATGTTTATATTTTCTTTTTTCAAAGGCCGAACTGAATGTATAGACAGTTAAAATGACATGTAATCTGAGATGACATAACCTGAAATGATGACACTAATACTAACACGACAACACTCATTCCAAGGATCCAGTAGGAGGGCCTGATGGCTGGGCATGCTTAAATTAAACATAAGGTTGTACCTGAATCCATAATATAATAAACAAGAGGGAGAAGTGTGCATCACTTAATATTATACTGTTTATGGTAAGGCCATGACTTTCTCTGTTAAACATTTATGCTTGTGTATGTAAGAGTGGGTGGAGGAATTTTAACAATTGTCATGATGGCAATTTTGATATGTCAGCAACAGTACCTTGAAGGCAAACTTTTTCTGCACTGGGTCGTTTGTGGTACAAGGGTTGATCCGGTAACCTGGAAGTAGTACTGAGCCCAATGTGTGTTTCTCGTCATCACCTGAACAAAGAAAAGGGACTCATCAGCCACTTTGTTTTCTGTTTAGTCTTCAGAATCTGGTGAGTATAATGAATGTGTTGAGAATCTTTAAAATCTGTTTAGTGTTGCAAGTCTGTTGTCTTAAAGAGTCAAATAAATAGATTACCTTATTTTGTGCTTCCTAAGACAAATTTACATCAAACAAATTTCATGTATTTCAAACACTTTTTCTCCACATCCTTTTGTTACAGTACATCTTTTATAGAAAGGGAGACAATAATATTAATAGAGCAACAATTTATTTTTTTTAATTAAAAGGAAAGGTTTTGCAGATATGAAGATATGACAGCACCATGCGCCAAAATATTTTTTATAAATATAAAAATTAATGTTCTTGAAAATGGCACTCACTCTTGTACACAAACAAAGCAAAATCTGCTAGAACGCAGTATCGCTTCTTCCATGTCTTTGATATTCCACCACTTTCCTGAAATAATCAAAATGTGAAATTATCAAACTACAGACAGCTAAACTGTGCAAGAAACAACACGAATAACAAAAAAGAGTTAATAAATAAATAGTCTGTGCTATTATTAAATGATTTGCAATGTAAACATTGGCTATTAGCATTTTTCTGCAAGTAATTAATACAAACAAGATTTTATTTTAGCACATATATCAACAGTTTCAATGAAACAGGACCATGTGTAAATAAAATAATACAATGGGGGGCCATGTTTACTGTCTAATGTTCCCTTCCAAACTGTAATTCTGAAATACAAAATATACACAATACACATCTCTTCTCCACCATGGTTGATGACTTACCAAATTTGCATAACACATCTTTTCTGTAATGTATAATCATTAAAAATTTTATCAAATGTGTATAAAGACCCAAATTCAAAATGTATATTGTACAATGGCTGCTGTATAATTTATCTGGTATGATAACTCTTTCATACTGTAAATGGTATAATGAACTCTTCATTATGTATATGGCATATGACCCCAACATAATGTATATGACCTCTTCATAAATGTATCTTGATATGATTCAAAATAGAATAGCTGACCTCTTCAAAATGGAGAAAGTAACCTCTTAATAATGTATATAGCGTATGACCCCAACATAATGTATATGACATCTTGACCTCTTCATAATGTACAATGGTATGATTCCTTCAAAATGTAAATGGTATACTGACCTTTCAAACTGTAAAAAATACAAAGACCTCTTCATAATGTACAAAGAATATGATCCCATTTTAATGTAAATGATATAATAACCCTTTCAAATGCATTCAATGGCCCCTTCATAATGTATATGGCATAATGACTCCTTCATTCTGCATAAGGTAAATAATGTATAATGACCCCTTCATTATGTAAAGTAAAATGACTGAAACAAAACATATCTGGGACATAATGCATTATGATCCTTTTATAATGTGCATAATATAATGATCCTTCAAAATTTATACAGTATTTAATGTATGAGACCCGTTCGAAGTGTGTATAATGTTATGACTCCTTTATGATGTCAATGGTACAATGACCCCTTCATGAGATATAATGTATAATGACCTCTTGATAAGATATAATGTACTTGTATAATGACCTGTTCATAATTTAAAATGTATAGTGACCCTTTAAAAATGGACATGATACAAACATCCCCTTTATAATGTATATGATATGATCAAATTAAACACTTAATGCTTCAAATGTACACAGTGTGCAATTGTGCATACACAGCTTGTTTCTACTTTGAAAAAACAAAACTGAAGAGAAGATGGAGACTGTTACCAATCTTTTTTTAAAATCCAATTTCATGAAAAAGAAAAACATTATTAATCTGCTAAATACTGGTCACCTTCAATGCACGCATGCTAAGATAATAAAAATTTATTAATTTACATTACACAATATCATGCATGTTTATAATTTAACAAAAAATAATGAAAGAGGAATATTTTCCTTGTACTTAAAATTCTCACCTTCCCCTCTTGTTGCTAAATTGTACACAACATGAAATGCATCTGTCAATAAATGTTATCTTCATATCTCATGGATAGTTGACAACTGCTGTGAATGTCAAATTAAATGTCATTTTTATGTGAGTCAATGAGTAATAAAACTCAAGAGGGGAAAAGTGCAATTTCATATAAATTCATAAAAGGGGAGGGAGGGTAAACAAACAAACAAAAAACACATACCAGTCGATAAAGAAATCCCCTTTTCATCACCTGTGAGTTGGGATTTCTTTTGGCAGAAGGGGCTCTCAGGCTCCTACAACAAAATGCCAGACAATGGTCATTAGATATTTTTATTTCTAATAATGCAAAAATAAGCAGGATAAACATTTTATAGCATAAAAGTATTCCTGGTCAAATTGTAGTTTAAATACTGAATGAAAAGTGTTTGTTAGAATAAAATCAATGACCTGTCATAGAGAAGTGCAGTAATACAAGTAATAAGTGATACAACTAATAAGTAAAATTGTATGCATTCATGACGGGGCATGAAAAGGGTTCCCTTGCTTTTCAGACATAAAGTGTACTCAGCACATTGGTGTTCTCCCAGAAAATAGCAGAACAATTAATTTATAAACTTTCTATTGCTTACGAAAAATGTACAGCCAACACTGAGTAAAGCACTAAGAAGTGCTATTTTTTAAAATTAAAGCTCATGCTTATTTTATACAGTTTGACATACCAAGCTATTATATTCATTAGAAATAGTAAATATGCTAGAGACTGCCTATATTAAGCTGGTCAATATTACAGAATAATTACCAAAAGTAATCAGGAGGGTTTTAAATTGTCAAACATGACAATGTTAGAATAAAAAAATTAGTTGATTGTTAATTTTCTTAAAAACTATTACAAGGTTATAATACAAGAAAAATTCTCTATGAAGGAAATTTTGCTGATGAGCATTAGAATTTTTTTTTAGAAATTAGAAATCTTTCTAGAATGTAGAATTCTAAATATGACCAGAAATCCAGAATGGAGAACAAGATAAACATGGACTGCTGAAATTTAACACAAGCATTTTAAAACATAGGGAAATGATTGGAAACACATACATTACCTGATTAGAATAGCAATGTGAAATATGAATACTGTGTTCAAATAAATAAATATACATGTATATCTGAAATAAATCTGAACTTCTCTCTCACATCCACTAACATCTAAATCAGAAATAAGTTATATAATCATCCCAGACATTGCTTCTTTCATTTTCTAGTAAGTCATCTGAAAGACGCCTCCTTGTATCAAAGAATCAAGAAAAATTTTAATGACTATATTATCATCAATCTCCATGTCAATATTACAAAAGTGTCAGACATTATAAATCATACTTTACAAAAAAATTGTCAATGCACCTAATTAAAACTTTGACAGAAATTAGTATGATGTCTGAGGCTAAATTTATTTGTAAACTAGAGAAAGTAACAAGATCAGTTCATTTGCATTATTATTAGAGTCTTGTAAAATGATTCAGCGCAAAAATTTTAGCATGCTGCATGTAAAAAGACCTAAAGGCAGCAAGTGCAAAATTAGGTTCATGACAAAGCAGGGACCAGGGAGCTGGAAATCCCAGAATGTCTTAACCCAGGCTTCTCAAATAATCAGCTACTGCAATTTAGTCATTATATTAAAGAATACTCATAACTTTAGTATAAGTCCCAATTTGAATGGGGCTTGAAATGGATATCTCCTCTTTCCAAGTTGATAACACTGGATTGCCAAAAGGTGTCAGCAGAAATAATCCCATTGCACATTATAATTACAATCTGAATACTGATATTATGCTATGTGTGTAATAAGATTTTAATACTTTTTATGTTTTTTTTAACAGATAAAACCAGTTAAAATGAAAAGACAAACTATACAATAAATGATTAGTTAAGAAACACCCTAAGTTACCTCTGTTTGACAGTCCCTGTCTTCGGATGCGTCTTGTCAGAAGGGCTCAGAGGAGGTGAGCTGCAACAATAGATTTTATTTTAATTATAGTCATTTTGTAGATAACTTGTTTCCTTTTTATTCATTAATTTTTTTTTTTGTTCTGTGTTAACAATGCCACTGACTTCATTATTAAGTCTTTTAAAGTGAAGGATAACATTTGTAATCAGTTACATGGGCTGTAGTAAGCATACTTAATTGTCTTTTATTAGTTTTAAAGTGAAAGATAACTCTTGTGATCAGTTACATGGGCTTTAGCAAGCATACTTATATGTTTTTCAAAAGTGAAAAATAAACTCTTGTGGTCAATTACATGGGCTGTAGCAAGCACACTTAAGTGAAAGAAAACTCTTGTGATCAATTACATGGGCTGTAGCAAGCGTACTTATGTCTTTTAAAGTGAAAGATAACTCTTGTGATCAGTTACATGGGCTGTAGCAAGCGTACTTATGTCTTTTAAACTGAAAGATTTTAACTCTTGTTATAAATTACATGGGCTGTAGCAAGATTACTTATGTCTTTTAAAGTTAAAGATTTTAATTCTTGTTATCAATTACATGGATGAGCAAGCATACTATGTCTTTTAAACTGAAAGATTTTGACTCTTGTTATCGATTACATGGGCTGTAGCAAGCATACTTATGTCTTTTAAAGTGAAAGATAATTCTTGTTATCAATTACATGGACTGTAGCAAGCATACTATGTTTAAGGAAATTTGTATATTCTCGTTAATACTGCAAATCATTCAATACTAATATCAATAATATTCCACATTATTTTTTAAAACACCTTGAAGGTGTTTATATTTTTTTATAAGGCTTGTACCTACCTGGGTGGAGGGGGGGGATCCTCCTCTGAAACAGGTCGGCCCGTGACCGGATGTCCAAATGTTGTCTGCTGGTTCTTATGACTAAAAATTAAATGATGTGAATACAGTAAAATGTCATTACCAGTACACTGTACTAAAAAGAAGCAAACATTTGTGAAGAAAAGAGTGAGTATACCCTGATGCATTTGTCAAATTAAATACAGAGTGCATTTAAAAAGATTAAAAAAAACCAACTAAAAACGCACTTGTGAATTAAAGAAACAGTGAGGAGAAAGATATTTTCAAAGTTTGTTATTATAAAACATTTTATGTTAAGTGATTTGCATATTACTGCTTGTTTGTCTTTGCCTATATCTAAATAATAAATCTGTGTATATCTCAAATTAATATCAGGTGGCATAAACACATACTGAACAAGATGACTGAATATAAAATATATATCTGTTGATTCATCTCTGGAGTCTGATAGGAAAAGACTGAAGACTTATGTCTTAAATGATGTGCCCTCGATCCAGCACTAATAGTATTATGTTTATCTGTTTTGTTTGTTCGTTTGCTTGTTTGCTTGCTTTCACCCAACCAAAGCAAATTTTATAATGGTAGTAAGATTTTACTGATATTTCTGAATAACAAGTTAGCAAATTTCATAATGGTAAGATTTTACTGATGTTTCTGAATAACAAGTTAGCAAATTTCATAATGGTAAGATTTTACTGATGTTTCTGAATAACAAGTTAGATCATCACAAGTCCAAACAGTCCAATCACTAAACTACTTTCAATAAATATAATATTACAAGTGGAAATTACATTCCTAATCAAATTACAAAAAAATGCTTTTAATTTCTTTTCTTTTTTTAATTGCAAATATAAATGAATATTAAAATGACATGAAAAATAAATACACAAGAGCCAGTCATTTTGATTATTTTAAAAAGCTAGAAACAACAGCAATTCCTATCTACATCATAACCTTGTAAATTAAATTTACAAGAGCAAGACTACAAATCACTTGAAAAATTTTGAAGAGCAGGGCTATTCCCTATGTGCTTTAAATAAAATAATCAACTGAAATACTAGGCCCTAGATCACACTCCACCTCAAAACATTAAGGTGGTGTTAAAATTACATGACTATAAGAAAGTGCTTGAAAAGAACATCATATTGACACAAGATAGATAATGCAAATATTAGTATTGCAAACAACTACTTTTACTGTCCTTCAAATTATTTTAAATATTTTAAGGTATTTTCTAGTATAACTATAAAGTATGTCAAGAAAAAAACGAATATGAAAAATTTAACAAAAATAGAAAAATAAAAAATTAATGTCATTTTTTACTCAGACTAGGTGATTATTCCTGAAAATAATCTCTGAATGGAAAAACCTCCATCCACCAACCCAACCACCCACATGACAAAAGAAATTATATATGAAAATAGTGAGTATTTTAAAATAGAAGTTTTTACTTTAAACATTATAATTATTTATTTTATTTGTCAACACAAAATAAAATTAAATCTGATGAATCAGAAAATTCAAATTATCTGCCCATGTTTCTTACTCTAAAGAGTCAGAAGCCTATATGATGCTTTCTGATTGAATCTGATGAGACAGATCAGATGAATGAGTTGGATGACCACAACATTCTCCAAAGCTCACAATCACATTTGATTTATAGATTTTCTCATTTCTCATCAAACTTATAAGTCAACATCAGTTTGACTGTCTAGAACCACAGTTGAATTACTGAAGAATGTGGATGGAGTGCTGTGCTAAGTGGCTTGAAGAAAATTTAATCATGAATCATGATTACATAATTACATTATAAACTCATTTAGGATCATAATTTAATTTCTACTGGTAGTACAATAGTGAAACTGTAATCAATTTATTTGTTTAATTTTGTAATTTATGCATTCCATATCATATATTCAAATGTCCATAATAGTTAGAGTGAAATTGCTAATTCAGACTGCACTAGTCCAGATACAGCATAATCCAGACAACAAGCAGACTTCAGACCAACTGCATCCCTTATCCAGCGTAAGCAGCTACTTCCTAATTTTTGTCTCTTCTCCTTCATCTAATTAGTGTTTGTTGGGGTTTGTACCATACATATTACTGTCAATAAAATACTGCCAAAAAATTAATTTTCACACCTACTGCTACAAACTTGAATAATGTCAATCTACATTTTCTCCTGGGATACCCACCAACACAACTCAATATACTATAGTTCAAATTAATGAGGTTTCACTGTGAGTTAATTTATAGTGTTTATGTAGATTGTTTTTATAGAAATCATCATAGTAGTTTCAGTTGTTGTACTGTGGTAGTGATAGTAGTTTTTATTATTATTCTTATTAGTACCATCATCATTATTTCACAAGGGGGGAGAAGACTACTCACTCTATAAAATATGTGGCGCCCTCTGGTGTGTAATCCAGTTCCCATCCCTTTGACAAACCTGCCAAAGAAATAAAATCACAATGCACAGTTCATTCAATGATTCATTGTAAGGTGCAGTTTTGTTTGGATTTTTTTAGCACTTTCAAAGTTTTAAATTATTTGGTGAAATATTTAAATGGTCCAAATTAAACCATTTTTCAAACTGGTCAATGAAAGTAAACAGGAAGAGGGCAGGAAAATGCTGTTTTATTCAGAAATATTTCAAGTTTATGTTTTTTAAATTTTCTCAAACCTAACTAATTTACTAATCGGAGACTCATTTCATCTCATGTTTTGATCGGAACACTTACTCTTATATAATAAAAAGATTTAGGAAATTGTCAGGAATGTAACAATATGAGTGTTGTTTATTTAACTCTTTGGACAGGTAGAGAAACTAGATTTGAGTTTGAGGGGGGGGGGGGATCTGTGTGTCTGTGTGTGTGTGTGTGTGTGTGTGTGTGTGTGTGTTTAAAAAAATCTAACCTGGTATAGTTGACTAGATATATGATTTACTTATTTTCCATTATTCAAAGTGTGTTTGTGTTTGCATGTGTGCATTTTTGTCTGCATCTGTTATTTATAATGTTTTAGAATTTTTAAAAACAATGAAGATATTAACAAAATATCCCATTAACCCATGCAAATAGAATTTTTTTTTAATTGAAAAATTCCATCTTAATTCAAGAAATGTCTTTTAATAGTAATACTAAATAGCAAAGCCAAATTTGTAAGATAACAATAACATGATTCAACTTGCTTGTTATGTGAGCTACACCTCAAGTTTCTAAGGAAAAGATTTTAAAATAATTTTGAATATCATATATTAATAATACATATTTGCCTGCAATGTGCATCTGGTAACAAGCACAATTTGTAATCGCTTCACACATGACAGATTCATGGGCATTACTAAGCAGTGCGATGAGAAAAGAGGTATGAGTCATTGTACACACATCTGAAGACAGCACTACAAGAAAAATATGCATTTTATGCAGTACAATTCCGACAAATTCTGCATTATAAACACCCTAAACTGAAGGTTGTAAAATGGGGGGGGGGGAGGGAGGAGAGAGAGAGAGAGAGAGAGGGAGGAAGAGAATGGGGGAGAATGGAGGAGAGGGAGAATCAAAATGTCAGGAATGTCATCCTAGTGTTCTAGACTATTAAGTATGCTTTTGATGACAAGTACCTCGTGATAAATGAGCATTTAAAGATGATAAATGATTAAGGAAAGAATAAAGACTACAATGTAGATATCTGGAGAGTATTTTTTTTTTTTAAATCAAGCCAATGTTTCATGGTTTTTAATAACAAAATGGTATCCTGAAATCCTATCAGCCCTTTATGGAAATCTAAGAGTATATCTTTACCATTATCTGAATGACACTTCACCATAAACACCACCATCAACCAAATATTATCCCACAAGGCTTCACTTCGACAAAAATCTGGTTATCACATAATAATAAAGTCATAGTGATTGAAGGTAGATCACATAAATTATGTGCAACAAAGTCTGTGAAACACCACGGGAAATGAAAATATATGTTGGAATAAGATAATATGCATGTTAATGAGTACTGTCTGTGAGAAGATTATGAGCCAGTATAAGTCAGAGTATGCAGCCAATGAAATGATAATAACCAATGTGAGGATCAGCAATTGCAGCCAATGAGGTGAATGTGAGCCAACATTAAGATCAGAGTAAGCAGCCAATGAGATGATAGTGGACCAATATGAGGGTCAGAGTATGCAGCAAATGAGAAGATAATGGGCCAATATGGGGGTCAGAGTAAGCAGCAAATGAGATGATAATGGGCCAATATGAGGGTCAGAGTGTGCAGCCAATGTTTTATGACAGCAGTGCCTATAAAAGTGAAAATGTCTGTTTCAAATCATAATTCTTTTATATGTCTAAAAGATGAAGACTAGAATTTTTTACATCACTGGCTGCCTAAATTTTCAAGATTGTCTACAATCTTCTAATCAGTCTCATTTAACCACATGCTCAAAACAATCCATTCAATTGATCCTATATTAATACTAATAATTAATACATGCAATAACTTGGGCAGATTTTAACATTAAATATAAATCTTTAATTTATTGGATTTTTAGACAAAGACAAATAAACTCCCGAAATCACATATTTTAAATGCTGTATAGAAACACATAAACAAACAGCCAATACAATGAACACATAAATCCTTACACACATGTATACACCCCACGCAATCATATGTATATACCATAAACACGCACGCAAATTTATAATAAACATGCACACAAATGGGTATGCACGTGCTCACACGCGCACACACACACACACACACACACACACACACACACACACACACACGTATGCATAAACACACACATTAGACATTTTATGTGACAAAGTATTATCAAGTTAACTGAAAACAACCTCTGGTTTATTGATTTAACGACAAAGGTATAAAGACAGAACTGCATACAGACTGAAAGGCACATTGGAAATGTTTCCCACAAGCCCTCTCTTCGACCCTACCCTAGCCCGCCCTACTCCCCAATTCCCCGCGATGATGGCATAAACCATGTAATATCTAAACCAAGAAAGAAAGAAAAATCCTAGAAGTGCAAACATAATAACCTCAAACATGAGAGCGGACAAAATTGAAATAATACGGTTAAAAGAAATTAACTCTGACATCTACTCAGCGAAGCGTATCAGCAGCATGTACTGTCATTTGAAACAAATGCGCCTAAAACTCCAAAGCATCGAGCAGGCTGTTCCATCAACTGTACGTGGAAAAGTGACGCAAGCTGACTTTTTAAAAAAAAACATTTCACAAGGGCCGATAACCCATCTGTCGACCACCGTGAAAGGTCAAGTATAAATATAGTCAATAGTTTACTGATAACCTCTTCGGTTATCTACATGAAAGAGATAGCATGTAATCAATAAAGTCCTCACATCGAATGGCCCTATACGAACAGCTGATAGTGTACGTGTGTGTACGTATAGCGTATTCGTAGTACACCACGCATCTCCACACACAAAGTGACATTTGGGTGAACTAGAAAAAAATAGATGATAGCAAGCACAAGTGCTACTGATAGTAAAAGATGAATTTCACAGAGAATTTCCAGAGAGATCTGCAGACACAAAAAATAAACTACAAACTTATAATATGTTTTAAAAAATAAATGTCCGTATTTATTTTTCTTTAATCCATAAAACATCGTCACCTTGTCCCGCAAAATTGGAACTGTAAGCAGATTCGTTAAGGCAGTTCACAAAATAAAGTTTCTCGACCATCAGTAATTAAGCAGCCAAAGTCATCTGGCAAAAAAAATAATGTGAAAAGTGTAGATCGAAGTCTACTGGCGGCAAAAATGTCTCTACTATAGATAACAAAAAAAAACAAACAAACAAAAGGTCAAGTCTGCTAACGAAAATAAGTGATGAACATATAAATGAGAAAAGTTGGTCTAGAAGATATTATCAACAAAACTGGACAGTCTGGCGTGTACTTAACAAGTACAAATTAATTCTCTTGTTTTCACCGTGCCCGTAAAGTCTTGTCGACAAGCCGATATAAAAGATCGCACGTTATGCTACTAACCAAGGCTTGACCTTCAACATTCCTAAGCGCGCGGCCAACTCTATAAAACTGAATTTTGTATGAGGCGAGCAAGGGGGACAGTATTTTCGGCTGCCTGTTAAGAAGAGCTAAATTCCAACTTTATGATGTCACAAGAATTCCATTCTGTCGCCGATGATCACGTGGTGTCGACGAGGAAAAGATCAAATCTAATCGGTGTAGCAGATCGTATGGGTGCGCGCCTAGCGGGGTCAGAACGCCGGCGGCAGGTCGACTCAGACTTGGCACGTCTCCTTCGCTTGTTTTGTTTGTTTACATTTACATGTACTTGGAGCTCGTGTGCTCTAACTCCTTTTCTTGGCGCCCATTAAATGGACCTGGCCTTTACCGTGAATCATACAGTTATAATGCTGACTCCTTGATCTAAAGAAAACGAATGTAACTCTCAGAGCAAACATTCTTCTACTTCACGATTTCCTTACAGCCTAGCTTGGCTAACATTGAACGTTTGCCGACCTGATGTTTTCAGTAAGAAAAAATCTTTTGTTTGCCTGATTTTGGGGACTTTAACGTTCGCTGATTTCGCAGATGAGCGCATGCATCGTGTTTGGATGTTAATGTTCTGGTGGGCGAGATCATAGGTTGGGTGAATGAAAAATTCAGCAAATGTTGGGTGGACCGACGGCCAACACTCTCCGCGACAATACAGGGTCTGTAGCGTGCGCAGCCAGCCAAAGGGACCCATCGGGATAACACGCTCAACCTTCCGCCTTAAGGAATTGTTAGGACCATCGGTACATATTTCACACAGAGCATGTTCAAACCTTGAGTGAGAGGTTCGTGTTGCTAAGTTATATAAACGTGAGAGCGTGGTGCAGATCACGTAATTGCTGACGCGTCATGAAAATATGCACTGCTAATAAAACTATCAATGACGTCAAAACAGGACCCAACTGGAGGCTGATCTAAGGGATTCCACTCGGAATAACCTGAACACGTGGGATATCCATAACCATGAAACAAAAATCACTTGAAAAGAGAGAAAAATAATTAAGTAGGCGTGCAGCCAATGTTTCGGGGACAAGTGTTCCAAACACTGTGATTTGATGTTAATGACAAACAGGCGAAATATGTTGCACTTTGCCAACTCCTGCTAGTTAAATATACACAAGACACTGAAATATACAGACATATATTTAAATATACACGTCACTTAAATACACTCAAGTCATTTAAATGCATACAAGTATTGCAATAGACACAAGTCATTTAAATAGACACAAATCATTTAAATATACAAAGTCATTTAAATATAAATAAAATACACTGAATGTAATTAATTATCCAACTTGGATTTTTTTTTAATCAACCAAACAAATTAAATGGACAAGCGAATCAATCAAGCTTAACAACAAACGATGAAGCAGAAATTACTTTCTGAAACGTTCTGTTGCCCACATCTGTATCAGTCGGCACTCAGGCAGGTGTGTGCACGTGTGTATAGGAGGGTTGAGAGTAGGAGTTCCTTCTTATCGGCCTGAGAGAGGCACTAAATTACCGGCCTTGGCGTAGCCGGTGCCTTGAGATAACGGCTCTTGTGAAACGGTCACTCGATTTTGTGATCATCAACGTGCATTAAGCGAAGAGCACCCACCCACCCACAACCACCATCACTGAAGCACAATAGTAATATCAAGTAGCTATAAAGGTCTTCCAATTAAATCATCTACATAATGGTGAACAGGTCGGACAGCGGAACCCTACGGAATTATTTTCCCTTCTTACTGACAAAACCTTACTGAGCCATCAGAACTGACGACGGATTTTCAAACTCTCGCAGGGGACAAACAGAATGGAGAGTCTGGGCTGCGAAAGAAGGAAAGAAAAAACATGATAAGTACAGAACAAAGGACGCATTCGGTTGCACCATTCAACGTCTTATAGTAAAAAACAAAGTCAAGTTTGGAATTCCTAACCGCAAATCCACCCTGCCATGCAATCCTGTTCAGGACTCGGCGTCATTTTACTTGACACTTTAACGAATTGTGTGGGTTCTTGGGGGCAGATCTGGTGATAACATGGGGGGGGGTCTGTGTGAGGGGGGAGGGAAATGTGGAAAACTGTTACTTCCTTCCGCCAACCTACACGCGTGCGTGCGTGCGTGCGTGTGTGTGTGTGTGTGTGAACTAGCAGGAAGTGGCTAAGTACACATATTTCGCCAGTTTGTCAGTAACATCAAGAAAATCCTGCAGTTACCTGTCCACGTCAGAAAGAAACTAGACATGAAAACGTCTAAACACAATAGTCGGCAACACAGGCAGGCCGTTTGAAGGGACAGGAGGGCGGGAGGAGGAGTAACAATAACTGTACTTCCGCTGCAAGCTCCTTTCTCCAGTACAACTCTGGCGGCTGCCATTCACTTGCCATCTTAGTGCATGCTGACCCAGCGAACACCCCTGTAACCTGTCTGGTGGTCCTGGCGACGCTCACTCTTTACCACCTCCCCTTAAAATCTCTCTCCCACTCGACAACGCTAAGACACGGTTCGGTTAGCTTAAAGCCGACTCAAAGAGCTCCATTTCTGACGCTGTTATAGGTCAATTTAACGTAGTTCGGGCTAATTATCTTTTTGTCTGTAATCGCCATGTTTAGTCCGATCAGTTACCGAAATCCAAGAGAAATAATTTTAATTAGCATGGTAAAGTAATCTCTCCCTTGCTATTGCGCGTACTATGTGAAACTGTTATGTAACACTTCACACTTAGAACACTGTTTAATTACGGTGAACTTGACACTCAGAATATTTCTTAATCAAGATAAACATGACGCTTAAAACAAGTCCTAATCAATGTAAATTTAACACTCATCAGATTTCTTTAATCAAGGTAAACTCGACTCTTAAAACATTTTTGTTGTTGTTGTTGTTGTTGACAAAATCGAGAATTTGAAACTAAGGTAAAATGCAATAAAATAACTAATTTATAAAATCAATTAGTTCATCCTCTCTCTCTCTCTCATACACACACACACACAAACCTTGAAGTAAATAAAAGTGCATAAAAACTGGCCAACGCTGGCGTATGAGGTGAAATGATTTGAGGCACTGCCATTATAAGTCATTCTTAAGAAGTGATGATTAATGCCATTGGGAAAACATTCGATCGATTTATTTATTCTTCTCACAGCTGGCAAGCGACAGGTTCGAATCCTGTCAAGCATCGAGAATCAACGCTTGACTTTCAAAACAACCCAAGCTAATGCTCCTTCACTCTTCTCGTCATGCGACAGATATGGACGAGGCCTGTCCGCCCATCTTCTCACGCTTTTATTTAAATTAATTAAAATATAAAATTATTTTTATTGAATATTTTAAATATGATAATAGTTTAGACTTTGTTACTTTTTATAAACAATGTTTCCAACTTGAACCCCTGACATTTTAATTAGATTTTAGCTTCCAGCTTCCCAAATCGCCAGTTAAATATCCCCAGTCCACCCTGGAGCTCGCTCGGATCACTACAAGTTTACATAAAATCTTAGAGAATCCTGTCTCAGTGTCAACCAAAGTAAATTAAAATATGGACAATAGATGTTAGGATATGTCAATAGGCGTGCTAGAGAAGTCCAAGCTTAGATTGCCTATCCGACCCACGTGATTATCTCCTATTAAAGAGTCATTATCTCCTATAGAGAGTCATTATCTCCTATTAAAGAGTCATTATCTCCTATAGAGAGTCATTATCTCCTATAGTATTTTTCCAGAATGAAATTACGAATCTGAGGACCAGTGGGAATTCACGGATTTTGTAATTCAGTGATTCATTGCCAGCAAAGGTTAGTATCGTGGTTTCTCTAGTCTATTATTCATAAAACTAATCTTCCTTTCACATACGTACACCCTTACATTGTCAGTTAAATAACACAAAAGTATACCCTTATGTTGTCAGCTAAATCATACAAAAGTATACACTTACACTGTCAGCTAAATCACACAAAAGTACACCCTTACATTGTGTCAGCTAAATCACACAAAAAAGTACACTCTTACCTTGTCAGCTAAATCACACAAAGAATACCCTTACCTTGCCAGCTAAATCACACAAAAGTACACCCTTACCTTGCCAGCTAAATCATTCAAAAGTACACCATTATTTTGTCTGCTCAAACACAGTGATTATATCCCTAAAAATTACCTTGTCAGTTCAACCAAAATGTATCCTTACATTTTTTTAAAAAATAGATCATACCTCGTAACTTTAACCAAACTGACGATATCCCTACACTAAAATAGACGAGTACCTTAGCTCAAAAACAATGACGATATCCCTACACTAAAATAGATGAGTACCTTGTAAGCTCAAAAACAATGATGATATCCCTACACTAAAATTGATTAGTACCTTGTAAGCTCAAAAACAATGACGATATCCCTACACTAAAATAGACGAGTACCTTGTAAGCTCAAAAACAATGACATCCCTACATAAAAACAGATGAGTACCTTGTAAGCTCAAAAACAATGACATCCCTACATAAAAACAGATGAGTACCTTGTAAGCTCAAAAACAATGACGATATCCCTACACTAAAATAGACGAGTACCTTGTAAGCTCAAAAACAATGACATCCCTACATAAAAACAGATGAGTAACTTGTAAGCTCAAAAACAATGATGATATCCCTACACTAAAATAGACGAGTACCTTGTAAGCTCAAAAACAATGACATCCCTACATAAAAACAGATGAGTACCTTGTAAGCTCAAAAACAATGACATCCCTACATAAAAACAGATGAGTACCTTGTAAGTTAAAAAGCAACTTTCGATATCCCGACATAAAAACAGACCAGTATCTTGTAAGCTCAAAGACAGACGACATCTCTACATAAAAGACAGACTAGTACCTTATTTGATCTACCATTGAAAAGTTTCCCCCCCAAAAAAAATAAGTGCCTAGACGCCTCCTCAGGAAAACAGAAACAAATAAAATACAAACAACACAGATAATGCTTTTAATTCGGGTGGTCTTAATACGCCGCACCCGCTAGAAGATAGCGAGATAACATTCCATGCTGACTAATCGTCACTCATTCTGTAGTACTCCGTCAATTTTTCAAATACGCAATGAAAATTCAAGCAATACAGGAAAAGCGATGTTTTAACTGTATCCTTCTACCAGGCGCGCACAATCTGAATTTTGGAAATGACGCTATAATTTTCAGTCTGAAGGGAATCTAGTGAAGCACCAAAAAAAGTATAAAAGTATGCTTGATGTTATCCCTTTTACAAAGTGCGTATATTCTTTTATAATCTCTAATAAATGGTCTTTTGATTGCACACTATAAGTAAATCTTATCTGCAGTTAATGACGTTTTTTAAAAAAAGTAAATAAAGTAGGTCAATAAGCATAGATTCCGTGCAGGTAAAATTTTCTGAGCCTAAGGTCAGTGGGTGATACGTCGGTACTAAGTTTTGCTGAAAGGTTATTTTATTCTTTCTCTCCGGTTTTTTTTTTTTTTAAGAATACGTTGTTTTGAATAAATTAATTTTTTTCAACACAACTTATATTTTAAAGAAAACGGCGAATTTGTTGTGTCAGAGAAAATGGCGTGTAAATTATTATCTGCATATATAGAAAGTACTAAACCTTCGAAGATTAGTAATCAAACATAATTTTTTAATACTTTATCAGATTTTTAATTCCTGCTAATCAAATCAGTTCATCTTATATTATGTCATAATATACTGATGCTGAAATCGATCACAGGCTGAAGAGCCTGGTAATATTATTAAGTTTTTTTATTTCTATTCATCAGAAGTAAAAATTATTTCATTAAATTTTCTTGTAAACAATACAGTCGTTCATTTAGTGTTCCTCTCTGAATTGGTGCTATAATTCTACGGCCATTTTCTTCTGCCGAGTTCAAATGAAAATCTCACAGGTTGGTCAGACGTCACTAGTGTTGATTTCTCACATCCAGAAACCAATGAACATCCACTTGCTAGCTAAGGAATAGTTTCTTTATTGTGGGACCTTAGATTTACTATTCAGTGCAAATCTAATAAGCACTCCTATCTCATTAGTTCATGGTACAGCTAATGACTACTTTTTAAACAGATTTTTTTTTAATGCATATCTAAAAATGTTGACACACTGCACACCCGTGTGTGTGTGTGTGTGTGTGTGCGTGCGTGTGTAAAATCGAAGGTCACCAGGACAGACAAACATAAACCAGAACTATATTAAACACACAATAAACTAAACTCGTGCATCTTTTATATTAAGTATAAACATTCCACAATAGGTGGCGTGACCACAACAATGCCAAAAACTTAAATACCATTCGTCCAGTACTCTTGTCTTCAACAAACATACTAAAAAAAATATACATATATTTTTCAACACTTTTAACCAATAATAAAAATGATACATTTTTAGCAGGCGTTATCATTCAAAAGGCACTTAAACGACTACAATGAAGCTATATAAAATGAGTAAGAACAAAATTCCCACTGTGGGTAGGCCCTCTTTACAACCTCCAACAACCTCAAGAGTCACAAAGGGGCAATAATCGGCATCAGAGATATTTTAAAAAGATAGTTAGGTTCTTTACTTGGAGGTTTTATGTAAGTTGCATAAAATGCAAGTAAAATGACGATGCAAATGTTTGACATTATTTAGTTAATAACCTCACGAGTTGTTTTTTGTTTTGTTTACTTTGTTTTTAGCTTCTGTACAGCGTGACATTTACAGAGTGATAATTTGAAGTCAAACAAGCAAAGGGAGGGAACAAGACAAACACAACAAAAGGACAGAAGAGAGAGTTGGGAGAGCGTGTGTGGGAGGTGGGGGGTGGAGTACTGATGAAAAAGAGAACAATCAAAACTTTATTTTCAAACAAGTTAAATCACTATTCTATTTATAAACCTGCCGTTGCTAGCATATACATACAATTAACAATAAATTTAAGAATACTGTTGGTTGGAAAACAATAACAATGTTGATAGTTTGACATCTCTGGCCACCCTTCACTCGTTATGGTTATTAATCCAAAAATTTTAATTATTTTAGACACTCAATCAGTTATCTTAGCATAAACATCAGCAGTCAAGTTTATATATATGATTAAGTTCAAATTATAAGTTTCATCAAAGAAATGAGAGTGGAGTTTTTAAGAGATAATTATAATTATAATCAATGTATAAAACTTTTTCTATGACAGCAATGTCGCTGGCACATATTCACAATCATGCAATTTGCAACAAGTCTTTAGATGATGGTCCAACGCACCCTTTCTAGGCATGTTACACATTTGTTCCAGAGTTACATCAAAATCAAAGTGATTTGAATATAGAACATCTTCAACAAATTAACTTTGGGTCAATCCCCACTGGATGAAGTTGTTATGAACACGTGTGAGACTATTAGTCAGAAAAACTGCTCATTCACTTGGAATTCATTTGGATTGCATCAGCAAGTTCTAGCGTATGTTTTACCTCAGTTGTTTCTCCAACTCTGGTACGAGGGCTCCGATTATCAGTCAATCTCGCGAGAATCGTCGGTCAGTGTTAATTCTCGGTAAAAGATCGCATGCGCAGCGCAATCTCGCGATCATGCACTAATATGGTTGAACTTGACAAAAATATAAAACATCTCCCGCCAGATACGCCAAGCACGCTCCATTACTGGCAGTTGGTCGTTGTCGTTGAAATCCAGAGGCACTGCGTATTAGTTTAGTAAACGTACTTTTAATTGTTTCAAACTTTACATTTTCACGTGGTTCAACTTTTTTTTTTATTCTGTAGTTAATTCATTCATTCCGTTTCTGACAGTAAGTGATTTACTTATCAGTCTCACTTTTGTCAATAGTCATTGTGCTATTTCAGGGTGTAGTTTATTACGACGTTGATCACCTGGCATATCCTGCGTATTGTCGCTGCTGGTCAGGATGCATATACATGTACCGTTGTGGGTAGGGAATGGGGATAGGACTGACCAGATCACAGTGGGCCAACTTCAACGAATGCCGCGCAGCAGTTTCAAAATTCCGCGCACAAGTTTTTGGTAGCAAGCGCAAGCAGCCGCCAGTTCTGCGCACACAGAAAAAAGTTCCGTGCACAAAGGAAAAAGTTCCGCGCACACAAGAAAAATATTAGAGGGAACGTTGCTGATGACCACGAGAATCGATCAGTAAAACTGACAGCGACCGGAGCCCTGTCTGGTACTCACAAAAATGGCATCAATTGCAATACCCGAAGGTCATGTCATTTTGACATTTAACAATTATATCTTTTGGAAATAAACTGTAAAGACTGAAGGAATGACAAAAGCTAGAACATAGTATATTAATACATTTATGGCATTTCACGAGTAGTCAGTGATGACGTAATTTAAATAGGACAGAAGACAAAACTAACTTGACAAATACTGAGTTAGCAAGTTCACATTCCTATGCGTGTCACGCTCAGTGTTCCCGAGAGAGAGCATTCCAATTAGATGAGCCATTAAATCTCTATAGCACATAGCTTCCAAAACAAAAATAAAAAGAGGTATATTTTAAATACTGCAGGAGTGCAGGTGCTTTGTTGTGGTGCTGTGCGCATGAAGACAAGAGGGATATTTGTGGTAGTATTTGTGAAGAAAAGAGCTCTAGTGTTCATCGTACACTTGCTGGAATTCATTATTTTCCTTTTACAGCTCGCTTTTGAGCACAATATAAATGTGTTAGAGGTTATATGGTTCACGCTTGTCCCATACAGACGAACGAGAGTCAAAGAAATATTGAAATGTGCGCATAATAGAACATTTTTTGTGTGCACTGTTGAGACAGCTGGTCGATCACAGCTCGTAAAGTTTCGTGGTGATCAACTTGAATGTTTTAATTTATGTATTAAGGTATGTGGGAAGGGGCGATTTGGTTTTTCTTTTTCTGCTTTCAGGACTGTCGCTGATGGGTGTGCACACTCATGAAAATTACTGAATATCAATGACAGCAAACTTCGACTCTTTCATGCTTAAAGAGACGTGCTGTTACTGCGTGTACACTCATGAAAATTACTGAACATCAATGACAGCAAACTTCGACTCTTTCACGCTTAGAGACGTGCTGTTACTGCGTGTCGTGATTGGCGATTGCTTATGTACACTTCCAACAATATAACATGTAGAGTGGCAATACAGGCCGTAATGTTTACTGACAACTAACACGGAGAGTGGCAATACAGGCTGGAATGTTCACTGACAACTAACACGGAGAGTGGCAATACCGACCTAAATGTTCACTGACAACTAACACGGAGAGTGGCAATACAGGCCGGAATGTTCACTGACAACTAACACGGAGTGGCAATACAGGCCGTAATTTCACTGACAACTAACACGGAGAGTGGCAATACAGGCCGGAATGTTCACTGACAACTAACACGGAGAGTGGCAATACACTCCTAAATATTCACTGACAACAATCTAATACATAGAGTGGCAATACAGGCCTTAATGTTCATTGCCAACAATCTAACATGTTAGAGTGGCAATACCGACCTAAATGTTCACTGACAACTAACATGCAGAGTGGCAACACAGACTTAAATGTTCACTGACAACAATTTAGTGAGTGGCAATCTTCCTGCAAACTTTTAATTAATAAATCGCTTTGTGCTGAGCCCATTTTATTTTACCTTTAGTAATTTTTCACTAAGCAGGCAAAAAACCGCTGTTTCAAAACGCAAACTAGAAATGGACCATAAATCACCGACCGTGTAACAAAAAATGCGGTCTGGGTCGCTCCAGCGATCGTAAAAAATTCAGTCTTCTATTGTTTCGAGATATGTATAAATCACTGACGTAATGCTACTCTTCTTTTTCCTCTATTTTTTAAAATTTAAATTTAAAAGTTAGCACCACTATCGTTTAGTTATTCATCCTCTGCAATCGTCACTTGATAACGCGAACCTGAGAATTGTCTTGTACTGTGCAGGTACACTCTTCCAGAGGTTGTTTGTTGCCCTTTTACCATCCCTATATTAACACAATAACAGGTAACAAAATCCTGCTACTATTTTTGTTGTTGTTTTGCTTTGTAAAAGGTTTGTTGTTATTCTTGCTTTTACTGTCGTTGGTGCATTAAAACTCTCAACATCAATCAAATATCAAGTTTCTGTTACAACTTCTTGATACCATACAGGAAACCAATTTTATGGTGTTGTAATCGGCCATTAAACGCTCTCTATACACAGGAAACAAACTTTCAGGCGTTTTTATGTCACTAAACCTCTTTATGCACACACAGGAAACAAACGTTCAGGCGTTTTTATGATACTAAACCTCTCAATGCACACAGAAAACAAACTTTCAGGCGTTTTCTGATTTTAAACCTCTCGATAGTTGAAACTTGAATGTTCGTACGTAAAGGCCAAACAAGCACAGCTATCCACAATTAGTAAAACATTTAGCTGTACGACGCCTGCCTAAAACAAACAAAAAAAAAAAAAAAAAAAAAAAAAAAGAAAAAAGAGAGAGAAAGAAAGAGAAAGAGATCAGGAGTTTTTCTTTATTTTTTATATGCTGAAAACTAACTAAAATATGCCAAAAGATAAGTGGGTGGATCATAAAAAACAACCGTAAGCCTAATACTATATGACTCTATTTAAACTACATGAATTATTCTAAACAACCCTAAGCCTAATACTATATGACTCTATTTAAACTACATGAATTATTCTAAACAACCCTAAGCCTAATACTATATGACTCTATTTAAACTACATGAATTATTCTAAACAACCCTAAGCCTAATACTATATGACTCTATTTAAACTACATGAATTATTCTAAACAACCCTAAGCCTAATACTATATGACTCTATTTAAACTACATGAATTATTCTAAACAACCCTAAGCCTAATACTATATGACTCTATTTAAACTACATGAATTATTCTAAACAACCCTAAGCCTAATACTATATGACTCTATTTAAACTACATGAATTATTCTAAACAACCCTAAGCCTAATACTATATGACTCTATTTAAACTACATGAATTATTCTAAACAACCCTAAGCCTAATACTATATGACTCTATTTAAACTACATGAATTATTCTAAACAACCCTAAGCCTAATACTATATGACTCTATTTAAACTACATGAATTATTCTAAACAACCCTAAGCCTAATACTATATGACTCTATTTAAACTACATGAATTATTCTAAACAACCCTAAGCCTAATACTATATGACTCTATTTAAACTACATGAATTATTCTAAACAACCCTAAGCCTAATACTATATGACTCTATTTAAACTACATGAATTATTCTAAACAACCCTAAGCCTAATACTATATGACTCTATTTAAACTACATGAATTATTCTAAACAACCCTAAGCCTAATACTATATGACTCTATTTAAATTACATGAATTATTCTAAACAACCCTAAGCCTAATACTATATGACTCTATTTAAATTACATGAATTATTCTAAACAACCCTAAGCCTAATACTATATGACTCTATTTAAACTACATGAATTATTCTAAACAACCCTAAGCCTAATACTATATGACTCTATTTAAATTACATGAATTATTCTAAACAACCCTAAGCCTAATACTATATGACTCTATTTAAACTACATGAATTATTCTAAACAACCCTAAGCCTAATACTATATGACTCTATTTAAACTACATGAATTATTCTAAACAACCCTAAGCCTAATACTATATGACTCTATTTAAACTACATGAATTATTCTAAACAACCCTAAGCCTAATACTATATGACTCTATTTAAACTACATGAATTATTCTAAACAACCCTAAGCCTAATACTATATGACTCTATTTAAACTACATGAATTATTCTAAACAACCCTAAGCCTAATACTATATGACTCTATTTAAACTACATGAATTATTCTAAACAACCCTAAGCCTAATACTATATGACTCATTTTTAAACTACATGAATTATTCTAAACAACTCTAAGCCTAATACTATATGACATTCTTTAAAACAATTACGTGAGTCTATTTTAAACAATTTTAAGCTTCACTACATGACAATTCAAAAAACCCTAAAAAGCTATTGCTACATAAATTTCAATTTTAAGCTTCATGATTATATTCTAAACAACCCATAGCCTAATACTACATGGCAATTCATAACAATTCTTAGCCTAACACAACATGACAATTCATAACAACTCTTAACCTAACACAACATGACAATTCATAACAACTCTTAGCCTAACACAACATGACAATTCATAACAACTCTTAGCCTAACATTACCTGCTTTTCTTTCTTAAACAGCTATAAGATTCTATTCCAAACAATCCTTTGCATATTGCATGATTTTCTTTATAAACATAAAACCCATTTTACAATTCAAAAACAAAAAAGAAATAAACAAAATAAAATGAATGAGTGTGAATGAAAGATTTTCAATTAAACTAGGATAAGGATCTGAAAGAATCCTTTGTAATTAAAAGCTGACTTCTGTCTGAATTAAACCCGCAGTCTCTCACACATCATAATCTCCGTCAAAAGACAACACTTCTTTCTGCAACCACCACCCCACAAATACAAGGTAAACACCCGCCTAACCACCCCCAAGACTTCTAATGGCAGGTTTAAAAACCTGTGCAATTATCTTTGAGCCCGGCAACCAGTCCTGATTAGCGGTACAACCTTTGGCTGTTCAACAGCTCAAGCAAGCTTATATCCGACAAATCGAGGTTCTGAGTAACTAAATAATGTCTGTATGAGTTCAAGTGATTTATCCAAGTGCTCACAACCCCGAAACAAAATGAATATCCGATAGGATTTGATGAGGAAAAAAAAAAAAAAAAAAGGAGGGAAGGTGGGCGGTAATTCGAGATGGAGAAGAGAAGGGGTGGCGGTGCTATTGACCTACGGAGACCGGTCTACAAAATACAGCACACACTTGTATATAAAGCGAAATTAACTTCTAATTACAACCCAAAACGAACCGACGTCTTTCAAGCACGTCTTATTTAAAATGCACAACTGCTAAATTCTTATGATGGTATAGCGTACGATTGGACTAAACTGTGATAGTATAGTGTACTCTGTTAAGATGTATATTTTAATGTTATTGAACTGTTTGGTCCGCATTTTCAGGCAAGATGGAAAATGAATCGCGAGAGGGAGAGATAGCTGATTACAAATCTCAGACATTCGGGAAATATATTGCATTTAACAATTCTATATAATATATAATTAGCGCCTGTTTGTAGTTTCTTAAACAATAACACTCCAAAAGAATGCCGTCTAAAATGAGAATTAATGGTGTGGGAATAGAAACGGACATTTAACTTTTTAAGACGAAAACTGCTCAACGAAAATGGTTATTTAACAACTACTGATGACGACACAATAACTGTTGCTCGTACAACAATAATACTACTGGAAAAAACAGCAATAGTATTCGAACAACAGCGATATTGCTGATGAAACAAAATACTGCTCGTACAACAATACTACTGCTGGTTAAACAATAATGCTTGTTGATGCACCAGATACAGAGCGTTGAACAAGGGAAGGTAGTTTAACAAAATACACGACTGTTGGCACAACAGGAAAAAAGTCGTCATCAAAACCAATGCAAGTACAACAGGAAAAAAGTCGTCATCAAAACCAATGCAAGTACAACAGGGGAAAAAAAGTCGCGCAACAAGAACACTAATTCTTTGTCACAGAAGAGGTGGGGGGGGGGGTGTCATTAAATAAGCTACTTGTATTATAGGTAAAGTCATTTATCGTTTACCCAGCATTGCTGGGTATCACCAGAAAGATCATTTCAGTACCCGGAAAATAATTAGTGCTTGAACAAAAAGAGCAATTCAACAGACTAGTTGTGTTGTAAATACATAGCATCATAAACTGCAACAGATGACGTCTGACAAGAAAATAAATGCAAGATCGACAAGAAAAACGGTTATAAGAGATCTGTATGCAGATTCGGTGCCAGCAAATAACAAGCATGTCTCAGTAAATAATAATAATGATGCTAATAGAATTAATTAATTGAAAATTTAAAAATAAAGAGCACTCACTCTCCTCGGAAAGCAATGATGAAGCTGCCAGAGTGGATGGCGTCCGGCAACAGCTTGCCTTCACTACAACGCCGTTGTGTTTCAAGCTGCAGTCTAACCAAGGAGAAATGTTATCTTTTATATTCAATTTGGCAGCTAGTCTGAAATATTCTCGCAGTTGTCTTCAAGATTAAGAAAAGTCCTTGTCGACAAGTTAGGATATCTAGATAGTCGACACCAAAGGACAGATATGAGTGAGAGGGGGGGGGGGGGGAAGGAGGTACAATGAAGTGGGTAGCATGTAGATGTTCCAATGTGAAAGATGCAAGACACTTATAAAGTGCACAATCCGGTTTTGTACCAGCTGGCAGGAGAGGGGGGAGGGAGGTTTCAAGCTTTTTCCTATACACCCGTAAATATTGTAGAGTGGCATGTCACGATACACATCTGTAAACGTGTGCGTCTAATCAGCTGGCGGTTAACTTGACTTTCAAAACCAAAGTACAAACGTTGCCCGTTGTAGCATTAGACCGTTTTTTGTTCCGTTGAGGGCTTTATTGTTCTTTTTTTATTTTAAGTGTGGCTGGAACTGTTTGTTGTTTTGTTTGTGGGGAGATGGTAATGGTGATAATGTTTTGTTGTTGTTGTTGTTCCGCTCACACTCACCCTAGAAGCCGCAATAGACCTTTCATCTTCATGATGTTCTCAGTCTTGGGCTGCTTCTGGGGGCATCCCCACAGCCTCACGGTGCCAGTTAAGGTGGATGATGATGTTTTATTTTTCTAGTGTTTATCAGTTAGTTAGTCGATGAAATATCAGCGGTAGAAGTTTTAAGCTCCAGAAATTTCCCGATTGAAAAATAAGTTAGTTGCAGCTAAGTAAAACCGATAAACAGACATACGGATTGAAAAAATTATGATCACTAACTAAACAGTAGTTTTGCTTTTGTATTTTGATTTTTAAAAAGAGAGGGGAGGGGGAATTATAAATGACCACACGCGGATCAAGGGAGATTAAGAGTTCTACCCTGCAGCACGTAAATCTCTGGCTGAGTTAAATTTTACCCCTACGTAATACATACTTCAAAAACTGAATTGGATTGACAAGAACCAGTAACGCAGAAATGTATCTATGGGTCGTACTTTCACTAAACAGTATCAGTTTTCACCCTATAGACCGGTTTTTCTATCGACTATCAGCACGCTTCAGTGACTTTCAGATATCAGAGGTAGCTAGTGCCCCCTTTTACTGGTGGATGCAAAGAAAATGACGTCACAGATCAATCCGCTATTTGTTGCCGGCTGGCAAAAGCCCGGATAAATATATCAAGAAGTCACGTGTCTCTGAGTATGATGACGTTCAACTAATTTGCTGACGTCACTCTTAACTTTCTTGAAAGACGAGATAGGTTTCACGGGAAACAGGTGTGCAGTCGACGGTGAGGTCCCGCCCGATGATGCGTGGCGAACAATTGTCAATCTTTGCAGGTAAATCATCAAATCAGCCTTTTCTTGGTAAGGCATAAAATATATAATGTATAAATGTAATCCCTTTCTTTTTGCAGCTCCAACACGTAGCCTATAGTTGTTTAAAAAGAAATAATAATAAGTTCTTTGCAGGTACTTTTCTTGGCATGTCGTAAAATAATAACGATAATGTAAAAATGTAATCCATTTTTTTTCAAACACTTAGCCTACTGTTCTGTTTAAAAAGAAACAGCAATAAAATAAGTAAACGGCGTTCTCTTTTTAATGCAGGTTTCGTGGAGTGTTGTACGTTTCTATTGTTTTGACAACTCTGACATATCTAATTTATCGAAATAATTTATCTGGTATTTGTTTTACTGGAATAATTCATATAGGGTATTTAATAAAACAATAACAACCATTGAATACTATTTTAATTTTTAAAATAAAATTTTACAAACAGGTCTAACATTATCCTGGTTTCTAATCCAACTATAACTTGTTATCACAAGTGTGAAAACAAATTGTTTGGGGAATTTTTCCTCTGATAACGATTCTATCTGGTAAGGACAAATGCAGTGAAATAACTTTATTAATATAGAGCCTTATATTTTTGTCCAGAGGTTTTGACAGCAGCAGCTGCGTGAAATAGCAGCGGCCTTGGGGGAGTCTGGACATAAGAAACCTACTCCTAACATTTCAAAAATTAAACTGACAACATTAGCTTAATAAGTGGTAGTACAGAAGCTTAAAACTGGTGGTACAGAGCTGTCAATGAAATTGACAACAGCTTAATACCTGTTGGTACAGATCTCTGTCAATAATCATCAACCCACAATATGCACAAAATTTATACACCTAAGGTGCAGTTGACAATATTCACCTGAAAACGTGTGATTTCTACAACCACCATCTGGGCTCTGAGTTCAAACACATCTGAACATACCACTTGACCACTTAACATCAAAACTAATAATTATGCATATTATTAGTTTCACCAGCAAAATTTTAGTAATCAATTCAGCTGATAAAAAGTCTAAATGACAGTCTGGTGTTACTAAGATATGGAGTTGAAGTCAGGCAACTGTTGCTATATTTGAGAACTGTAACTATTCAACATATCCTGATTCTGGCATTTTGAAGTAGACTTTACAGTGCTGAGCTGATCTGGCATTCAAGGAATGAATTTATAATGATCTCTTAATTCATATTTCACAACCATAAACTAATTAATTATTTTATAGTTATAATTATTTTATATATTTTATATTTTATTTAGCATCTACTTAACTAAGTTTCAACTAAAAAGTCTAAAGAGACATTTCAAAATATTTTATCAAATGTGGCATGCGGAAATTTGAGACAAAATGTCACTTGTTCAGAAGACTAAAAACTCAAAGCCTGTCACTGTCAGCAGTCTGCTTTTTAGGTGAAAGGTCAACACCTCTTTTTCTTCCTTGTACATGTATTTTGTCTTGGTCTGTTAATGTTATGATGAATAACTTATGTATACAAATTAATTCATGCATGTGTGTGTATATGTGTGTGTGTGTGCATGTGCGTGTGCGTGTGTGTGCATGTGCATGTGTGTGTGCATGTGCATGTGTATGTGTGTGTGTGTGTGTGTGTGTGTGCATGTGCATGTGTATGTGTGTGTGTGTGTGTGTGTGTGTGTGTGTGTGAAACTGAAAAGATGTCAAATCATAAAAAATATCCTCTGAAGTGAATTATGTTTTGTCTGTTCTCGATCTGAATTTTCACACCTACCCTTCTCTCTCTCTCTCTCTCTCTCTCTCTCTCTCTCTCTCTCTCACACACACACACACAAACCTCATACTCACATCCATTTGAAATAAATGTGGTTTATATAAGTTTTTGTTCACTCATTTATGCAAAAAGTATTACATAATAAAAAGTTGCACATGCATTTAACAAAATTCACAATCTGGATCTTTAAAATGTATTTCAATTAGTGCAAGCTATAGGTGTTCTAATTGCAAAAACACTCACTATTGAGTACCAGTACAAAAACACATGCTCCATTTTCTGGGCTATCAATATAATAAGCGACAAAGAAAGACTTCAGTGTTCAGATGAGTTAATGCCTGTTCCTTAATTGTTATACTCTATGTTATGGATCACTAAACATTGCCATACCTAAGCTAAAATAGCTACATCAATATATAGCATTGGTGGTAATGCAGTCCAAATATCTAACAGGGAGTAAATTCTCACTCTTAGAGGTACTGCCCAATATTCCCAAAAGTAAAGCAGGAACTCATCTTTTCCTCACACTTAATTCATTGCAAAATAAAGAGCAAAGAGATGCTGTAAGTGCTGCATCTTTCAAATTATGCATAAAACTTATAAATCCTTTTAAAATTATGATTTGTTCAAGTACTCTCTAGCATTAGAATAACACACACACACACACATATATACACACACACAGACATGTATATATACTCAAAGAAGCATTTAAATTTCAGTAATATGCACACACATACATGAAGCAGCCTTTAACTTCAGATGTATAAATCTTACAGATTACAATATTGGTAGACATGGCGAGACTGTTGTTTTGTCTGTTTAAATGTTTAGGATCATGGAACATTGGGAGAATAACTCTTGAAGGTTAGCTGTTAAACTAAAGTGACTTTGCAACAATTCACATGTGGTATAAAATTATGACCTGATTATTTATTTATTTCTATAAATAATTATCCATCAAATGAAGGTCATAAACTAATCTTGTCATGTTTATCCGGTAAATCTCCTTCAAAGTAAAAAAAAAAAAGGAAAAGGCAATTGAAATATTCAAGAATGACCATGAAAATAACAGCTTTAGATTAAAAAATAAAATGAACTCATGTTTGCATTATTTTACCAGGAATTAATAAAGACATTCATAAACTGTCAACATTACAAGTTAATGAAGTAAGAAGTGATTCCTCTTTAACTCTCTAAAGTCTAAGAGAATGTTTTGAGATCCCAAAGAAATGTCTCACGTGAAACTGTTACAGCCCACACATGTAAAAATGACTATTAAGATAAAATGATAAAAATTACTATTAATTACATTTATATCAATTACTTCACATTTCAATTTTCATTAGCTGCAATGTGTTATTATTACTATATTACTTATTAGTGGTACAAACATACAGTCACACACAAACATAAAAAACCCAAATAATTACACTCTTTTGTACATGACGTTTAAATGGGCAAAATGTCAATTGACATACACCTGATAAAATTAATCTCTAGTAAAGTGAGGTACTCTTAAACTGAGAGCCATAATCTTCCACTCCTTTTAACTCAAAGCTTATTTTGAGTCTGTTAAACTGTCATTCTGCAAGGATATCAAATACTACAAATCAATTTATAATTTCTCAACACTGTAAGTGTAACTAAGAACTTGACCGCTATAATAACAGTACGGGTATTAAGGCATCATCTGATTATTTTCAACTTTCAGTTGTCATGCAGATCTGTCTAAACGTACTAAAAAAAATATAAAAAATACATGTATTCCAAAAAGTTTTTAATGAGTTCCGTCCCTTACCTTTCTAAAGTTACCCACTACAACTTGTACAAGGGTATTAGTAGCCGTAAACTTTTACAGGTGTGAACTGGTAATTAAACAAAGCAATTAATATTTAAATGGATTTTAGAAAGACGTTACATTATAATAAATAAAGGAGATTAATTGCTTACCAGGTGCGGCTTTATGTCCCGTTTGAATTGGTCTCCCTGTCACTGGATGCAGCCAAGTTGTCTTTCGATTCCGCTCACTAGAGGACCGGGGAAAGAGAGAGAGGAAAAATCATAAATAAAAATATAGGTTACATCTCACATCATCACGAGACAGAAAGGCGTTGAGATTAGCGGAAGCCATTCATCAAGAAGTAAAATCCCTTCTCACCTTATGAAGAAAACACGACCATCACTAGTAACTCCGTAGCTCCAATCGGGTGGCAGTCTCTCCGCTAGTAAATCGTCGGCCATTTTGCGTCAACTTGTCTCTCTGTACCTGTCGCTGTTCCAAAGCACTCCCACTGCGCGATACATACAACATAAAGTTAGCGAAGGCGGCCGTGGGAGGCGTGGCAAGTCTGAGGGAAACTATGTGAAATGCGTAGGCGGCTTCGAGCCGAGGGACAGTCTCTCAGAATTTGCCGGGCAGACACCTTACACGTAGGCTCTAACTTTTTCTCGTCTGTTCATTTTCGGTCCTTTGTCTTGCTTTTCTGTTATCTGCGGTGACCTTTTCGGCTCGTCACGGGAAAATCCTAACGTAGAAAGGCATTATCGGCGATGGAAAGGGCAGGCTTTCGTTTTGTTTGCTTGTTTGGTCCCTTTTAGTTTCTATCTGTGGATAATGGCTAGTCTCGAGCACTGAAACAGAACTGAGACATTGGCGTTTATGCCCCTCCTTATCGGCAGAAAGAAACCCATCTCAAACCAGATGTCTGCCGTCCGTCGATCTCCTTTTAACTCGGCCTGACGAGAGACCCACGATGAGTGCCAAGCCGTACACCATGTTGGCCTGCCCTAATCCCACAGTGCCTATGACCATCGTCCACTCCGCTAAATCAACCAAACTGGGGGTCCGGACCTGAAAGATAGAGACGCAAATTCGCGATGGATCAAAGCAGTCACATCACTCCGACATAATTAAACTTGCCTGTGACCAAAATTAGCTGTCTGCCATGCCACACGCATCCCTTAGTTAAGCCCGAATAGTGAGTGACATGTCCAACGAATTATCCTGAAGTAGTCTATGACGTCATGAATAACGCGGAGTGAGAAGGGGGAGGGGATTCAAATTAATGATGGGCCTAGTTTGTAAGGTAACTGTAGTCCGAGTCTGCACAATAGCTGACACAATAACACAGTAACAGCTCGTTTATGCATCCATTTATAGTGATATGGTCATATTCGAGTTTAAATTTAGAACTTGCAGTGAGTTTAATAGATCGTTGTTCTTGGAAAATGATTAAAAATTACGTAATAGACAAGAAATTCAAACACCTATAAATAATGAGTCCTACAGAAATGTACTATTATTCACTGAAAGTCATACGCAGATATACTGTGCGCCAGTGTTTCCCAAAGCAAACTCACAGGAGCGCACCAACATAACCGCAAATGTTAGGTGTTTTTAGACATTGGGTGACGTGGGGAAAAGTCCTGATACAATAAATAAGGGCAGCGTGAACTCAGAAAGTTTGGGAACATTATAAAAGTAGTGCTTAAATAATTATTTTAGCCTCCAAATAGTTTTTAGACAGTGCTAACGTACTAAATCCCTGTTTTAAGATATATTGGTGTAATGGGGGGGGGGGGATTTTAAAGTGTGAGAATAACAACTTAACATTTAAATGAATGCACGTTGGCATGGACTTATCAGGACGCCTCTCATGATGTCGTTCAATTGTGAATGAAGAGCAAATGGCCTTTCATTATATTCAGTTGTGAATTAAGTGTAAAACGGTCTCTCATGATGTCATTCAATGAGTGAATTAAGAGTAGTGTTGCCTCTCATGATAGGTTAATCAATAGAAAGATAAATAAATTGTTGATGTTTCATCTAGCTATATTTCATCATATCGCTGTTCTTAATGACTCAGCAAAATAGTTTTCATTAATCAGCGGTATTAAACAACCGCCTGAGTTTTACCTAACAGTGTGGTTGTATCTGGTTCAACAAAAATGAGACCTAAAACTTTGATAAGCAGACAATTAATATTTAGGCCTACATTGCAAAATGTTCTATGAATGACTTACGGTTACTTTCTTTATAGATAACGGTCATTTCAATCCACCCCACCCGCCTCTTTTTTTCTTTTATACACTTTAAATGCCAGATCCAAGCCCCTTCGTTATCTGGCATTTAAAATAATTTACTCTGTGAAGTCATTTTTTTTTTTTTTTACGCTTACAGGCATCGGATCTTTAGTCTCTGGAACTAAGAGGAGTCAGTTACTGTGAGCTTTGTTTCGACTTTTACCCCCTCTCCAGTATCACACCCTCTTCACATAATCCCCTTTTCTGAAAATCGTTAAATGGCAGTCATTTTTTAAAAATGTTGTATTCCGAACTTCATAACGACAGCGAAGAGATGTGAATAAATGCGAAATTACCCCTACTCGCAAAATGTCACGGCTTGCGTGTGTAAGATCCCCATAAAGACTGAAGAAAGCAGAGTCAATTTAATTTTTTTTAGTATGCACAAATGACTGAGGGAGAACCGAGATACCTGCCTTTCTCGGGGGGGGGGGAGGGGAGGGGGGAGGCCACGCCCCCCTTAGAATTTATATTAATTGTATTAATTTCTAT
Source organism: Sinotaia quadrata (assembly GCA_028829895.1). Lineage (NCBI taxonomy): Eukaryota > Metazoa > Mollusca > Gastropoda > Architaenioglossa > Viviparidae > Sinotaia > Sinotaia quadrata. The sequence continues at coordinate 41,796,633 of CM054184.1, read as the reverse complement.
CTTATATATGGGGAGGGGTAAGCCACCCCTCCATGCAAACTTCAGCTTCCTAGCTATCTCCTAAGTGCCGTGAATCATATTAATAATCCAATTTGATGTGGGTGGAGTAGATGCTCAACTGTAGATGAAAGTGAAGATGGTAGTGATTTTTGATTCATCGGCATTTTAACTTCTCTCTCTCTCTCTCTCTCTCTCTCTCTCTCTCTCTCTCTCTCTCTCTCTCTCTCTCTCTCTCTCTCTCTCTCTCTCTCTCTCTCTCTCAGGATTACATAGAGGCATGCATATACTTTTAAATCTAAAGGGTGGGTATTGTCTTCTATAAAGTACCCTGACAGAATTGATCAGTAATACAAACATGTAATGTGAGCAAGTATTAACAGCAATCAGGTGATCCTGATTTGTTTGCTTTTATCTGAATGTGAATTGTCACAACAACAGCAACTCATCTCTTTCCCCTACAAGAATTTTTCAAATTACCGTCTTCTACAATCTGAAGAGATTGTGGACGTTAATGGAAAGATCCAACATCTAGTTGTTGTTGTTGTTTTTAAAGCAAATCATAGCAGTGGTTAAGTTGGTCCTTAGTTTGATTCGTTTTCATTTTGCTCTGGACAGACAACTCAAAAGTTCAGTCGAACTTACAAAACAATGTTCACAAAGGTTCAAACAAAAACAATTATTCATTTAATCAAAGCTTATATTTTACAAGTGTATTGTAATGTCGCACCAGCTTTGCGGATAAATGTCGAATAAAACGTATATTACTCTTAAACCATGAGTGTGGAGAGAAACAAATTTTTCACTTGACTAGGTGACGGGCATTTATGCCAATGAGGCGTCACTATTTTAAAACTTAGTTTAAAAGTTCGAAGGTCACATAGTGAACTTAATTCTGACAGCACTAACTCCCTGTTTCTTGCACTTGTCCTCACTCATCAGTAAGTAAGAAAATGAATCTGCATCGGTGAGATTCACTGTCCTTTCCAAAACTAGTGATTATGTATTTAACAAGGAAAATGCTTTAAAATAAGCATCATCTGTTTAAATACAGAGAATGCTCTACTATTTCTTCTGACGATAATAAACATTAGGGGGTTATAGGTCGCTCATATTGTCAGTGACCTCCCTGGGCACCATTTACTCGTTATGGTTGTTATTTATTAATTAATAGCACATAACTAATTACAATTGATCGAGAATTTTAATTTATAATTATTAATAATTCTCTCACAAGATTTGGCGGATTGTAAGGGTGTCATAAAACTCTACCCTTTACACAATAATAAGATAGAAGTTTTATTGTCGCATTATGTTCCTGCAGTTGGAAACTTCTGACTAATGAAGTAATAAAAATCTCTCTTTTATTTATATTTAACGAATCCCCCACCACACACTATTACTCCGATTTTAATATATGTGCAAAATGGTTAATAAATTTAACTGTAAATTTCTTAAATCAACAATCAAATATACAACATATGAATATAATCAAAACAGCGTTGACATATGCAGAACAGGTTATGAACTCAATTAATTATCTCTACATTCTCTCTTTTCCAAACTCGTGATAGAATCGTAACTCTGATTAGAGATTGTTTCCTCAGATAGTCATTGTTAAATATTGATTGTGTAGGAGAAAAGACTTGAGCATTTATTAGTAGTGTAAATACGTGAACTGTTTCAAACCTAGTTGTATTTGTGATATATGTAAATCTTTTATCTTTTGATAAATCATTCTTACGCATGTTCATTTATACATGTCTGGAGTAGTCAGTGGGTAAATGGGGGTTCGTGAGTCAATTGTTTGGATGAAAGTTAGTAAACTTAAGAAGGAAGTTCCACCTGCGAACAAAAAAATTATGTGTTGGTAATGCGCTACTTATTGTGGTATGTGAGTGTGGAATTCATGTTGGAAACGAATCCTAAATTTAACCACTGATAAATGATTATATTTATTAAATAATGAAGGAATTCATAATTAATAATAATAATCAAAAGGGCCAAACGTACTATAGCGGCCACATAAATTGGATAGGCTCGCATCGGGATGTACTTAGAGAATTTCAGTCATTATTTTAACTAATTGTCGCTTGTGTCGAAATTAGTCAGTGATAAATAAGTGATAAAACTGATACTATAGTATAACGTTATTCTACAAAATAAATTTTTTTTAGATACTTATTAAAACCTTGTCTTCTTTCACTATCCTTCGTCTTTGAATTCCGTAGTAATCTTTTAATTTTTTATTTGATGCATCGTTGTATTAGCACGCATGTTACAGTTGTCTTATTGTTATAGATTATTGATGTGTAGAAATTTGCATTGTTGATATTTTCACACACACACACACACACGCACACGCGCACACACACACACACACACATACTCACACACACTCACACACACACACACATACTCACACACACTCACACACACACACACATACTCACACACACACACACACACACACACACACATACACAGAAAGTCAGGAAAAATAAAGCATGCACGCGCATGTGTAAATCACAACTTGATGTTCATTCATACAGCTTCCTTTGTTAATACAGAACGATACGCACGACTAATTTCTCTACCACACATCGCCAGTTCACTGAGGATCATTTAACTGATCATAGCTAAGACTAATACCTTTGCTCCTTAGCTCACTGTAGCAACACCACAGCTATACTTTTCTGATTTCCCTTGATGAATTGAGTGATTACTCTGGCTAACTAGCGACCTTGATGAATTGAGTGATTACTCTGGCTAACTAGCGACCTTGATGAATTGAGTGATTAATCTGGCTAACTAGCGACCTTGATTATTGAAAAAAATAATATACATCACAAAATTTTGGAAGTATCATTTCTAATTATTTAACCCACAGTTTTTCTACTATGTATGACTTAATTTCATAGGTACGGACTAAATTAAATATTACAATGAGTGGATTTTAGGAGTGGATTTGAACACTGAAACCACTTTTGACTTGTAAAGTGTTTGCATAGATCTTGAGTGAGATGATTGGTAGCTTTGAAACAGTTTTTGATTTGGAAACTCTTGACAAAGATCTCACACTAAACTGACTCTCGCTATACAGTCATTATTACTTTCGCACTAAAAGCCCAAAGCATAATGATACTTATATTAAGCAACGTTGTAATGATGGCGAACCAGAAGAGAATTTTTTTTTAAAAAGTTCAAGTAAAGTTTGTACAAAGAAACTGAGCTCGTCGGAGTAATGCGAGCGAGATTCAGTGACTGTTTATCTGCATTACTCACTTGGAATGCATTAAAAAAAATATTCTTTTATAACTTTTTCTCTTTATTAAACCCACCCACAATTTACTTTTGAAGAGGAGCGATGGGATAAAACCTTAGACGACTGATAAATATGCTATAGCAAAAATATTTATTTAAAAAAATAAAACATCGCTTGTATTTTGCATTTTACTGTTGACTTCTATAAAAACGAGTAATCGGGAAATAACTTTTTAGACAAGACCACGTTCGCATACCATCAAACTCCCCACTGGTCTATTTTTAGTTTTCACCCGCCTTACCGTTTCTCAATAGGATGTTAGACACATAGAACAAGGGAAATAACTCTTTATAAAGTTTAGCGTTTTTTATTTTATTTTAATTTTTTGTTTTAACAACTTTTCAAAAATTAGCTGTAGAGTGGCTTCTTAACCTTTAAGCCAGGACGCCTTTGAAAATCTGATGGAAACTATGGACCCCATCCCTAGAAAAATGCACTTAAGCAGAATATAAATATAGTGAATATATTTTATTTTCTCGGACCCCATGAAGCCCATATATGTCTAAGACATTTTATCTCCCCTGTTGTCACAGGTTGTTGTACAGATTCTCTCCCACCCTCAAAGAAAAATTATATGTGCAGACCCAACAACATCTCGAGTAAATTAAAACAATGACTTGTATACTAAAACAGCTTTTGCAATTGAATTTAATGGTTTATATAGGTTCTAATCAAATTAAAATTAAAAATTGGATTAAAATTACTTGCTGTATTGAATTAAATAAAGCATTCAATAATTAAAAAAAAAAAAAAAGAACCTAACCAAACAAACGAGCAACTCGCAACTATTTTAGAAGACATAAAATTATTTATTTTTGTAGATAAAAATAAAAGGACAATAATACAAATAATAGCCGTTTATCATACTCTTCCTTTATCACTCTTTATCACTTTAAAATAATAATAAAAGTTATTATTAAGCATATTATTGTTTTTATTAAAGTACTTTGTAATCGCATACATCTTCCGTAAACTAAATATTTTGATACTGGTGGTGGTGATTGTAGTAATACACAGATGGTTAAATATTACTGAAATACTGCATAGTTCTGCTTTTAAAATTATTTGTTGATTAGTTAGGCACATAAAAATATGTCATTTCAACCCGCCCTCATACACTTTTGTCATATGTCACTCTCCCTCCCCACAACCCCTGTACGTGTCATAGCAAAAAAGACACAGCTAGCAATTACGAAATCGCCAGTTGATTAACTTGTGCCAAATAGCGCCTGCTTCTGAAGTTCAATCAGACCCTCTTCGGAGAAACTTAAAAAAATTAAAATTAAAATTATTTTAAAAAAACCAAAACGAGATCGCGCTTCTTGTTATGAACAGCATGTGACATTTTGTATGCTCGTGGCTTGGATGATCTGAAGAAATTCGTTTACATAAAACTTGATGGTGCCAAATGTAAATTAATAAATATATAAATGTATTTTCGTCTGCTATAACGAATACAGTGGATGAGCCTTATGTCCCTTTGCAAGAAGAAAGGTCAAGTACAGCACTTGTGGCGTGAATCCAGTCAGTATCGATTGACGAGTATGGCGTCTTTGGATTTGCTGGTAAGTATTAGAGATATGATTTATTTTATGAAGAAAATTCTTTTGCAAAGTTTATTTTACTTTCATTGCTTTGCACTAGTGTATTCAAATTGGTTCTCAGAACTATAATGACTGAGAAGCGCACGATTAGATTTTGAGTAGTCTCTGCATGCTTTGTTTTAAGGAAATTAAACTTTCTTGCCATTTTAAGAATAAAATTAAAGTTAAATATCATGAAATTTATTCATTTGTCTTTATCTCTACTGCGTTTGTTAACTGCATTCAAGTGCTTATTTATTATATATATAGTTTATTTTAAGAAACAACGAGCACAGAAACAATCTAATAATAGTTACAAACCTTCCAATCACGTGATATTACTGAGGACTCCCTATCCTAGCCGTGCTCTGCACCAGAGTTATCTAATATCTGAGTTCTTGCTGCACTTCACCCGCCACAATGTCAGGATATGGCAAAACTTTATCAGTCGTAAGTTTTGATGTTTTCGCCAATAACAGATATCCCATTTGTATTTATGTTGACTGTTTTTACTTGTAGCGCTTTTTGCTTGCATAGTTGAATTTAAAAAAAAAATCTGAGTGCTTTTGTGAATATGCATATTTATTTTTGTTAAAGTTTTACCTTTCAGTTTCACTAAATTTTTTAATACTAAAAAAAGTTAGTAAATATGCACCTTCACAGTTAACAGTGCGTGCTTCGTAATCTTTCAATTTGTACAAAAGTGATTGCATGTGTTAAATATCTGATTAGCGACGACATGCAATTTTCGAAGTTACAATAGCGTGGGTGGTGACAGGTGTGGTAAGCTTACTAGGCTACTACTTGATGGTGTAGTATTCGACTAGGGCATTTTTGGTTTCATATCCATCCTTTAAGAGCGGCACGTCTTTTCCTCACAACCATCAGTTCACAGCCCATTACATCATACCTCGCCTCCCATCTATATAGGTCACAAAACAGTTTAAATTTAAGATACTGAATTTTAATCGATAGTGCATCACTTTGATGTAATGAGTCATTGTGCAGATGTTTTTTTTAAAAAAATTATTATATTACATGTAGTGCTAACTCCTCGTATCATTACACTCTCTTCTAGATTAAATACAATTATATATGACCAGTAAATTCATACTATAAAAGTATAATAATTAATATTCTCTAGATGAGTGTAATTAAGTGCAACTCATGTAAGTGTATTAAATCTAATTATTTTACATGTTAAAGTTTATAAGAGGGCTTGCAGTTCACATAAACACTTTTAAAAAGGTAAAAATTAGAAAAATATTGATGTTATGGGAGTTTGAAATACATAAATTAAAAAGAGTTTTGTTTCTGTTCTAATGAAGAAAATAAACTTGAAATGTATTTTACCAGACAAAAAATATTTTTTAAATAAGCAATATAATTATCTTATTGCAATGAAAATATACTTTATTAACCTAAATTATTAACTTAATCTGAATGCATTTCTTTAAAATACTTAAATAGGTTATAGAACTATAACTTAGAAACCCCAAATTTCCCTGTGACAAAGAATATCAATCATCATAAAAGAAGTTATATTTTTCTCATCTAAATACATGTGACCATACCCTAAATAAAAGCATCACAAAGTCCAGACTGGATCTTTACGAAAGTATCAACATTAGTTTGCAGTAAAATTTGCCCTGAGATTTTGTGTGTGGTGATAATTTTTGTTCCTGTTCACAGCATTAGATAAACCACACTAGATGCACAGTGAGTTATCACTCATATCTTATTGTGAGACCCAAAGAATCACTTGAAAATATTTTTCAGATATGAATCCCCAGGAAAACAGAGTAAGTAGATATCAGTATCATTTAATCACTAATGTTTGGAGTGTAGAATAAAATGTTCTAGTGAGCTCTTATATGCAGTTTGTTTACCAAACTCCTCAGACTGCAACTGTCTGTTGATTCATGTCATTCCCAAACACAAACACATCAAACACTTATTAGGTGAGATGCAAGTGCTGCATGAATAATATATTAATAATTATACATATCCTGTTAAGACAGGATGCAGTCTGATGTGGTGAGTTGTAGTGGTTGTGATTAAGCACTCTTAAGTCTTATAACAACCAATGTAGCAAACTAGCACAGTGAACATTGTCACAGAATTACACCTCATACATAAAATCATATAAACATATTTAATTCTCAAGCAATTAAGGCAAAAACAAATGATATTTTAAGTTAATACTCTTAATAACACTGTGTGGCTTTATTAAATGTTAATATACACAAATATTTTCATTTTTGAATTCTCAACAATGAACTGAAATAAATTTGTATTACATGTACTGTTAAACTAATTTTTGCAGACATAACATTTTAAGTTAAATATAGCAAGCAGTAATACGATACACATGTGAATGCATCAGTAATTGTGCACATAGTTTGTGATGACATATTCCTAGAAATGTGATATGTTGCAGTGATATTATGGTTGTAGTAATGAATCTTAAACCTCTCACCACAGCTCTGAGTAAATGATAAACTATTCACACATATATATCACTAAGCAATAGAAAATATTAAATTAAGTTTAATTTTATTAAGTAAATTAAGTGCAATTTATTCCATTCAGTAGGTCCACATGTATAGACTATTACTGAAATCTTTTCACCGGTATGTGCTTCATCACTCGTGTTTCACTTGGCCTACAATGTAGCATTCATGAAGATCCTATACAGCCATTTCTGTTTTGCCTTTGATAGAGTAGACCTTACAAAATTTGCAAACTTGCTGTCATTAAATAACATACTCATATCTAACTTTCATTTTATGGTTGATATAAAGAAAGTCCTAACTTTTCTTTTAACTTGACTGAGCCATCGTATGGCTTACCAAATTACAATAAGCGAAGAATCTGTTTTGTTGACAATCCTCTATTGATTGTAGTAATATCATGTTCATTACCAAATCTGTCAGGTCTTTATTTTCTAGCACAAAAGTGTCCAGTCATTAAAATGTGTTGTAAAGTGTTTCAAACACAGAAAAAAATTAGTGGAGACTCTGCATTGATATTTTGCTACTTATTTTTAATTTCTTGAATTCAGAAATGGCTTCTGTTTGAAATTTGTCTGAGACAGTACATCTTAAATACATCTTAAAAAAGTTAAATTAAGCAGTGTTGTTAGTAATTAGATCTAGTCTATGTCTATTCTGTAAATACTACTTTTCAGAATAGTTTGATTTATTTCCTCTATAATTTCAAAGTAAAACATTAAATTAATAACTTCTGTTTAATGCCCTTTAAATTATTACAGTTTTAATTATTTACTTTTAAAAAAAAAGTTAGATATGCAGTAGAATAATTTGTTCATATACTGTTTTCACTTTCAGACTGTACCATTAATTATTGGAGTTCTTGTGGTGGGTGCAACAGCCATATTGGCCAAAATATTTCTGTTTGGTAATAAGAAGAAGCAATCACTTATCACTCTGAAAGATCCTGCAATAAAATATCCTCTAAAATTAGTGGATCGAGAGGTAAAAACTTTACATATTTTTTCTCTATGTTTCTTTTTTTAACTTATAATACTGCATTAGTTGCAGAGTGGTACTATATTTTGTGTTTTGGAAAATAGTTACAGAAGACAGGTTTTTCTTAAAGATTTAATTCAGATTGTTTAAGAAGAATCCAAGTCCTACTTTGATTTAATTTAGATTGTTTAAGCAGAATCCAAAAGAAACCTGTCCTACTTTTATAAGTTTTAAATCTAAAAATTGTAAATTGTTGGAAATTGATGATTATTTTTGGTACCAGTAGATCATATTTAATAATTAAATGGAAATTTATGATTTTGCCAGGAATTATTTTCATGACAATAATTAGATGAAATTTAAGCTTTATGACCACATAACATTAATTATATTTATTTTGTCAGTAAGAAATCTTTAATGATATGTAAATTATTAGTACAGATAGAATTTACTTTTGTTTCAATTAAAAAAAAAATAGTATAAATTTTTTAAAATATGTATTTTATTTTGAAAGCTATTTAAAGGAATAAAGCATAGACCTAAACTTGCCATTTGAACTAATACTAGTAGAATCCTGATAAGTTATATTATGAGAAGAAAAATAACTAAATTTTCATTATATATATATATTGACCAATACATACATATGTACATTATTATTTTTGTTGTTGCATCTACTCTAATTAAATAAAAGAGTTAATCTATTCCAGACACTTAGCTCATCCTCCAGTATTTTCCTGCAAAGCACAATTTTTGTTGTTTTAAAAGTAAAAGCATTAACAAGGAAATAATAAATAACAGAAAAACAAGAACTTTAGAATTATAGCCACTGTTATTTTAGCATTTAAACAAATATCAGTTAAATTATTGAAAATATACAATGATGTTAAACACACAAGAAATAATATACATTACTAAGGGTGTCTTGGTCATGATAGTTAACTTTATGGGTTGAGCTTACAAAGTAATGTTTATTAAGTTGTGAGCTAGCACACATCTCGAAAATAAATAATTGTTTTAATTGATGTGATGGTAAAATTGGTGTTGAGCATTATGAATTTTAATTTATTTGTTAATGTTTGTATTTTTCTTATCAAACACTTTGATAAAATATTGATCAAAATCAGTGATAAGATGTTTGTGACAAATGTTATTTGACAGAAGGTAAAAATATTCTGTTTTTGTTATTTTACTATTTCATATTTGTGTTGTTTTTTTTGTTTGTTTTTTTTTAAATATTTTTTTAACATAATACTTGTTTCATTACTGACTTTTCAATTTACTTTTTGTGTGTATATTTTGCAACTTTTAGGAAATAAGCCCTGACACAAGACGGTTTCGATTTGCTTTGCCTTCTCCTGAGCATATTCTTGGTCTTCCAATAGGTAAATCTTCTTTTGAAACTTTCTTTTGTTTGGTGTGATAAAACCATAGTTATCGAACCCCTTTCACCTTTTTTTGAGAACCAAACATAATAGGTTTGGGAAGGTTTATTAAATTAGCTTACTAATTAAAAATAATTAAAGATTATTAGTAATAATTATTTATATAAAAAAAAAGAATTTGAGGTAAATGTATTTGATTTTCATGGTTAAGTTAATAAATTTAAAATCTTTTTTATATAGTTCTCTGCAGTACTTTATGATCTAAAAGAATGAGAAAGAAAATAAAATTATGTTCAATAAGTTATTCCTAAACAAAATATCTCTGGACAGGTTCAGCAAGAATTAGTAGTATAATTAACCCTATTTAAAAACAATGCCAATAGTATCAAGTGAATTTTTTTAATAGAGAAGTTCATTACAGTCATATCTAAATGTACCAGTACTTCCTCTCAGATTTTGTTGTCTCCCTTTACAATCCTTTTTGTTTTCTCTGAAGTACATAATTTTATTGTTAAAAAAAAAAGAGTAAAATTCTTTCTCTCACTTGTATAAATCTAATTGATCTTTAATCACTCTACATTGATTCAATAAAAATCAGTAAGAAAATAATTATTTTAAGTACTGAAATAGTTTTGCTATACAGTAGTTAGCAAACCATAAAAGTTTGAAATACAGTGTTTATTTTTTTTAACAAAGAATCTTTCAGTAAGCTCATTTCATTTATAAATAGGCAGTACTTGGTGACCTCCCACAGCTCCTGTCATACAGCTTTCTTGAAATTGTAACACCATTCACATATTATTTTTATCTTCATACACTTCAATTACAATTGTCCTCTTAAAAATGAAAATGGGAATCAGATACCTTCAGTATTACACTAGGGTATGGATTTTTTCTCCTTGCTCCTCCTTTGGGAACAGTTAATCAAGAATTGTGAAGTGTTCCTTTTCCCACCTGCCAAAAATTTATCAAATTAGTGTATCCTATGTGTGGAAAGGATGTGGCTCCTGTGGAAAAAATCCAGCTGCATCTAAATTTTTACTAACATAAGTAAAAATTGTTTTGTAGTTTGATCAATTTTCCTGGACTCAAGGACAGACAATCTCCAACTAAATATAAAGTCAGTTTTACAAAACTGTTCACAAAGGATTAAACACAGCAATTATTTAATTTTAAAGGTATGCTTTGGGGTTTAATCACAAGTGTAACTTTGGGTGAAACATCACACAAAACATGTAGTTAACTAAAGTATTGATCCTTCTGGAGACTTCTTTTTGTATGTAAAGGTATTTTGTGTGTTTAATGCATGCTTTCTTTTATATCAGAAAGACATAAAACAAGCGTTCAAAATTATCTTTAATAATTTTTTTTTTTAGGCCAGCATATCTATTTGACTGCAAGCATTAATGGTAGCACTGTTATTCGTCCCTACACTCCAGTGTCCAGTGATGATGAGAAGGGATATGTGGATCTTGTCATTAAGGCAATTAACCTTTTGTTATTTTGTTACAGTTTATAAATATAATATATTTTGTTTAATTTTACTTTGTTTTATAAATAAGTATTTTTTGCATTTTGTGTTTTCAGTCTCGTAAAGAATACCATAAATGCACTGTTTAATTTGGAATATCAGACTTGTAGAGAATGAGTCATATATATTAACTGATGTATTATTAACTATCTATATTCAAAATTTTAAAAATAAAATAAATAGTTCTTCAGAGATTAAAATGCTCTTTTGAGCTGACATTTTTCTCTGTTACTTGTGTTGGTTAATATCATTCATTATGTTATAGGTATATTTCAAAAATGTACACCCTAAGTTTCCAGAGGGTGGTAAAATGTCCCAGTACCTGGATTCTATGCAAATAGGGGACTATATTGACTTCCGTGGGCCTAATGGATTATTGGTTTATGATGGCAAAGGTGAGTTTATCCTTCTCTGCTAGGGGCCACTTATACATGTATATACTGCAATTACATTATTTCAGCACTTTTGGAAAAATGACAAATTCCATGACAAGAATGCTTATTTCATGTAGTGGATTTATAATAATACTGAGATATTTTATTTTGCAAATGCTTTAATATAAATATATTTTAAATAATTTTAACCTGTTTTGTTTTGAATTTGAACATAATGTTTTCCTCTTAATTTTAAAAATTTGTCAAGCTTCTGCCTTTGTTTTGGTTTCACAATCTTTTAATTTCTTTGGTGGTACATAAATGAAGAATAAGTTAACATATATTACATTATTTAATTATTAAAGACAGCAGATTCATCAATAATTCTTGTATATTTGCTTTTAATAAATGAAAAACTGGTTGATGAACAGCCTATAGTTTTGTCTTCACATTATTTAATTAGGCCTATTAATTGTAGTAGGATTTTTCATTGGTGAGGAATTAGAAGTTCACAGTACAAACTGTGCTAAGATAATATTTATGGAACAGTATAGAAATAAGAATATTTTTGTAGCATGGACTGTGATGATGTGGATGTCAAGTTTGTTTTTAAATGGGGTTTAAAAATATAGACAACCAACAGAAGAACCTGGACAGCTGTTGACTTTAGTGCATTACATAAAAAAAAATTCTATTTATAAAAATATGTACTGTGATTAATATTTGAATCAGTGTAATGCATATTCATTGTTGGAAATAAATATCACAGAATTAAATTATATTTATAGTGTACATTATTATTGTATTAAATATCATGTCACTAATGTGTACTTAATTCATGTAAACATGGATAGAGTTTTAGCAGTAAAGTTATCCATACATATTTTTGTTATATTTCGTTGTATTTCAGGTATGTTTAAGATTAGGGCAGACAAGAAGACAGATCCAGAGACTAAGGTGGCAAAGAAGGTTGGGATGATTGCTGGTGGCACAGGTATCACTCCAATGTTGCAACTCATACGACACGTGTTCAAAGATGCTGAAGATAAAACAGACCTCTGGTTGTTGTTTGCAAACCAGGTCATATGTTTCAATTTTCCATACATTTACAAATATTTTTTCTATTAAGAAGGTATTTGCATATTGAAATGATTTTATCCAAGGTTTGTGTATGCACTAATAATTGTCATGCATGAGTGGAAATTTTAGCAATTTATTTAAAGATATTTATAATAGTCATGCAGACAAGGTTTTGTAATGAATCTATATCTCATTCTGTCAGTGGCCACCCTTTGTTTGAACCTCTGGCTTAGTAATAAATCCATTATTATTATTACATCTCAGTAATTTTTTCCCATGAAACACTCCCAGTGTAATTCTGTATGCTTTCAGTGGTAGTTACACGATGTTGCAAATACTGTGTACCCTTCTGATCCTTCTGATACATTTATTTAATAGAAACTATCAGTTCAGGTTCATTTTCAGAGTTATGTCCCCCCCTTTCCAGAATTTAGGCAATAGGCATCCGTGTGGAAATATGCTCAGTTCATTTGAAGTTAATGACAGTTGTTTTACAGACGGAAAATGATATCTTGCTGAGAACAGAACTAGAAGAGATTCAAGCGCAGTATCCTAGTCGTTTCCACCTTTGGTACACCCTTGATCGTCCACCGGCAGGTAACTGAATGTGTTTTGAGTTCCACATCTCTATGTGTATTCACTAATCTTGGACATATCAGTATATCTTGGATGTTCAGTATGAGTATGTCTTGGATATATTAGTGTATCTTGGATGTATCAGTGTGTCTTGAATGTATCACTGTATCTTGAGCGTATGTGTCTTGGACTTATCAGTGTCTTGATGACATTGTGTCTTGGACATTTCAATATGCCTTGGATGTATCAGTAAATACCTGTCAATTCAGTATCTTTATGTCAACTGTTGCTGTACTCGTGCATTCATTTTTTGTGTCTTGGACGTTTCAGTAAATACTATTGCATATATTGACCTATATGTGAGCAGGTTGTATTTTATTAAAATAAATATCTTGTAATTTGTCAAACTGACACATTTGTGTATTTTTATATCAGTACCATAAACTATTTTATAATGAGAACTTTGTCATCCAGAAATAACAATACAAATATTCTGCACCAGATTTTGCTTATTCTATTGAACTTGAACCACAAATAAATTATGGAGAAAATGTTGATTTCACAAGCAAAATTGCATTTTATCAGCTATTGATGATTTTGACCAATAAAATCAAATACTAGAAATGCTCGGAAAGGACTCTCATGTGTAAAGCATACTTAGTAACCATCTACTTTAACCAGTCAAATCATATCTTTCACTTGCTTAACATACCATCTGAGTAAATCAGGCCATTAGGTGGGAGTCAAAATTTTGCAAGAAAGAGTCTTAGAAAATTTAGACAATATTATAATGTGTGGGTATGTGTTGTGGGGTAATGTTTTTTTGTTTCCATTTACCACTTAACCATGTTCCTCTGAATAGTAATAGATTATGGCAGCAACTGTGAATCAATCTATTGTGTTTTCAGCTTAGGAAATAAATGTTTCAATGCATATTGGTTCAAAACAACCAACTTTATTAGCATAAAAATATACGTTTTATTCAGAAAGTATAAAATTCTATAAGAGATGACATTGAATAATGCATATATAATACTTTATAAAAACTAAAAATTAAAGATTTTTTTTTTCCTTTGCTAATTAAAAATACTTATGGCTACAAATAGGAACTGAAAATTTTTCAAGAATTAATGTAAAGCAAGATTTGAATGATTTCACATTTTATTGTTAAAGTAAATGTTTGTGAAATGTAAAAATTAAATTCGCTTGGTTGATATATATAATGATTAATTGCTGTTTATTTGTCAGACTGGAAGTATAGCAGTGGATTTGTCAATGATGAGTTGATCAAGACACACTTGCCCCCACCCTCTGATGACACTCTGATTTTGATGTGTGGGCCACCTCCGATGATCAAGTTCGCCTGTTTGCCAAATCTGGATAAGCTGGGCTATTCACCTTCACGCCGTTTTGATTATTAATTTGCTGAGATAGTAACAACATGCATGTCAACAATTTTTTTAAAGAATGAAGTTGTCATGGAAAATGTTTACTTTTTATTTTCTTAGATTTCATCACATTTGCACATTAAAAAGCATTTTTTTCGCCCCAGAAATATCTGATTTTGTTGCATTTTAATAGAAAAGTATTTTCTTTTTAAAATTCTTTTCTTAGCTTTAATTCTACACTTATAGTATTTTATTGTTCTTAGGATTTAAAAATAAAATTCTTTTGAGATATTATGTGATATGAATGTGATATTAAGAAGATCTGTGTTTAAGGCGAAATGACTGTTAATGAATATATTCAAATAAATTACTTCCCAAGCAATCCTGACTTAGATGGAAATTGTCCTTTTATCAGAAATAACTTGCGGACTTCAAGATTTCAGATCATATTCTCAAAATGACTCACTTATTTTCATACAGATGTAGGAATCAAGAGTTATCTTGTAATGTGTAAATTTATTGCTGTAAAACTTACTCTGGATTGCTGAGATATACTATTTTAAATCTGATTATACATTAACCATTATTTATTCATTAATTATACATTAGATAGCAGATCAAAAAGGAAAAATATTGTGTATAAAGCAGAATAATGTTTTTACACTGCTTAGAGAGTGTATGCGAATGGTAGCATTTAGATTTCATTATTTTTTTATATTTTAAAGCTAAATTGCCAAATCAATTAATCCACATACATTAAGTCAATTTAAGAGTAATTTGTATTTCTGCTGATTTAACTTTAGTTAGCCTATTCTATATTGCCATAGTAATGGATAATCTCATTTTGAGAAGGAAATTTGTGACACTCCATATCAACCACATCACTTGGGAACATGGATTTGAAGTGCTTATAGTTTTCATTTAAACATTCACTAGCAGCAGATTGGGATAAGATTCATAAAATAAAAAGTCAATAGGATTAATTATCATCAGTGTGTATTCTTTTAAGATCATCTGCAATTTTAACATGATCGTTTAGTAGAGACTGTGCCATTTAAAACAAAATGTATTTGAGATAAAACAGGAGAAGTAAATTAATGAATTAAACATTCTTACAATAAAATGGTATTAAAATATGAAAAACCGTAAGGTAATCTAATTTAGTTTTAATTGATGGATTCATTCAACCTTACTGTATTCAGATATAACTGGTTTGACACGATCTTAACTACATTTGCATTTATGATCTTTCCCTTAGGCATGATCATTGTTTTTGTATGAAAATTTTTGGTGCTTTTCCAGTCAGGCTTGACTTAAAAAAAAAATGGAGACAGTCTTTTGTGTGTGGCACAAATGATTCACCAGTGTGAACTTCATATGTATGTGATTTGGTTTGGGTAAAGTGGGAAAGGTCTCATCTGTTAATTGCTTTTCTTGACATTTGTCAATTTGACTTTTGACAAAATGAATGAACGGTGCATAAAGTTAGTAAATGTATTTTTGAAATGGATTTAAAAAAATATATTTTATATAAACAATCTATTTGGTATTACTACTGAATTATAATTGGCATGTGACGCATTTTTCTTATTTCCTCTTTTGTCTTTTTTTTGTTATGCATGGAGATGTCTAAGACATAATGCCCAGTTTAATAGTAAAAGATGAATGAAATAGATGCTTTTATTTTTTTTTTTAAAAAAAGATGAGCTGCTCAGTATTTATTTAGTGCATACTTTCATTGATTTGCACCAAAATTTATAGAAGATACTGGTCTAAATTAAAATGCTGTGATTTTCAGAATGAGTGGATTAAATGCCTCTATCTTTAATCAAGAATGAAGATAATCTTCCATATATTTATATATATTTGAATGAGTTTCTTTTTATATTCAGGTTGCCTTATTAGGTAATTAAAATAAGCATTTGGAGTTAAATCTTAGAGAGTAATTCCTTTGTTGTTGAGAAGTATGTATTTCTACCCACCTCACCTTCAGGATTAACAGAAATATTGATCTTTCTATTACTCTTACCAGCACTTTATTTTAGATCTAAACTCATTTTGTTAATGTTTGTTATTAAAAACTATATATTATTTTTTTAATTATTGTTTCTTTGTTTCACTAGGTATAAAATATGGATTGGCCATAAGTAACCTTTAATGTTACAACTGATGAACCTTGTTTTTTAAAACAATCTTCGAAATAGTTATTTTACTTATTTTCCCCCCCTTAAAAATAAACTGATAAACAATATGTGAAATTAATAGTTTTAAAGTTTCAGGTTTTACTTTTAGATATATTTTTTGATTATCAAAATTTGAATGACTTACCTAGGAAGCTGCTTGTTCTTTGAGAAGGGCCTCTAATTAAAATTTTCAAATTAGGAAGAAACAAGCAAATTTTTTAAATTGTCATGTTAAACTATTTGGTGGAAAATTAGTGCAAATAAATTATTATTATTATGTCAGGATTCTGGGGTGAAAAGTTGTGCCAGTTGAGAAGTCAATAAAATTAGGAAATAATATTTTAAAGCTGTCATCTGTATCCACCATTTTTTGGCTAATGCAAAGTTCAGAATCAGAATTTTAAAAAATATTTAGCTTATTGCACTACTGTGAAAATAATATACATAATCTTGTCAGTAGAAGATATCAGGAAAGCTTATCTACCTGTTCTCTTTGTAGAGAACTACAAATGTTAGTTATTTAACGGTCATTTAAGTACAAATTTAATTTTTTTTTCACCATTCATTGACAGCAGTCTAGTTAGTAGTTAATTTATCATAAAAATTATTAAAGTTACTAACTTTCTGTATGTAATGAGTGACATTTCATTTAGGCATGTTAGCTGGTGACAAATTTTAGTGTATTTTTGTTTCCTGAGATTTCTAAAGTAATGAACTGTTTGTTTATGACAAATTTGTATTTGAAAGTAGCATGCTTATTGGCATGTTAATGCAAATTTGCATTTATCACGATGTCTACACTCTTACACCATCTTTCTTCAATCAAATTAAAACAAATTAAAACTTTTCTTAAATCAAACAAAACACTTTTCAGCAATAAATTCTTTTTTCATTAAAAGGTTGCTTGTTAAAGTGGTAATAATAGCACCATAATGTTGTGCTTATAGAATTATTGCATCATGGAGCCATTTGATTAAACTAATAATGATGACATTTTGTCTGTTCCTCCATTGCTGGATGAATGTGACAGTTAAATTTGGCTTCATTTGCTAGATACTCAAACCTGTTTTAGACAGTGCACAATCAAAGGCCAGAAATACTGTATACTACAGAGAAAAACAAAACAAGATAGTTAGGTGTGGTTTGTTCTTAAACCAGCCACAGTTAAATCGCATCTAAATAAGTGTAGAAACTGAAATGAATTGACAGGAAGGAATCTTTCTGAATAAATGCTTGACTATAAAAAGGTAGGTAGAAGTCACTTGATCTGTGAAAGAGTTGATGCAGTAAATGAAGCAATGATTGCACTAGATGCAATAAATTCATAGTGCATGGAAATCAAAATAATATACAGCATTCTTTTGAAGAAAAGATGTCCAGAATTTCAGGGCTTATTACTTGGCCTGTCAAGCGGTACTAATCATATTTGTAATATAGGATATGTGAACACTATCTAGTTTTCATCCTCACCTTTTTATACACTAGCGCACCAGTGATTTGTTGAAGAGTTTGTGCTAGATGTGCAGTGGTATTTATATCATCCATGCAGCAAAAAGAACATCTGGTGCTTGCTCAGGTTTACCAACCTCATTTCATTTAAGGCTGTTAAGCCGCTACTGATAAAACTATTACTTGGTAGTTTTTTCAGCTTAAAGACAATTGGCCTATTGGGGATGTTGAGAGGTATGAATTAACTAGATGACTTGCTTCTCGCACTTCTTTGTTGAAGCTGGTTCACATAACTTATAAGTCTCGTAACTGCAGCAAAGTCGCATAACTCAGACTCCCATAATTGATTAACATACTAGATCTACTCACACCCCTTGCAGTGGGGAGTAAAAGAAAATTAGAGATGGGTGGAAGTGGGAGTGGATTAGATTTATGATAAAACATTTAAGAAAAAAACAATTTTTTTTTTTTTTTTAGTTTTTAAGTGCTTATCAAGAAAGCATTTGTCAGAAAACATTTACAAGAAAGGTTATGGAAAATTCATGAAAGATGTTTAAGAACTTTGCTGGGACTCACTGTAATAAAATGAAAGGCAGTCTTTCACAAGTACTATTTTTTGGATATGAGAACTTAACAAAATCTCTTGCCAGCTTAATATTACATGACACCTGTTGCACATCATTATTAACTACAATGGTCTAAGCAACATAATAGACTTGGTGTTGACAAGTGCAAGAATGATTTTTTATTGTTTTCTGAAAAATTGACCAATCAAAATGGTGTCACCAAATAATAAAGAGCAATTCTAATTATGTAGCAGCAATATTTCCCTCAGTGAGCCAAGGGAAAGCAATCAAGCAAATAACAGACCTCCTGTATACATAATGATTTTTTTCTGAATGACTAGTGATTCCAAATAAAAGAAACATTTTCATTCCTGTAAAATGAATATGTGAACTATCAAGGATGAGATTGTTGCAATACTGCAGAACATATTTACACACACACTTATATAGTGTAGTGGGAGGCTGCTAATGTTGCTGCAATGTTTGTACTTTGTATTAATCTTTTGAGGGTAATTGCTTGGGGTTTTAAATACCTTTTTTCATTTATCACATTTACTCTTATAATGCATTGTGGGATCTTTGGGTTGCTGCTGCTAACAGATTTGATAATTTGTCTATGATGTTAATGTTTTCTGGTGCTTACATTCATTTTATTATTTAACGTTTGAATATTTAGCATATTATTTGAGTTTTATAGAATCTGATATAGAAAAAGTGAACTCCTACTATTTTGTTTTCCTAATGGTATAATGCATTTATAAATGCATTTCTGTTGTTATTTTTATTTAATTTGTAGTAATTTTTACTTTTACTTGAATAACTGTAATCAAGCAATTAAAAAAAATTGATGCTATTAAAATCTCTGAAGTGACATACTAAGATTGGGAATGGATTGAATTAATTTAATTTTTACTTTTCATTACCTTGATGAATGTGTACTTGGCATTGAAAGAATTTTACATTGATCCTTTGTGTATCTCTTATATGAGAATCTGTCACTGAGATGAGCAAATATAACGCACAGAATGGGGTGAAGGGATGAAGAGCGGGTACCTTCTAAAATTACTTCATTATTTATTTGTACAACAAAAAAAAAAGGTGTTTCGGATTTTTCCACAATGATGAACACATTTATATCTTAATTTAAAATTCAAAGTATCTTTTTTTTATTAAATTCAAATTAGCACCCTTCCCCTAAAAGGTTTTTATAATTTAATTTGATATTATTTTTAGGATAAACTATTTCAAATGCCAAATGTTGTCTATAGGATTTTCTTTTCACAGTAAAGATGATTAAATTTATGCACGGTGAAGCCACTTAAAATCGTAAAATATGTCTGCACGACTTGCGGGTTATACTGTCAATCTGTCATGTCGATAAATTTATTTCACAAGCTAATGATCTTCTAGAGACCTGTTGATTTGTTTGGGTGCGTGTTTGTTTAGTTTTTTACTTGTAGAAAAATTACAATTTAAGTTCAAATTTCAATAAAGACGTGTACATAGCAGATTCCAAAGGCAACACTAATCCCCTCCCCATAACTTTAGAAATTTATTTTTCTTGGAACTCACAGGCTTAAATATTAAATAGATTTACAGGGGAGTATGATGTCAGATGTAACTTCTGCCAAGGAGAGAGACACGTCAATCTTGATTACGTCATTGAGCATTGACGTTTTGGATCACTGACGCATCTGACAATCAAGAACAGGAGCTCTCTCTAAGCACATTACTTCGGAGAGAAGTGTTGCCGCTATAAAAAATCTATCAGTAAGATGCGCAGGAGAAAGTCGAGAAGCAAAAGCCAAGAGGGTGTTACTGTCAAGATGCAGAAACTGAGAAAGCATAAATTGCTATTTGGGTCAGAAAAATATGTACAAGCTGAATACAGAAGAGAGATGCTATCTAGGGCTTTGAGAAGAGAGCAACTGTTTACAAGAATTCAGTGAAGAAAGGGATTGTTTGTCTCCCCGCCCTCCACCCTCATATCCTACAAGGGAAATAATAGTAACTATTATTTTTAAATGTGTAAAGGGGAGGAGTATTTTCCCTTTATACTTTTAGGCATACTTGTAGTTAATTCAGTAGCATAACTTCGAATGCTGTCCACCCGCCAAAATATCTAAAATGACCTCCCAGCGTCATTTTTCACATATGCACACACACTCTCTCTCCACACTTTCTCTGCTCCACATAGAATCAGCTTGCCGTGCGCCCTATGAAAACTTGATCATGTGTATATTTTTCAAATTTCAAGTACAATTCTTTTTTGAAGGAACAAATATTGGACCCCTTCTGAAAGGTCCCCAAGCACTGCAAGGGTAGTAGGTACTCTATATCTATACTCTATATTTCCTTGCAGACTGTCAGAGCAACAACTCAACTAAAAATGTCCTGTAATGCAGATGGTGGTGTAGAGCTGACAGGAATGACATTTGTGTGTGTGTGTGTGTGTGAATGTATGGAGCACTGGAAGAGAATGCCGAAACATTTTTCTTCCTGGCA
>CM054184.1:41075200-41132700 GCA_028829895.1 Sinotaia quadrata | reverse complement strand
TCTCAGAAAAATGTGATAGTTTGAAAATAAAGACAGATTTTTAAAATAATTATAAATTTCCACCAAACAGTAATTTTTTGTTTTTGCTAATACTTAAATGTTTCATTTTTCAATAGACTCCCTGTACCATTGAAGTTTTAAGGATCATATTAAAACCAATCCCCAGATTAAAATTCCAAAGCTGCTATAGAATTTTAATAGCACTTTTAAAATATTATTCATTATATCAAAGTAAAACTTTGATAGAAATAAAAGCAATGTTGGAAATCAGATTTATTTCTAAACTTTTAAAATATCATTCATTATTATATCAAAGTAAAGCTTTGATAGAAATAAAAGTGATGTTGGAAATCAGATTTATTTCTAAACTTGGAAGCAATAAAATCAGTTCATTTGCATTTAAGAGCATCAAAATCACACTGCATAAAATTTGAACAAAACAATATGTATCGTTCATCAAGTTTACTTGAATTTTGAAACCAGTGAACTACAGCGTTAAGTATTAGGAACATGATAGAGTAAGGACCCTGAAAAATCTAAAAGTCCAGAATAGTTCTTGTCCTTAGCTTTTTGCATATGAAGTCTCTTACTCTGTATGTTACTCTTTTCATAACAATATATTCACTGTAGGCAGGCTAAATAGTGCTCTAAAAAAATAATACATTTTTTTTACAGTAACAGTGACAGATGATGAATAGTGAAAAATAGGTCAGCTTGTTGTGAATTTTTATAAATCCACAAAATTATCTGTATAGTTATAATCTGTCTTTACATTTTTTTAAATGTCATTTGTTTTACACACACACACACACACACACACACACACACACAACACACGCCAATAAGCCAAGACCGGAAAACTCCTATCTTTTACTTATTACATTGAATATAATTGTTTTCATAGGAAAAAAAGATAAGTTGCCTTCTTTGTTTTTAATAACTAACTATTGAAATTGTAAGACTTAAAATATTTCATTTTCTTTTGACTGACTCATTAAGGTCACCATAATATAGTTTTAATGTACCTAGTTATATTTGATTTAGAGTGCTTAGTCTACTTAGAGAAATCAGTAGATATGAAAACATAGTAATGTTTCCCTATTCACCCTGCTGATGTCATGTTCCTAGTAAGGAAAAAAGGAATGAGAAATGACATCATCAGGAGGGGAAATTATGTCACAATACCAGTGATGTCACCAGTTATATTAAAAAGAGTGATGTCATTTGTCACAGTTAATGTAACTTTGCTAAAGAGAGCATGAATTGTAAAATTCAAAAATATGTCTGCTTGAAGATAAACAGTATGATATTCTTACAATATTAATAATAATAGATAAGCTTTTCAGTAGTCAAAGGGACTAAATTAATTTATTAGTATCTAGTAATAATTCTATAATTTTGTTTTGAATAATTGTCAGTACTTTTCAGACATTACCAAATACCTTTGATGCTTGACTTTCGCTTTGCAGTTTTGCTGATTTGTTTTTTTTCCTGATTATTCTGTTTCATTGAAATGTAAAAGAAAAGTGTCTGCATATTAAATGCCAGTGTCTAACTTGATTTAAGCATGCATTCTTTCACTATATTTCTGACTTTTATTTTTTGGGGTTTTTTGTGCTTTAGAACAGTTTAATTTGTGATATTCCACACCTATTTAGTTTGTATTAAATTCGTTTGTGGGTTTTTCATTTGATTTCTTTGTTTAATTTTTGTTTGTTTGTTGTTTTTATTTGTTTATTTTTGTATAATGTACAGGTATTTGTTTTTGTTGTTATAAGCATTGCTTTTCATTTGAAATTGATTAGTTAAACAAGCAACTTCCAACATTTGATTTATCTAGTTTTTAAAATATGAATTATGTATAACTATTAGTCTTATTGTTTATTTAATTAAACTGTTCATTTAGTTGTTTTTCTCTTCACTTGCAATATATTTATTTGTGCTTTACTGTGATATAATGGTTAATGCATTTTGGGTTAATTTAACAATGGAATTCATGTTTATGCCAAAGCAAAGTTATGACTTAGTTCTTATAAATTGCCTTGAATGCATTAAAATGTCTGTTGTTGAATTGTGAGTTCTTTTATTTGATAGAAATCTTAAATACTTCTTTGCACAGTGAACCTATAACAATATTGCATAATTTTCTCAATGAATTATTAAAAGATCAATGTACTTTTGTGCTTAATTTTTGGGCTTTGATTATATCTTGTCTGGAAAAATATTTATTTTTGTTTTATTACGCATTAACATTTTTTTCAAGAGAAGTCATCTAGAGCAATTATTTTTCTACAGTCTTTTTCTTTAAAAGAAAAAAGTTAATTTTTCAAACTAGTTCATCATTAAAAGAATATATGCTAGCTTATTTCAGAAATACAGTGAAACCTCACTATAACACCATACTTGGGGTCAATAAAATCAAATCACACTAATAGCAGAGTTGCATTAATGCAGGGTTTTACAATACATTTATAATCACAAAGACAACTTTCTGTCTTTATTCATGGATCAGTAATAAGTAACATTTCTGATAATGTTTATTTTGGCATAACACTTCAAGAACTTGGTGAAATTGTTAAATTTTGGATCATTTTATATTAAACGTCATATGCGAACTCTTCCCCAAAATGATAATAAATGTTTTACACACTATTTCTCATACTTAAAAAGGTATTTTTCCCAGTACAAGAAAAATACATGTACATGAATTTAAATGTCAGGAACCATACCACGATTGTATAACATGTATTTTCAAATTCATATGCGATCTCATCCCCAAAATGAAATTAAATATTTTTTATACTCTTTCTCACACTACTTTAAAAAAAAATTCATGTGCGAATGAATATACAAAATTTTGGGAGCCATGCTGCGACTGCATTATATCCGAATTTGCGTTATCACAGGGCAAATTATCGTGGGGTTCCACTGTATAATTGAGTCAAGATGTTAAGTTAAAGTTAGAGCCAGATTAGCAATGTTTAAATATCATAATAAGTGAGGTAGAATTTGATCCTGAGCAGATATATGAAACTAAATATTGTGGTGTGATTGGTTGTGTTTTAGCTTTAAAAAAATAAATAAAAAAATTTTCACGCAATTTTATTGTTCTACATTTATTTCTGTGTTTATTTGCAGTGATCGCCCTTGGGATCTGGTCAATGATGTGTACCAGTATGAACATAATTTTGTCATCCAAACACAGACACGTCATGGCACAACTCATCTAAGAACTTCCAGCCACAGCAGTCTCAACAAAAAAATGGAGAAAAAAAAGGTGTGCATTCCTCGCACTGTGGATGAAAGTGACAGCTCAGGCCATGGAGCACGCCGAGAGAGTGACTCTTCTGACTTCACTGGTAAGTCAGGAAAGAGAAGCCATTGTATCTGCTGTCCACTGCACTCTTAACAGTGTCCACACCACCATCTACACTGACTATTTGTACCTTTTCTACTTGCATAATTTTTATGTTGGCAGTTTTTACCCCAATCCTCTAGATTTTTATCCAAATGGAATCAGAGACATACACTTAATCCATCCACTGAGGTGCAGCAGATAGGGTACAGGTCAAATTCTAGTTCTAATTTGCAGCAGGACAAAACCACTGAGGTGCAGCAGGTAGGATACAAGCCACATTTAACTTCTAATTCACTGCAAGACAAATTCACTGACTCTAGTGACACTGAATACTTTTCAGAATCAAATGATGACTTCTCTTCATTTTTTTAACACTTCTGTTTGATATTTTAATACACTTTTGTGCAAATCGACAAGCTCATTGCTGATTATAGTTCAGGTCATTACTGTTTTGAAATAAATTATTGGCCATAAAGTATGAAAACATTTGTTTTGGCAGAATTTACTGGAAACTAAAAAAATGTATTTCCAGGCCTTCTTAAAATTCCACCCAGTCATAATCATACTTCATTTTCTTCTGGCCATGAATGTCCACCCCATTCATATGAGCATTTTAGTCAAAAAGGGCTTGTTGTGGCTGGAGAACAGGTTGACAAGCACCACTGGGTCCAATATGTCAGTATTGCATGGATGTTGGGTTGCTAAAGGTTGACAGGACAGCTACTTATTTTTATACTGCCACACCACTGCAGTCAGATTACTGTTTCCCTTCCTCAAAATTTTGCTTTCACCTCATAGTAGATTTGGCAGCTGTTTTATCTCTTCTGATGATGATGATTTTGTAGTGTGTTATCTATCCTTCTGATGATGATTCTGTAATGTGTTATCTCTCCTTCTGATGATTCTGTAATGTGTTATCTCTCCTGATGATTGTGATTCTGTAGATGTTATCTCTTCTTCTAATGATGATTCTGTTGTGTGTTCTCTTTTGATGATGATTCTGTAGTATGTTATCTCTTCTGATGATGATGATTCTGTAATGTGTTATCTTTTCTGATGATGATGATTCTGTAGTATGTTATCTCTTCTGATGAGGATGATTCTGTAATGTGTTATCTCTTCTGATGGGGATGATTCTGTAGTATATTATTTCTTCTGAGGATGATTCTGTAGTATGTTATCTCTTCTGATGATGATGATTCTGTAGTGTGTTATTCTCTGATGATGATGATTCTGTAGTGTGTTATTCTCTTCTGATGATGATGATTCTGTAGTGTTATCTCTATTGATGACAATGATTCTGTAGTGTGTTATTCTCTTCTTCTAATGATGATCATTAGTGTGTGATTCTGTAATGTGTTATCTCTTTTGATGATGATGATGATTCTGTAATGTGTTATCCCTTTTGATGATGACGATTCTCTAATGTGTTATCTCTGTTGGAAAATATACTACTAAATCCACTGTAATCAAATAGGGGATATCTTCCCAGACAATGATTGCTGACAGGATGAGTGACTGACAGCTAGGTTAGGACGAAGTGACTGGTGACTATAGTAACAGCACATATCTAAAATGTAGCAGGTAGCCTTCACTAGTGTGAGCCAAGCAGGAGCTAAACTGTATACATTTGTGTAGTAGAGAAGAAAGTCCATCAAATCAAGAACTGCTCACAGTATGGTAAATTTTCTCCTCAGCAAATAACAACTGAGGCATTTATTATCCTGTGAAGAGGTGACCATGAAACTATTTACGTTCTATGTTTACATACAATTTCAGATAGAATTACTGGAAATTTCTATTAATTGTTTTGTTTGGGCAGGGGTCTAGTCTAATTTCTATTTTATAATTAGGTTAGTATCATGAAGTTAATAAGCAGCACATGTGCAGACAAAAGTCCTTTGACCATGGTTACGTTCTGTGTGCATTTCTAGAAATTTTAAGAATGGGCAAGGCCAAAACTGGGTATCTCTTCCTATATCCTAAATTAAAAACAATATGGTTACACCTAGTGTTGACCATGCAATTGAAAGAAGGAGAAAAGAAAATTTTCTTGAAGTTACACCACTACTAAATCTCATCAACTGAACTCAAAAGAAAATTTCTTAATTTAAATTTTTGCAGTTACATGCTGGTTATATCACCAGCATCATCAAGAGTTTCATATAAACCTGTATTTAATGTTTTGTTTTTTACATTCTTATATTGAGGGTTATTTTTTCTTTCTTTCATTCGTTCTCTCTCTCTCTCTCTCTCTCTCTCTCTCTCTCTCTCTCTCTCTCTCTCTTTTGTATACGAGTGTCTTGCTTTGTACTTCTTGTTTCAGCCATTTTGTAATTATTTTGACTTTGATTTTTGTTTTAGCTTGACTTGAAGAATTTGAGTATATGCATTGTTGGGTATAATTAAACTGAAAAAAGGTAAAGAAGACAATTCAAGACTTGAAGGCTTAAAGAGATAATTGCTGTGACATTCTTTACAAGACCAGTTGACATAAAAAGTATGCTCCAGGTAGCAAGCAATTATTTGTGTCTCTGGAACTGGTTTTGAGGTAGATTTGATCATTCCAAATGAAGCCTAATCTTCATTCTTTCACATCGCTATGGTGACCCAGATATACAGAGCATTCCTACATTTGTGGAAAGCATTCCAGTATTTTTTCAGGCACATACTGTGACCTTGCAGCACATAACAACTCTGGTTGTCAAGGTCTTCCCACTGTGTTCCAGATATGGCTGACTAAACTGAGGAGTGCAGTAACTTCCATGAACACTCAAGTAACTCTGGTTGTCAAGGTCTCTTGACTGTGTTCCAGAGTTGGTTGACTAACTGCCACCATGAACTCCCTTGTCAGTGTTTTGGAACCCAGTTGCTGACTACTTGAAATTCACTGATGCGCAACTGAGTAGTCTTGAGCTCCCTGTGACACAGTAAGAGCCAGAGAAATTGGTATCTAACTAAAACTTAGGTCTTGAAAACAGTGTAAGCCAGAGTGATTGACATTTGAGTAGACTTGTAACTTTTTGCAAACAGAAGAGATTAGCATCTGGGTGTACTTAAAAACTTCATAAAATATAATGCAAACTGAGGAGATTGACATTTCGATAGACTGGTAAATTAGTGCCAGCTGAAGAGATCGAAAGTTTGGTAGATGTGTAATTTCATGAAGTGTAGCATGAGAAGAATAGATTAATGTCTAGATAAATTTCTAGCCCTGTGACACATAGTGAATGTTCATACAAGGATAAGATGTGGGTAGATTTGTAAATTCGTAAAACTTAATCTTGGTCACAGAAATTGACATCTGAGTAGACCTGTGACTTTTGCTGAAGAGGCTGACACTTGGTTATACTTGTAACTCCATAAAATATAGCATGAGCTGAAGAACTCAACAGCTTGGCTTGACGTGATCTCAATGAAACATAGCACAAATCAAATAGATCCACGAGGTGTGAGTCCTGAAGATATGGCAGCACTGCGAGCAATCGGTACTGACATTTCCAATTCAGACAACAGTGATATTGACCAGCAGCAGAACAACATGAATGAAGATAATGACCCAGATAGAGGTAGAGAGTACGGAATTTGTTGCTGTTGCTTGTTTGTTGACTGTTGGGCAAATTGCTATTTGTTTGGAAGATATTTTGTCTGGATTGAGGATTAGGGAAGAAACACGATTTCATTTTAAAAAATATATAAATAAACTTTGTTTGTGTTTGTGTTTGCTTTTTATTTTATATTTGAATTTCTATAAGTTAATTCATCTCAGACATGTTAATATTTGTTCTTGTTTGGATTTTTTGTGCATGTTATTTCTGAATTGCTTTTTATAGGTAAATTTGATTATCATGTTTGTTTAATGACGTTTAATAATATATATGTATTTGTTTTGTGAAATTGATATATATACAGTATATATATTTGAAATCCTTCTATTGTACATTGAAAATTAATGACTGTATCCCACTGAGAAGAATATATAATTTTATTTGAGATTTTGCATTATATTGTATTTTATATTGCATATATTATTAATATATTCTATTTTTTTGTTTGTGGCTGTGTGTATATTTCATTTTGTTCTCTTTCAGAAAGAAACATGTTTAAATTTTATTATTAATTGTTATAACAGCGATTAATTGTCTCTCTGTTTCTGTCTCTCTTTTTCTCTCTCTTTATCTCATTCTGTATGTGATATTCTTTTCCCTTTATAGATAATTTATTCTTATGTTTTTCTTGTCTCATCATTCTATACTATTTTTATAACAGCGATTAATTGTCTCTCTGTTTCTGTCTCTCTTTATCTCATTCTCTATGTGATATTCTTTTCCCTTTATAGATAATTTATTCTTATGTTTTTCTTGTCTCATCATTCTATACTATTTTTATAACTTCTCCTTTGAAACTTTGCCACATTTATTATTATGATCCAGACAGCTTTGAATCAAAAACCAAACATGGATTTTATTAGTAACTGGTGTAATTAATATTGAATACCTATATTTCTAAACTGGCATATGTTTTATATATATTTACTTTTTAAAATGTAGAACCAGCTGTTCGGACTGGCACTGGTGGATCAAGTAAAGCTTACATCTCCGAGCAAAATCTGAGGGCACTGTTCGACCCGCTTGTCAATATGCAGCGTGAAACTGTTGTGGCGCTGCGTGGCCTGCAACAGCAAGTGGTCAGGATGCAGAACGTGGAGCGAGAAACTGGCGGCAGACTGATTAAGGACTGGTTCATATTGGCCATAATCCTCATCTTTCAGATCATTCTCCAGTGGATCTTTCGTTGACAATGCCAGAAGAATACCATCTTTTTTTTTAATCTGGTCCTTCTAACCTTGGAGTTAGAATTCATCATTATTGATTCAAGGAGTCTCCATTCAATATCAGCTGATTGTGCTTGTATCTTCAGCCATTTTTGTCCACTGTACCATGTTGTTGAGTAGACAACACAAAAATGAACTACAAGGAGATTTTTTCTCTCTTGGTGAAAATGCTTGTTTGTTAAATGTAGCCTGTTGTTTGGATTTACTGTACAATGATCAAAAATATTGAAAGGTGGCTGGGGTTTTGACTTGTAAATAAACTTATGCTAAGGATTAATTGTTCTGAGTTTGACCAGCAGTTCATACCCTCAACAGTTGGTATTGTTGAGGTCTGTGATAACTGTTTACTATTAACTGTGCAATCACATTGACATTAGTGTAAAAATATGATGTATGTACACTACAGTTTGGCTCTGATATCTTAAAGCATCATTGCCATTGTTAATTTCCTGCTTTTTACTCACATTATTTTTCTCTTTATCAATTTAATAATTAAATTTGAAGCTTTTATTTTAAAAAAAGAGATTATTGAATTTTTTTGTTAGTTTCTTAAAAGACATGCTCATAAGAACATTGAACCAATTTATTCTCCTTGGTGGGACCATAAGCCTAGTGCCTGGAGAGTCTTTTGCCCAAAATTCAAAATAGAAATGATTGCTGGGTTTGTAAAGCATTGGTTGGCCATGGCTGTGAATTGGGTTTGTGAAGCAGTGGTTGATCCTATTTGGAAATTGTATTTGTAAAACAGTGATTGACCTGACCTGAAAATTGTGTTTATAAAGTAGTGATTGGCCTGGGCTAGAAATCTTGTTTGTAAAGCAGTGGTTAACCCTGATAAGAAATCAATTGATACCATTTAAAATGAATTTAAGAAGAATAAGTATAACCGTGAAAGATGTTCTTATTCAGTATCTTTTACTTTATTGGTTTCCATTCTGAAAAGCTAGAATTCTTGTAGCAACTTTTCTTGGTCATATTAATGAAAGAGAAAGGAAGATTTTTTTTTTAAATTAGGAAGTTTATTTTAAATTCCCTTTTTCCTTCTAAATTTTAATCAATTTATGTATTTTTATTTTTATTTTATATTTAAAAGGATATTGTAGGATGGAAAATATGTATTATTCTGATACACTGGAAGCTTAAAATTTAGGTAAGTTAATTTTCAGATATGTCTGAAAGTGTTAAATTTAGAAAGGATAGTTTTTGAATTAGAATATGTTAAAAAGGTAAATTATCTCTTTGACTTGGATATGTTTAATGAGTAAATTCATTTATGTTAATTAGAATTAATAATATTAAATGGGTGTATTGTTATTTGTTTAATACATTGTGTTCAAAATTATATTAATTTATTGTGTTGGAAGAATAAGAAAAGAAATATATAGTCAGGATAACATTTAGACATTTTTAGTAATATTTGTTGGAATAGTGAAATATAAAGCTTTTTTTTTATTGAAATAATTTGGACATAAAATGCCAATCTTTGAATTAGGTGATGTTGAAGGGATAAAAAGTATTTTCTTAGGTTGGATGATGATATTTGATTAGATCTTTTTACAAGGTTTTTGGATGTTGGTATTAAATTGTTTGTTATACTTTTTAAAATATTGCTCAGAATAGGAATTCAAGAAAGTAAAAATAACTTATGCAGATCTAAACTTTAGTGAGTTTAAATTAAAGATAATAAAGCTAATGATTGAAATCTGTAACCATTGCCAAAATTTCTTTTAACAAGTCGAAAATAAAGTTTGCACCTGGCAAAGACAGGAACATTAACTCTTATTTTTCTTCCCTGACTTTTTTCATTGTGACTATTTCATTTTTAACAATGATATTCCAGTCTGTGCCTTTAAAAGACAATATCAGATAAAAAGAAGAAAATTGTATAAATATCTTCCTGTAGTATATATTTACTTGAATTATGTACTTCAACATTATTCTTATAAATAGATGACAACATACATTGTCTTGGAAATATATTTTGTGCTAATTTGTAATTATTTATTGATTCTAGTCTTTGATTCTCTTTGGAGTCCTGTTTCTCAGTCAGTGCAATCCATTCATTTCCTTTTTTTAAAATATTCTTGCAAAGGAAACAACTGTAATAATTTAAACTATATAAATAAAATTGTTTCTTCTAAAAAAAATACAAAACTGCATATTTATGTAGACTGTATTTTAGGATAGAAGTTATTAATTACCATTTTTATTTTAAAAATCCATCAAGAAAAAGAAGAAAGCCTTTTTATGTTCACATAATTACCCCAAAGGAAAATGACAATTAAATGCACAATGGGGAGAAAATAAAAATGGAAGATTTTTTTCTCCAGCTTCTGTAATTGTATTTATCAGTTCTAAGTATAAATCTAATTGTGGTATCTCTGATCTTGTTTAAAGTTTGGTGTTACTGTTCCTATCTGAATAAAATGCTGACAAATTATTGAAGAAGTAACCACATTATGTGTGCTATTTAAAATTAAACTACTCTTTTCATGACAGTATTGTACTGGATGTGGTTAGTAATAATATAACATGTTGACAGCAGATAGGACTACCATCACACCTTGCTTTTAGGGAAATCAGATATTGTGTTCCTATTGTAAATGTTGCAGTACAAAATTTTGTTTCACACCATTATGAATAGGCAGATTTTAAATGTACTGCTTTTTGGTAGTATGAAGGCAGGCATTTGTGGCATTGTGCACTAGCGTACTTTGAATTCACAGTTTGATAGAGTGTGTATCACAGAATGAAGTTACAACACTGTTGTAGGATTGCAGAGTGAGTTATCCTTATTGTGCGTAGGACTTACTGAGTGAAGTGTACAATATTGTGGAGAACAGAGCTTGCACGATTGTGAATATATTGCAGAATCAGGTTTACTGCATATGGATTTGGATTGCAGAATGGTGTTTGCAGTATTGAGATACAGATTGCAGAATGGAATTGGCCAATTTACAGATAAAGATTGCAAAATAGAGTTTACAGTATTGCGGATGCTGGTCTTTTTAATGAAGTTTACAGTACTACTATGGATATGGATTACAGAAAGAAATTTACAGAGTGTGGGTATGGATTAACTTGCCTATATATTCATTTATTGTTTAGCATTGTTCACAATGTGTGTCATTTGTTCTGGACAGCCTGTTTTAATAATCATTTCTTTGTTCACAGTGGCATAAAAAGGATCTGTGTAAGTCAGTGTCAGAATTGCATTTATTATGATCAGTGAATTTTGTGTAGAGCTTGGCTAACTGCTTCAGAACAACACTGATTGAGAGTGAGAGGAATATGTTGGTATATGTATAAGAAATGTCTAAAAATCCAAGATAAACACAGTGTTTTTATATGCAGTAGTTTACAGTTATTTAAGAATCTCACATTGTACATTATTAGAAAGTAATTGTGTGACAATATGCTTGCAGACACAAACTATAGCAACAGCTTTATTATTTGAAAGCTGTTATGTTTCATCCTCTTAAGAGAAAAGAAGTAACCAGAAAATTGTCATATTATGAGAGTGCAATAATAATGACTATTCTAGTAAAGGTTATTTTAAATTAATGGGTTTTTTTTTTCCAATTGTGAAACTCATTCTACTTTTCTGTTGTTAAAATCCTCTTTTTGTTATGAACTGTTATTTTGTGTCTTCTGTCAAATGTATAAACTAATATTTTCATTCGTGTCAGGATATTAAAGAATAGACTTGAAATGGTTTCCTTCATTGTGAGTCATAGGAGAGATGTGATAACTTGTGGATTTTTTAAAGTATTTTAATTGATTTGATAGCAGTTACCAAAAAAATGTATTGTCTTATGAAAAGATGAAAGGTCTCTTCTTTTTTTCTTTTTTCTTTTTTTTTTTTAGCATTGTTTTCTTTGGATGGATACTCATTGCTTTTAATATTGTGGCTGGTGAAATGGAAATACATGTATTACATTTTACAACCAAATATATCTCAGAATATTTCTCTCTTCAGAAATTTAAAATATTCTAAACCAGTTCTCATGCTAAAACATTGAATTAACAGATCAGTACATTAATGATTTGAACATTCATGTTGAAGCCTAGCAAAGTTTGAATTTCACATGTTTCTTGCTCCTAGCAAATGACTACTATTTTTATTAATGATGTAAACATTCATGTTAAAGATGCTAGTAGGTTTGAATTTCGTGTGGTTCTTGCTCCTAGCAAATGTCACTGTCCTTAGTAATTGGTTTCATTTAATGTTTCTGTTGAAGAACTATGAGGTTTGAATTTGATATTTATTTCTATCAAACAACCACCACAGTACTTAATAATTAATTTCACAACATTTTGGACAAAGAACAATCTGGTTTGAATTTTTTTTCTGTTGTACATGTTGCTGTACAACACAACTACTACTAACTTTAATAACATGTTGCACACAACATTTTGACTAAAGAATGACCAGGTGTTAAATTGGTGTGGTACTTGAATTCAGAAAAGGTCTGTTTTAATGATTGAGTTCCATAAAGTATTTAAATGCTTGCTGGGAACCATCTTATTTTTTTAAGTGTATTAATGATTTAAGATTTTCTGTGCATGAATAATGATGTAAAGAATTTAATTGTATAGTTAACTCCTGAGTAAAGGGTTGGTTTCAAGTTTTGGGTTGGTTTTTTTTTTACTCTGATGATGGTGCTAGTAACCTCAAGCAAATTTCCACATTGTTTATAACCATATTGTTTCCTGCTTATCCTCTTTTCTTTTAACACTGAACACATTTCAGAACCTTTGTTGAACTATAAACTATGATAATAAACAATCTTGGGAGTACTGGCTACTAAGAGCTCATTGACAGAATTCCAGTCATATAAATACCTGTAATGTGTTATATATTTTTTTAATTTGCTCATTTCTAGTCATCCTACTATTTGAGCAACATCTCTATAACTAAGATGCTTTTTCTGTGCCACAGTTACGGAAGTGAGTTTGTGACCATTGTTTATTAATTGATGTAAAGCATCTCCTCTTGGTATAGCTAAAATGTTGTTACATGTTATTACTAGGTATTTACTTAACAATGAGATTGTTTTATTTATTCATTTGTGTTGTGTGCACAATTGCACATGCACATGCAAAACTAAAAATTTGCATTTCAACAGTGGAAGAACCATGCATATCTTAATTAAACTACTGTACATAGTTTGAAAGGGGATTTTTTGGGTAGACACAGTTTGTATTTATTGATCTATCATTGGGTTATGTTCATTGTCACATATTAGAATTCACAGACAAGTCATCTTTGTGTAAGTTTAATGCAATAGCCTCATTTTATTTCTAAGGGACCAATTTCTTTAATATTTGTTTCTCATTGAGCATACAGGCACCTTTGATTTACAAGATACTTTTTTATTTGATTTTACTATTTGAACAGTACTGTTTTAATGTCTGATTTTCTCATAATGAGATAAATTTTGCTTGGACAAGAATATAGTCCCTGAATGTGATATTACCCATAGTAACTGGGGGAAAAGTAATCTCAAAGCAAAGATAATACTAGCAAAACATAATCTTTAAATGAGATGTACAGCATTACTATTTAACATACAAAAAGTAAATAAAAAGAATCTTACAAAATATATTGCTATATAAGTACTAACATTTCAGACATCCCATCAGTCAAAAAGAAAATATGCTTCATTAAAACAATGTTACAATAATTGTAGCCACCATGTTGACATGGCAACATTAGCTGATAAAACCATTATTGAAATGGAGACATTCACATTTCAGTTTTACTCTCTCTGCTTAGAAAGTGAAAAGTCTTTATTTGCAGATTATTCATATAATCACTTGATTCAGTTTTCAAAACAAATTTACTTTTCAATTTATTCTCTTTACATCTTAATTACTAGTCTTCAATATATATTTTTTTCTGGCATTAAAGGATGTAGTGGAATTAGATAATTGAGTATAAATAAACAAAATTTCTTTTTATAGAGGTATAAAAATGGCACCAAATATATGAGCAAAGCCCTGGGACAAATGTCTAGTTTGAAATAAAATAAAGTTAGAAATCTGTTAGTTGTGACCTGTTTCTTTTCTCCTCTGACATCTGCTACCTTCCATCCTCCAGTCATGCTTGAAATTCAGTGTTGTCATGAAATTGTAGTTATATTTAAATGAACATGTCATATTGATGCTTTGTTAATAATATGTTATTATATTATTCATCATTTTTATTATGGTATTAGGAAGCACAAATCATGGCATGTTGCAATTTTCACACTATTTCTTGGTAAAATAATGAAAGATAAAATAATTATCTTTTATTTGTTAGGGTGGTTTTTTTGTGTGTGTATGTGTGTGAGATATTATAAATTTGTGAACTAATTTTCTTTCCTTATTTCCTGCTAAATTGACCTTTATATTTTTGCTTAGTACTAGCATAATGTTATACTTTTCTATAGCTAGAGGATATAATTAATTAAAATATTATTAGAAGAAAAATTCTAATTCCACTTTTTCTAAGAAGTTTCATATAGAATATGAAATGCTGGGTCAAAGCAAGTCACTGAGAAAGCTGTTACAGGGGGAAATATGGAAAATTCAGGTTCAGGTGCTGAAAGTCTTTGTATATTTGTTTGTTAATACATGTACATAATATGTATATATAGATGTATTTTATAGTTTTAATTCACATTTTATTTGCACATTTTATTCCAATGTGTTGGAAACACACACACACACACACACACACACACACACACATATAAATACATCAATAAAAATTGATTCATCAGAGTAGCGAAAATGGAATCTCCATTTCAAACCAAATGTTAATCTAGTCAAACAAGTTCTGAAACTATTATGTGCTCACTTAGATAATGTTTGTGTGATTCCATTCTCAATGCAGTCCTGATACTCCCAAACACATGCACACCTATCCACTATTGTAATGATTTCTTTCGGTGATTTGCAAACATTTCTTACTTATTTTACCAATTTCACAAAACTCTGTTACTCTTCGCCTCTAAAGGAATCTAGCAATGACCAGATCTAATTATGCTTTTCTTTTGCCAAAGTTATTTGTACTTGAATAGTAGTACCTGTCTGACTTAAGGTCACCCGCATACATATAATACTTACTTATTGTTGTGGGGGAGTATTGTGTATATTTATATATTCCTCAGTCAATATTTAGTATATGAATGACTAGACTGTGTGTGTAACGCAAGTACGCCTTTTGTATGCAGGTATAGCTTTGATCTTTTTTTAACAAAAAAAAAAATAGTTTGCTGTTTTTATTATCAGAATTAAATGTGCTTCCAGTTGTAAATTGTGTCGTGCCAATCAGGAACAAGTGGATAGTTGTACTTGTTAGCTGGGTGAGCCTGTATTTGTGCTACTTAGCACATTGTATTGTAATATCAACGATATTTCATCTCAGATTCCTCTCTATCTCAATGAGGTCATTGTTCTTTTGTTCATGTGGTTTTTATATTCACATAAAAATGGAATACAGCTTTAGTGGGGTTTTTTTTTTAACGTTTTTGCTGTAATCAAGCTGTATAGGATTTTTCCTTTGAGTTGACCTCAATGATGTAATTTGTTTTAAAATATTATCTTGACCAGTGTGTTGTATTGTTGTATTTATATGGCTCTGTTAATCAGGAGTTTCAAGATGTGTCAGAGTGTAGTCCGTGTCATCTCTGTAATGCTAAATTGTATAATAACTTCACCCTTTGTCCCTCTCTTATACAATCAGTGTTTGAAAGACAGCTCTAGCAGTGCATTTGTGCAATAGGCTAGATTGCCAAGATTCATTTTAAATATTTTTCAAAATGTATTATGTGTAATGTACCTTTGATGTCCAGCTCTACATTTGCTGTCAGCTTAGCTGTACTTGAGTGTGTTATGTTTTTTAGTTAACTATGTTATTGATGGCAATGACCAATCATATCATGTGTTCAGTTCACTAAGCTTTATTATGGTTGAAATGGTATTATTGATGAACATATATAAAAACTTAAAATGACCATCATGGTGATGTGGATTTGTGAGAGTTGATTTGTAGCAGAAAAAGAGCTTCAGTAGACATTATTAAGAAAAGACAAATGTATTAAGGAACCTGTCATTAGCACATAACAGAGAAACCTTATAATAAAGAAAATAGTCAGTAGATTATATTAACACTGAACTAATGAGAAAGATTACAACGACAAATATGTAACCTTTTGTAGGTAAAAGCTATTAACTCTGAACAGATAAATATTGCATGTCAGTAAATGTTATTAGTACTGAACACAGAAATGTTTTAAAGGAATCACTTAACTAAGTATTAAATTAATTACATTTAATACTAACTTTTATGTTTAACACTCTTGTCTTTCTGTAAATATTTTTTTTATTTTATTTGTTTACTTCAATTATTAGGATTTTAAATTTTTTTATCATCAGATTGATAGTTTGTGTGTGAAGGAAATGAACAGAATGTAGCTTTGTTTGTTTGTTTGTTTGTTTGTTTGTTTAATTGGAGTTTAGGGTGTGTTTTTTAAATTATTATTGTAGTGCACTTAAAACCATCTAAAGATAGTACCTAAAACCAGATTATTTATTTACTTCTTTTTTTCTCCTTCTTTTCTATTTTAAATAATTATACCCACCCTAGTTCACATAAGTTATTCAGTAACCATTTATTTTGTTATTTATGTACAATAAAAATTAAATGTGTTGTAATAAACTGTTTCCCAGACTAGCATGTGTGTGTATGTTATCTCCTGTCTTTCATCTTCTGACTGAAATTTCTAGACCATGGAAACTGAACACAGAATTCTACTCTTTTGTTGTTTCATGACGTCATACAACGTGCATAACTAGTATTTCCGATCTGTTGTTTCACAACGTCATTGAACACAGCAAGTTGTTTGGGTTGTTTGTTTTTAGTCTGGTTGTTCACGACGTCATTTATTGTCATCAAGTAGTGATCTAGAGGTCGCTGTTAACTCACAAGTTTAATACTCAAAAGATGCTATTATTATTATAAGGGAGGAAACTGTAGCTAAAATGTGAAATAATTGTTGCCTATCGTTACACTAGATTTCTATTTATTAAATCGATAAAAATATGTTGAATGATTTGACTACTATTTCAGCTGTTTTTCTCACTTGCACGCACAGAAATGCACTCTCCAGCGTGGTTTATTAAATCACTAGCAAGATTATTTCTTGTAATTGCTGTAAATAATTACAATTGAGTGTCACAAAACGCGAGACAGTTGCATCAGTGCCTGAGCTTCAACAGTCCCTCTTTTGTCTTCGTTTCAGGCTTTAAATTGTCGGTCGTTGCGGTGTGTGACTTTTTTCGGTGATGTTTGTAGCTACTACAAAGTTAACCAAGTTTTTCACTGAGATTTATCGAACTGCAATCACTCCGGATTTTGTATTCTTAACTTTGTAAGTCAGTTGGATTTTCTTTTTTCTCGTAGTGGTTCTCATCATTTATCATCTAAGGAGCGTGCAGGTCATTAGTCCTTTTCGTATTTCTTGGCTCTTCTGTCTCATCTATCTATCTGTCTATATCCAGCGTAACTTTAGCTGCATTGTTGCAGTCGGGGTACAATGGACCTGTACTTTTTCCTGTATAACTGTGGGCCGAAAACTTTGTGTATCTTTGCAACATGTCTCAATAAAATAAATGCATTTGTATCAAAGCGTGCGCTGTGTGGTGTTATCTTTTTATCAAACATGTCTGAAGGTGGCCTTTGTCTTGTCGACAATTTCAGAATTTTAAGTGTTGCTTGCAGTTTTATTTTTATGCACTGTTCGCTATCTCTCTCTCTCTCACACACACACACACACACACACACGCACACACACAAACTGCTTTCTTAAAGACTGTTTATACACTGCCGAAGGTATCGATAAAAATTGCATACATTGATTTTGGTAATTCTCTAATTATTCAATTAGAGAAGATAGTGAAGATAGCTATGAACAGCGTCCTTTTGCACATGACACATTTTACTTTTTTCTTCTTGTTTGTGTGTGTGAAACTAAGAGTATGTGTGTGGAAGAGAATTTTATTCACTTGTGTTTTGCGTGTGAAAGGCTGGGGTGTTACTTAATGTGCAAATTGTGTGATGACAGAAGGACTGGTTTTGGTTTTTAGCCACATAGTAAAAGAAAATAATAATGTACTAATGACGTGATAAAAGAAAGAAACTTTAGCCCTAGAATAACAGAAAATCATAATGTGCAAATAATATCAATAAAAGAAAGATGGGCTTCAGTTTTAGATCTAGAGTGACAGAAACTAATAATGCGCAAATGATAGTGATAACAGAAAGACTAGCCCTACAATAAAAGAAAATAACGATGTGCAAATGATAGTGATAACAGAAAGACTAGCCCTACAATAAAAGAAAATAACGATGTGCAAATGATAGTGATAACAGAAAGACTAGCCCTACAATAAAAGAAAATAACGATGTGCAAATGATAGTGATAACAGAAAGACTAGCCCTAGAATAAAAGAAAGTAATAATGTACAAATGATAGCAATAAAAGAAAAGGATGGACTTCAGTTTCAGATATAGAATGACAGAAAATAAT
Source organism: Sinotaia quadrata (assembly GCA_028829895.1). Lineage (NCBI taxonomy): Eukaryota > Metazoa > Mollusca > Gastropoda > Architaenioglossa > Viviparidae > Sinotaia > Sinotaia quadrata. The sequence continues at coordinate 41,113,928 of CM054184.1, read as the reverse complement.
AATGTGCAAATGATAGTGATAACAGAAAGACTAGCCCTACAATAAAAGAAAGTAATAATGTGCAAATGATAGTGATAACAGAAAGACTTTTGAACCCTAGAATTTAAAGAGAGTCCTAGTGTGCAAACTATAGTTATAGAAGACTAGCGTTAGTTCTTAGACGAAAGATGAAAGAAAACGAGTAAGATGCATGCAGGCAGAGATCTGTAAACAAATGCATAATAATAATCGCTGCATTGCCGGCAACATTATTCCTACTTAAAAAACTTTTCAGTTCTAAAACTAAGCACTAGATTAGTTTTAATATTTAAACACTGGGATACTGGCAATATTATCAAACTGTAAAAGACTTCAGTTCTAAAGATTGTTTTTATTTTAAAAAAATATAAATCCTTCATTAATATTTCACTCATATTTGGGTCATTTGTTATCATCATCACTTTATGTAAAGTCTATATTGTCATGTATGTAGTATAGTTTATGTTTCTGTTCTATATTTAGCGAGGAATTGTTTTGGGGCTAGTTGAGCACTGGAAGTGTTCACTTCAATTAGTTGTGTAGTCTTAATTCATTCATTAATTTATGGGCAATCTAAATACTACACACACTCTCTCTTCATGTTTCACACCGTTACAGTACCCTATGCCTGCTTCAAACATCAACCCCCTTCCCCACTGCCCTTGAAAACCATTATGCACAAACAAGGCAAATGTCTTGGACAGTGAGATCTCTTGAAGCCAGAGACACCTTGTCTCCATTTTCAGATCACCAAAACTCATTTTTCCATTTTGACAATCTGAAAAGGGCTCACGCCTGACGTGCTTATCCGCACAACAGGCACGCTGCGCTGTAACTTTCCTTTTGTCTTCCTGATTCAATTATTTCCATCAGTGCACCACTGAATAGGATCGTTGATTGTGGTAAGTACATGATTATATTTTCAGCAGTATTGGAGGTGGAGTCAATATGCTTTTAATAAAGCGTACTGTCTGTGAAAGCCAAAAGGAACTACTGCTGTGTTGTTTACAGCCTATACAGAGTAATTTGGTATGTTGTGTCCAATGAAAGACACAAGTCATCACTCAAGAATGTATAACAATTTATTATCATGATAAAAGTAAAAAAAAAATTATAATCCTCCTCAACACAATAGATAAATTCAGTCTGGCTTAACAATTCAAGGTGGTGGTGGTGGTGGTGGTGGTTACACTAACAAATTTAACGTCACCACTGGAGTTTTCATGGATCATTTCATCATAAGACATTCTCTAATCTGTAATGTTCCAGTGGGACATGCTTCCCTCATAAGTATTCGGGGAGCACTGGCAGTGGTGTTGCTGTTGGAGTTTGGTCTTGGTGTATTCTTGGTATTGTAGTCAGTTGTTGAATTTTTTTTATGTCGTTGAGATGTGAGGTGTGTTCCTTTCAAGTTATGTCTGCTATTTCTTGTGTCTATGGCATTGAAGTTGTATTTTGTTCCTGGTGAGCATTGTGGTGTTGGTGGTTGATTTAAATTGTGAATATTGGTGACGATTCTATGTGTAGTGTTGTTGTTCACTCGTCCGTTGCAAAACGGCGTCTGGCCAGGAGAGGTGGACTTTAGTCCAGTAATCCATAGCCTAAAATTGTGGTAGATGTTGTTGCTATCATTCCCGATGATGAGTGGGAGGGGGGTGTCTTACAGAGCTCAGGCTAGTGGCACGCCATGTCTGGTTGAACATACGCGTGTATGTTCAACCATCTGTCCTCTTCAGTGGTGGTGGTGGTGGTGGTGGTGGTGGTGGTGCTGTTGTCGTGGTTATTCCCGGTATCCGTTGGGATGCAAGCGGGCGGGCACTGGCGGCCAGTAAAGGTGGTCGAGCAGCAGCCTGAACGGGGTGATTAAAATATTCCACTGCATGAACTGCGACTCACAGGATCGAAATTGCTGTTGTTGTTATCGGTGATGGTTTCATTGGTGTTGTTGTTGCCTTTGTTGTTGTGACTGCTGTTGGTGACTCTGTTGTTACCGTTGTTGTCGGATGTGTTGTGGTGGGCAAGTCTTTTGTGTTTGGGGTCTTGTTCTGTTTTTATCTGTTGTGGTTGCTCTTGGTGGGGCCTCTAGTAATGGTGAGAGCCTCAAGAGGTCTTGTGTATTCGTTGAGGGCAGCCTCGATCGCAGTTGGTGCAATTTCCTGCTCGGTGTGGTCTTCGGTTTGAAAGAATTTTTCTTTTCTTGCAGTATGTAGTCTGTGTGTTGGCGATTTTGAAATTTTTCTTTTTGTTGTCATCTTAGTTGGTTACGGGCATTGTTTGGACTTCCTTTTTCACTATGTTGGTTTTTCCTCCGTGATGGTAGTCAGAGTTTGTGAGAAAGACTGCTTTGTTTTGTTTTTGATCTGGGTAAGTGTCTGTGTTGAGTTGGCTTTTGGTTTTCGGTAATATTTTCCAGACTATTTGCGTGTTTGTGTCCTTGTCACAGATGCTGGTAGAAGGGGGGGGGGGGGTCAGTTTGCGTTTTGTTTTTCGTTCTCGTTGGTTGGATAGGTCTATGTTGTGATGTGTTGATTGCTTTGGATTTTGGTGGTATTTTGCACTGAATATTCGTTTGAGCTTCACTGACTGTCGATGGTGATGGTATTCTAACTGTTGTGGAGTGTTCGTTTTAAACTTTGTCATAGGTAAATGGCACAGTCCAGAGCCTCATGGTATTCTAACTGTTGTGGAGTGTTCATTTTAAACTTTGCCATAGGTAAATGGCACAGTCCATAGCCTCATGGTATTCTAACTGTTGTGGAGTGTTCGTTTAAAACTTTGCCCATAGGTAAATGGCACAGTCCAGAGCCTCATGGTATTCTAACTGTTGTGGAGTGTTCGTTTAAACTCTGCCATAGGTAAATGGCACAGTCCAGAGCCTCATGGTGTTTTTCAATATAATTATGGTTTCTTCTCCTTTCCTGACACGTGGTGAAAGAGAATCTACATTAGTTTGGAAAAGATCGAGTTAAGGTAGAAGTTTTCTGATTCGATCTGGATAAGGAAGTTCGCTGTCCGCGTGACAAACGCTGTCCCGCAAAAACGGGTTTAGGTGTGGCACTAGCTGACGCTCTGGTGTTATGTTTCTTCATGGCTGCTATCACGATACTCCTAAGGATGATCTCTTCTGAGCCTTAGTGACTGGTTTCTCGTTGTCCTTGGTGATTTGTTTGTGTTCATAACAATTCAAATAAAGTTAACTCTTATATAGTTGTGCTAATCATAATTTGTACGTGAATTTAATGAATAACACTGGCCTTTTGTCCTTGACATTTGCCATGCGCCGACAGCACGTAGTGAAATGCCAGTTTACAGAGCTACCTTTAAAAAATAAATATTAAATGGATACTGGGCATTGTGTACATTTAGTAAGAGGCTGTAAGTGCTTGTTTGAAAATATTCTAGTAGATTATCTAACATAACTGATAAGCAGCAGTAAACCAAATAGGCGAGAGTTGTTTCCCTTGAATGAAATTAGCTCTGTATCTTGCGTATCTATTGATTTGGACCACTGACGTTACTCACGTCGAGTACAGTCCCCTTCAATATTTTCACCTCTGAATGCTGGAGACCTTAACACCTTAACAACAGCAAGAACAATTAAGGCGTAAAAAGGGAATTGATTAATATTTATACATCTCCTTAAGAAATAACGCAGTGGCTCATAATACATGGAAATAAGAACAGCGAGACATTCCCTAATAGCCTGAGCGATGACTGAGAAAGAAACTTAAATCCGGAAAAGCGAATATTTTCCCCGTCCTTCAAACTAACTGTACAAAGTGTTTTGCCTCCATGTCGTTCGCATCCGGGAGAATTTTGTTCTGTAAACCACCCGCCTACCCCTGTCCCTATAGCGAGATTCGGATTGGTGGAAGTATCTCACCTTGCTGATATATAATTCCGGAAGGGGGTGGGGGGGGGGGGTGGAGAGGGGACAAATGAGATGTGTTTGAGCACGTCGAGTATTTAAAATATCTCTAGAAAGGAAAACAATACCCTAAAGCGTTATTTTTTTTTAAAAAATAGTTCAGACTTCGTTTCTAGTTTCGAATCCTAGAAATATCTCACGCAGTCCTAATAAAAGTCAATTCAGAATTGTCTCCCTTCTCTGATTTCCAACTTTAGCAACAAGAGCTGGGTTGCGGTGACAGGAGATCGGGAACTAAATCGCAGTCAAAAAGCAGCAATGGAAAATATCTGGATTCGATTTTACCTATATAACTCCTTAAGGTTATAGTTCCATAGAAAATGCACTCGAAGTTTCATCGACAAATATAAACAGTAACATTTGTTATTTGACCATGTGTGGGCAATAAGAATAATTGCAGTCACAGAAAATAAACCTTGTGCAATAAGCTTCTAAAGAAGTCGGTCTTTCTATACACATAAACACACACACACACACATACACACACATGCACACACACACGCACACACACACACACACACACACACGCACGCACGCACACACACACACGCACGCACGCACGCACACCTCCAGCACGCAAACATATAAGCTTTGTAAGAAATATGTGTCTGATTCAGTTGTACATGCATATCAAAAATGTTTACAAATAATTTTAAATATCACCTCGTGTGTTACTTATATTTTCAATAGTATACATTTCAATAGCTAGTGTGACTGACATTTGCCAATGCTATACATTTCAATATCCATAGCTAATGTGACTGTGATATTTGCTATGCACCTGCATCTTTTGTGTAATTAACCCCTTCCCTGCTGAGCTTTACAACATTTCAGAAACAGTCTGTCGGCGTTTATAATCAGCATTTCCATCTGCTCTTAGAAAAACAATAGAACTAAAATTACTAATTATTAGCTAGTACGCCTGCAGTGTCATTTGCACTTGAAAATGTTCCGTAACTATCTGTCACGTGTCCGGAGCACAATGTATGGTTAGGCACCATTTTCTTATACATTAATAAATCTAAATTGTAACCTGGAAGTAAATGTATTTTGTTCAAATGTTATTTAATTGTGTAGTGAAACCATATATTGGAGACCATAATGATAAACTGTTGATTATTTGAATTCTTGAGAATATTATTGATTTTGTATTATACATGATTCATAATGTAAATAGTATGTAGGTCACTCTAGAGGTGAGAGAAGGGCCATTAACCGGACAGGAGACGCCCATATTTGGTCACTTGCATTCCGTAGTGTTAAGCTGACCTAGTCTCATTTATTTATATGTGAAGGAATCGAAAATCCTCAGATGCTCATTATTCATTCACAGTGCCCGTGTCCAGGGGTAGGTCATCGCACCCAATAGATCGTGTACGACTTTACATAGTGGTAAATATAGTTGACTTCTCTAAATTATTGTATTTCCTATTTGTAGAATATTATGTAAAATATTTATGTGATTGTTAAAAGATTAGTGTATTTTTTTTCACAGAAACTGAGTGGCATTAGCGATTGATAAAATCGTTATAATGGGAAAGCGCTAACAGTGAATAAGCATCGTGTGGACCACAGGCTAAAATATATTGTACTGAGAAGCTGTACATTTGTAAAGCAAAATCATTTGTTCATTTAAGAATTATTTTTATTGATTTCGAATTGTGATTTAGCTTGTAGCTAATTAGTGGAGATTGTAAAGAGTAATCTATCACTGTCACCACAAAGCCCATATGATTGCTTATTGTAACATGATACTGTAGAATGATGTTATTCATTTACAGCCGGTCTTGGAGTCTTGGAGTCTTAAACTTGGTGTCTTAGGCTTGGAATCTTGAAGTTCTGATACCAACTGTTTGAGGACTATGCCAGGGGTGAGTCCGACGTTGGAGTGACCAGATGGAGATAACTGCCACATGATGTCAGAACCGCGCCGGTGGAATAGATGACAGCAACATTTTAACTATTTCATAAACAATCAGTTAAGTGGGATAAGTCCCAGTTACAAACAGAACAGACTAACGTGTATATAGCCATTCGGAATTCAGGCTAAGCGGGATAGATTAACTATAATTATCCATTATCATTAATGTTCATTTTTTTCTATGAATTGTTATTAAATTTATTTGTTATCTTACCCATTGTAATATAACTGTTTGTAGCACGACTGAAGCTAGCTGGGGGCCAAGCCGAAGGAAAGAATCATTATTCTGAATTTATAAATAAAGGGAAGATAACTTTGCTAGCTTGGGCAAGTCAACTGATTTATCTAGCGATGTGTCATTGAGTAATAGCCTGAATCATTTGGCATTTTCTTAGTAGATAGGTCAGGCCGTCCGGCTGTCGCTATTGTTAGAAATTAGTCAATAACCATTATTGATACCTGAAAATCTAAAATACGACAGAGTCGTTAAACCTAAGCCGGACACGTGACAATGATAGAAGAGTAAGTTAGGCCATGGGCCAGTTATACAGATCTTAAAAAATAAATTAATAATTAATGATAGGAGAGTAAGTTAGGCCATGGGCCTGTTATACAGGTCTTAAAAAATAAATTAATAATTAATTATTGAGATAATTAGTGCAGTAACAGGATTGTTAAAATAGCCATATATATGACGACCTCTGACTATTTATAACACTATTAAAAGATAGCCCTACAGTCGTGCTAGAGTGTAGAATACTTTTCGCAGGATAGACCTATAGACGTGCTAGAGTGTAAAAGACTTCTCACTATAATAACTTAATGCTGCAAGCTTGACCTGCCGTTGTCAGTGTGTAGAAGACTTCTGATTATAATAACATAAATCTGTAAGCTTGACCTGTGTGTAGAAGACTTCTGATTATAATAACATAAAGCTGTAAGCTTGACCTGTGTGTAGAAGACTTCTGATTATAATAACATAAAGCTGTAAGCTTGACCTGTGTGTAGAAGACTTCTGATTATAATAACATAAAGCTGTAAGCTTGACCTGTGTGTAGAAGACTTCTGATTATAATAACATAAAGCTGTAAGCTTGACCTGTGTGTAGAAGACTTCTGATTATAATAACATAAAGCTGTAAGCTTGACCTGTGTGTAGAAGACTTCTGATTATAATAACATAAAGCTGTAAGCTTGACCTGTGTGTAGAAGACTTCTGAATATAATAACATAAAGCTGTAAGCTTGACCTGCCGTTGTCAGTGTGTAGAAGACTTCTGAATATAATAACATAAAGCTAGACCCGATGACGTGCTAGTGTGTAGGTGCACTCTCACAACTCGTCGCAAAATAATTAGTACATTCTGTTACCTTCGACTTGGCATGGCCAGGTCAACACCTTCCAAATTTCCGCAGGGGCTTGGAGAACTTATGCCGAGATCGACAGAGTCTGCTCTGCATAATTAGATTCTCTCATCAATCGCTTAGCTACAGATTGCACGTAGTAAGTGGGAGATAACACCACTTAAATCATTTTTCCTTGCGAGGTGATGTTTTCATTTGCGTGCCAGGATCGTTATTAGCTATCTAGACAGGGTCCATCTTTTCCCCTCCATGGCAACATCGGAAGGGGTCTAATGACTAACCGTCTGAATATGCCAAGGAAATTTTGACCATGGAAACTGGGTTGAAATCTGTGGTATGGTGAGTTCTTTTGTTTGTTTGGTGGGGTTTCTTCTTTGTTTGTTTGTTTGTTTGTTGTTGTTGTTTTTTTTGGGGGGTGGTGGTGGTAGATGTAGTTTTGACTTAATTAAATTGCTGATTTAATTTTAAGCTTAAGAAGGATTAATACGTTATCAGAACTGTGTTTTGGATTAACAGTTGTGTTGTCCTACAGTGTAAAGTGGCGGGGTGCACGCTCGTCTTCATTCATTTTATTTGTTTACGAAAATTTGCTCAAAAATATATTTATATATGTGACAAAGAATTCTTCAAACAACTGATGAAATTTAATGGATGCTTTTGAAATGAGCTATTAGAAACGCCCCTCCTACACACACACACACACACACACACACACACACACACACACACACACACACACACACACACTATACACTATACACTCTACACACACACATTAAAAGTGATGCATGCTCAAATAATATACAAATGAGCACATTATCAGGTAATACACACACACACACACATTAATAGTGATGCATGCTCAAATAATATACAAATGAGCACATTATCAGGTAATACACACACACACACACACACACACACACACTCGCATACAAAACAAGAATACAACATACACAGAAACATGCATGCATGCATTCGTCACTCATACAAACACGTACACACAAACATATATTCGCACTCCGCTTGTTAAAAGAAAGAATTTGCGCTGCGAACCGACTATTTTATTTGACTTCATCACTACAGTGACTGCGCTTCCTAGCATTTACTTCAGTTGCAAGTTCGTGCCATTTCGTATTTCTTTACTGCAAGCAGAATGAATAAAAAGAAGAATGATGGTAGCAGCAAAAGTAGTAGATATTAGAAGTAGTAGTAAGTCAGTCAGTCAGTCATTCTGTAAGTCAGTATAAGTAGTAGTAGTAGTTTCGCATCAACCTATCTGTTCACAAGTGTTTCATCGTCAAGTGATCGCTGTAGAACAGTCCAAAGGGTACTTGAACGTCCACTCAACATCAGCCAGAAAGTGGCAAGGTCCACTCTAAGACTCCCGCGTCGTTGTTACTGTGACATTTGTTAGTGGCGTCGAGATGGGAGACACGTGACTTTATACTGAGTCTCCAACCTCTCTGTTCTCACTCTAATATTCATTTGTGAACTTCAGACCTTGTAGAAACCGTGTTGCAAGAAACACAAATTTTAAAATATTATTGTTAGATAAATATATTATTGCAGATAGATAGATAGATAGATAGATAGATAGATAGATAGATAGATAGATAGATAGATAGATAGATAGATAGATAGATAGATAGATAGATAGATAGATAGATAGATAGATAGATAGATAGATAAATATATAGATAGGTAGACAGACAGACAGACAGAGAGAGAGAGAGAGAGATTACTACTTAAGGATGCATCAGTAAATACAACGATGGCTGGATGAATGGACAGATGGACGAACAGACGAACAAAAGATGGATAAGCCTATAGACACATTCAAACAAGCATAGGAAAAATCTGTTGTAAAGCACCATAAATGACAGTTTTTTGTGCTAATCTATTTACCGTTTGCACCTCAACATTGGTAGATGTGATCTAGCCATACTGACAATTTCAATTACTGTTAAACTTTACAAAGTCGGTTGATGCTTTGCTGTTTTATTATCGCCCTTTATTCACTATTTCAAAGAGAGGCTATGAACGCACACAATAGCAGTAAACAAAACAACGCAAAATGCAACTCAAGTGCCAACCTAAGAACCTACTTCCGCAATTACAGATGGCGACACGTGAGAACAAACCACAACTCTGCAGAATGGCGCTTGTGGGGACACGGCATTGGGTGCAAAACCAGCATCAAATAATTTTGGAGGAAAAGTGTGGGGCCTGTTTTCTGTGGGCATTTGGCAGCGCTCTCCTTCTCTCGGTAGGTCTGTGGACCGAAGCAAGTGACATATTCAGTGACTGGAAGCCTTTCTCTGGACTCGGGAACAATAATAGTTTGTTCTATTCATCTTCGGATCCGTGTTATTAGTGTGCGAGTGTGTTACTGCGACACCTCAACATGGATTCCAGAGGTGAGGCTTGTTTTGTCATTGATGGTGTCTCGGGTTTTCAACTGCTGGCACCCTTAAAGTGTAAGGGTGTTCAATCGCCTTTTATACTTCGTGTATATAACTAGAGTTATAAAATTATCTCCCTTGTATTTAAATTTACATATGACGCCACACATAATGACGTAAGTACGTAACCTACTTCTGTTGAAAAAGTTTAAGAGTGTATTTTTAATTTTAAAAAAGAAAATGCAGCTTAAGATAAAAGGCATTTTGTTCAGGTTATTGGTGGGGTTTCAGAGCGGTAGTGACTGGTTTTCAGACTGTGCGATACTTGAATACATTTTGTATTGGCATGAATTAGACTGTTAACACTTATCTATACTTCGAAACAGTGCACACGTAAGAGTATTAGCTTTTGTGGTGTAATTCACAACTGTATTCCGTGCATGTGTGTGTTACTTTTGTTTTATAATTCAAAGTGTGTGTGAGAGTGCGTGCGTGCGTGTGTGCGCGCGCATTAACTTTTGTCCTACAATTCAAAATTGTTTGTGTGCCTGTGTATTAACTTTAGTTGTATAATTCAAAAAAAAGGCGTAAATCGTTCGGGCCAATGTTCAAAATTGTATACTCGCGCGCGCGTACGTGTGTATGTGTGTGGGTGCATTAACTTTCGTCTTACACTTCAAAATTATCTGTGCGCGCGTGTGCATTAACGTTTGTCTAACAATTCAAAAATGCCTCTACGCGCGCGAGTGTGTGTATGTTTGTGTTTTGTTGTATAATTAAATACCCTATACTCGTGCTTAAGTGTATTCAATAAATTTATCCTTAATAATGACTGGCGTGTGTTCTATTTACATATTTTATATTGTTGTTACCTAAGTGTCGATAACTACGCGTTTAAATATAGCAATCGGTCTAAAGACAGCAGAGGATGAAAAAAGACTGTAGTGAGCAATATCGTGGCTGTTGCTGCCTCTACGTCTTTGGAACGCCTGTTTAAGGTTACAGCAGAGATCTGAACAGGCAGTGGAGACAATTAACAAGTCTCTTTCAAGACGCGTGTCGAGCACAGAAGCCACAAAGCAATATTTTATTTTTAAAGTTTTTAAACTAAACAAGAAGCAGTATAATAAAGTCTGCTTTTTTATAGTGACTAATCTATATGAAAAAAATGCGAAGACACTTTGGGACAGTATAGTCTTTAAGATCTGCTTTGTCTTGTAATGCCAATACTTGTGATGCCTGTTTATGATCTCTGTTGTGTGTTGTGATGCCTGTATATATTTGTGTTGTTTGTTGTAATGCCTGCATATGTTCTGTGTTGTGTGTTGTAATGCCTGTATATGACCTGGGAGTTTTTTTGTAATGCCTGTTTTTGACCTATTTTTTGTTATGATGCCTGTATATGAGCTATTGTATGATGTGGTGCCTTTATATGACCTCTTTTGTGTGCTGTCATGCCTGTTTATGACCTGTGTTACCTTGTAATGACAACGTAAGACCTGCGTTATCTTATAAAGCTTGTGCTTAACACGGTTTGCCTTGTAATGCGTAGTGTTGTCTTGTTATGTCTTATTTAACCAGTGTTGTCTTGATATGCAGTGAATTGTCGTTATTTTGTAAATCAAGGTATATTCAGCATTGCTGTGCAGTTTTGCTAAGAACTGTACTAAATTACATCTATTCTCCATAGTGATGTAAGGAATCACTTTTTTTAAAATTTATTATTACTCTTAAGAAAAATTTATCTTGTGTATTCTTTATACTTGTAATAAGAATAAATATGGAAACTAATAGAATGCATACATACTAAAATAATTTAATCACTTGATAAGATATGATACGCTGCAACGGTGTAACTAAATTAGACGCCATATTTTTACACCTGACAAATTCCTGCATAACCATAGATGATTTTAGAGTGAAGACTAAGTAAATCTTTTGGACAGTGTAATTAAGCTCACTATCAAAGTTGAATGATTTATTTTGTAAGTGGAAATAGTATCATGAAGCAGAAAACTAAGACAGGTGACCAGTTTCTTTGTAAAGGTGGAAATTAATTTAAAATAATTCCTTCCATTGTCTCTGTATTTGGTGAGACATGAAAAATTTTGCTTCAAACTCATTGTGATAACGAAAAGGATTTTTTTTAAAAACAAAACAAACAAAAGTCACAGAGGAACAGTAAAATTTGATTTACTCAGTCCTCCATTATATAATTAATATTTATTTTATTGAAATGTAATAACTGTTGTTGCTTTATTGATCTGTATTCATAATTACTGTGGGATCTAGACCTGTACTAGTAACCATTGTGAGATTTAAACATCACCTGAAATCACTGTGAGATCTAGATCTATATTCTTAATAACAGAGACCTAGTTTTATAGATGATTATCTTTAGGAAGAGAAGGAGAGCTAATATTTTATTTCATATCAGACTCTTAGACTATGTTTTCAGAATATCTCATGGTTATTATTATTCCAAGAGCGAGTTCTAATAGTAGGTGCATGCTTACTAGTTTGCAAGTGATTTACAGCTAACAGATTATCTTCTCTTGCTTCTGTATAGATGTGATTCTGTTAACCAGAAAGAGCAAAAGTGGGACAGTGGAGGGTAGTGTGGGCGAGTGCGTTCAATGTATGGATCACTACATCTGAAAACTTTCATTTAAAAATTAATTGGTGACAACTGCAGAGACGTTAGTCACTGGCAGAATAAGTGACTTTTAGCTTAAGTAAGGGCATTGTTGTTCTATATATTTTGTGTGGAGTCTGAACCACTGTTATTCATGCTTTTTAGGGTTCTTTTATTTGTTTGATGTAAGGACCACTGTTATTCTAGCTTTGTGGTTCTATATTTGTTTGATGTATGGACTGCTGTTATTCTAGCTTTGTGGTTCTATATTTGTTTGATGTATGGACCGCTGTTATTCTAGCTTTGTGGTTCTATATTTGTTTGATGTATGGACCACTGTTATTCTAGCTTTGTGGCTCTATATTTGTTTGATGTATGGACCACTGTTATTCTAGCTTTGTGGTTCTATATTTGAGTGGTGTCTGAAGCACTGTTTTTCATGCTTTAAAGGTTTTGTATGTGTCTGTGACGTAGAGTCTTGATGATGGATCTTTGACGTCATCGCTTTTGTACAAGGCTGTCATTGGAGCGATTTGATGGCTGGCGGGGATTTGAGGGTTGGGTAGTAGAATATTCGTGACATAAATAGCTAAATGAATCACTAGGAAATCACTTTGAAGCACTGACTTAATTAGTTTCTAGTGCTATATGTGAAGTGGCCATCACTCTAGTTTCTCACACTTTTCTGTATGTATGCCATGACATTGCACAAGGTAAACACACAACTGCCCGCTAGTTTCTTTTTTTTTTTTTTTTAATGAAGTGAAGGGGTCACATGGCTGATTTATCTGTTCTTGGTAATAAGTCCTATATTTTTTTTAAATAAGCATATACATATACGCGCTACATACATGCATACACACACACACACGCACACACACACACACACACTCAAAAACGCACACAGAGCTGATTTCTTTCTTACTTAATAGTCCACGCGCACACACACACACACACAGGTACCTGTTGCCTTTTATAATAATTTCACACGCACATACATTGTATAATCGAATTTCCAGCACTGAATTCTAAGCCGTCTCCAGACTATACGAAGTTATTTTTGGACTTCCATTCATTCGTCTGCAGAACTCCGATTAGTTTGCTTCGTGTAGTATCCACATACCAGGTACAGAAGTTGTCAAAATTCTAGAAACCGCTCTTCCTACAGTCGCACTAATCTCTGCATCCGGTCATTCACGACGAACTAGCCCGTGACGTCATCGTGACCGCTTCTTCCAATGACCCGAATTTTAGAGTACGTATTTCTTAGGAATTATAATATCTGAGCCTTGTATAAAATGGTGTTTCCAACCGAAGATCGTCATAGAGTGTCACGCCTAGCAACATTACTTTTTAATTAAATATTAATTAACATATCTTGTAAATTTATTTTAATATTAGGAAGGAATTCAAATACCTGTCCTACAGAATATTGCCCAGAAATCTGCAAGACTGTATATTAACAATTGTCTGTGTGATCAAACTGACTGACTGATTTATTTACTGGCTTAGTGACTTGACTGCTGAATTAATTTGATTCATTCATTCAAGCTTAACCCAATCGCTGACTTCGCGGTCAAGTTTTATAGTCTGTTTCTGCGAAAGCTGTAGATTAAATGCATACTTATAAATAAGGTACAAGCCCCAAAATAGCTGGACCAGAGTCAAAACAAACAAGCAAGAGTTGTCTTTCATGCAGACTCTCGCGGTAAGTAATATATCTAGCAGTGAGAGCAGTTATATAAATACATGCATACAATAACTTAACATATATATATAGGCGGCGAATTTAAAGAACACAGGAAGTTATCAGTCCAGCTGTGGAAGCAGTAGTATGTATGCACGTGATCCATGTCAATAGAACAAGGCTGTGATAGCCTTTGGATGATTACATGTATTTATCAGACCTAGGCTGTGATAAACTTAATGTAAATTTAAATATACAGTTATCATGCTGAATGAATTATGTATGTAAGTATACAGATAGTTATCAAATTGAGATTGGGATAACCACAGTATGAAAGTAAACATGCAGGAAGTTATCACCGAGACTGATATAACTACAATACAACAGTTGTCTTCCTTTGCAGCCCTAGGTTGGGGAGAAATCATTTACAATAGTCTTCTTCATATGCAGCCCTAGGTTGGGGAGAATATCATTTACAACAGTTTTCTTTTGCAGCCCCAGGCTGGGAGAACCATGGGGTGAAGGCCCGCATCCAGCAGTGGGAAAATGCCGAGAACAGCCTTAGTCGCAAGGACCTCAAGCAGAAACAGCTGCAGCGCCAGTGGCTCTACTCTGACAGCAGCCTTCGCCGCACCCACACGACAAAAGACCTTCGGCAGTGGCACCAGATCTCAGTAGGTCATAGGTTATCGAGCTTTGTTAGATATGACTGACACTGCACTAGTTTGCTTAGAGAGATTAAATACGTCTAACAATACATCAGTGATCTTAAGTACAACTCATAATCTGCAAGAGCTCAGGTACCACTCAACTACTTCAGTTAGCTCAGGCACAGCTCTAGGTATATCAGTGAGCTCATGTATAAGTCACAGTAATATTATGTCCATAAACTTAGTTACAACTCCCAGTGCATCAATTGACTGAATATATCTTACAATACTTAATTTTACTGTACATAATTTTACTTCAGTACATGTCACTTAACTTGAGTGCATCTTACAGTACATCATTTGACTTAGCACATCTTACAGTACATCACTTAACTTGAACATATCTTACAGTACATAATTTAATTTACATACATCTTATAGTATGTCATTTACTTCAGTACATCACTTGACTTGAGTACATCTTACAGTACATCATTTGACTTCATTACATCTTGCAGTGCATCATTTGACTTGAATACATCTTACATCGTTTTACTTCTGTACATTTTAAAGTGTATCATTTGATTTCAATACATTTCACAGGACATCATTTGACTTTGAGTACATCTTACAATACATCCTTTTACTTTAGTACATCATTTGGCTTTAGTACTTCTTAGAGTACATCTTTTTACTTCAGTTCATCATTTACTTGAGTACATCTTGCAGTGCATCATTTGACTTACGTCTTACAGAACATCATTTGACTAGAGTATTAACTCGCAGTTAGTCAGTGAATATTGCAACAACTTACAGTTGTCTAATAACCTTGAGTACAATTTATAGTACGTAAATAATCTTGAGCACAACTTAAAGTAGACTAAATATCTTGAGTACAACTTACAGTTGGCTAAATATCTTAAGTACAACTTAAAGTAGGCTAAATATCTTGAGTACAACTTACAGTTGGCTAAATATCTTGAGTACAACATACAGTAGGCTAAATATCTTAAGTACAACTTATAGTAGGCTATATATCTTGAGTACAACATACAGTAGGCTAAATATCTTGAGTACAACTTATAGTAGGCTAAATATCTTGAGTACAACATACAGTAGGCTAAATATCTTGAGTACAACATACAGTAGGCTAAATATCTTGAGTACAACTTATAGTAAGCTAAATATCTTGAGTACAACATACAGTTCATAAATAATTCTGAGTACAACTTACAGAGGTACATTAATGATCTTGAATACAGCGTACTATTGATACCAGTGAGTTTGTTGATACGTTGTGTACTGCTCATGAAAAGTGTGTTTGTCTTTTGACACGTTGTGTACTGCTGATGAAAAGCGAGTTTGTTGATATGTTGTGTACTGCTGATGAAAAGTGTGTTTGTCTTTTGACACGTTGTGTACTGCTGATGAAAAGCGAGTTTGTTGATATGTTGTGTACTGCTGATGAAAAGTGTGTTTGTCTTTTGACACGTTGTGTACTGCTGATGAAAAGTGTGTTTGTCTTTTGACACGTTCTCAGTAAATCATCGAAAACGTAGTTTTATTTTGGCTTCACTTAAAATCAGTTTTGAATTAGTCTCTGGTCTGAATTTGACACTCAAGATATTTTGATAGCTAAAAGCGCTTGTTTGCTCTTTCCATATTTAAATATAATAACAATAATATGATTTCCAGTGAATGTTTTACTTACCAATAGATGTATTTAATAGTGCAACAAACCAGTCCAGCATATTTGCCTTTACAAATGATTTTTTGAGAATAGAAACACACACAAACACACACACACACACACACACACACACACACACACACACACACACACACACACACACACACACACACATGAAGTTTCTCAGACGTCTATAAAACATTCTACTTGATATGCAGTTTATTACACTATAGTTTCAGTAAGTCAGCCACAAAGTACCAGCATCAAAAAGTGTTCTTCTTCTTGTTGTTTCCATGACAGCCCATGCAGTTGAGCATCGAAGGTGGCGAGGCCAAAGGTCGACGCCGCATCAGAATGTCAAGCACGGGTTCCGTTTTGGACTCCACAGAGGCCTTGACAGCAGAGCTGACCCAACAGATGGACGATATTGGACCAGGCAAGTCTAGAATTTGTTTCTTTGATATGTACCTCTTATAAACTTTCGCTGATTTCGCGCTCTGGCGCACGCAACTGAGCGAAATATGTAGATTCTGGAAGGAGAGCTTCCACGGGTTGGGAGAGTGAAAGCTAGAACCAAACGGTGTTGATGATGTTTCCAGGTGCAAGCGATCTACTTTTTTTTCGATTTGTAGCTGCTACTAACGGCACCTAGCATTAGTGTGCATTCTGGCACGTTCATGATCCAATTTCTCTCCGTCATTCTATGGATCAGATCACTAGATAGGTTCTATGCCCACCCCACCACCTTGAGGTATGACTCATCCGTAGTTTTGCACACTTAGCATTATTGAACTCCGATCACTTGAGCGTATGACTCATCCGTAGTTTTGCACACTTAGCATTATTGAACTCCGATCACTTGAGCGAAAGATCAGTGTCCCGCCTTCTGCGGTACCGCTATCCTGGAGGTAAATCTTGTCTTGGCTGCATCACAGTCTGCAAGCCATTTTGATCACATCTGCACAGCCAACTGCCAAACTTTTAAGACAGTAAACAAATACCAATAATAACTTCTTTTTTTTTAAATATAGAAAACGCTATTTAAACTGCCGCAAGTTTTCATGATGACTCTTAAGATAAGAACTGTTTATAAAGGCACCTAGGATTTATGTTAAGCCGCAAATTCACTTCACATCACATAACCACTCCCAACTACAATCCCACTGCAAAAAGGTTCACTAACATTTTACAAATTAAGCAATCAACAGACTGATTTTAAAGATGCGTACTTGTTCAAATCACAGGCTCCAAGTTCGATTACTCTAGCGACGCTCCTGACTACAACCTTAGCTGGCAAAGGTCACAAGACAACGTCAGCCTCAATCGCTGGTACGTGGTGCGCATGCTTGAAGACGTGAAGGCTGCAGTGGAGAAATTGATGCATCGGGATGAAGTGAAAAACGACCTGCCCAGAGATGTCCTGGACTTTTTCAGGGAATGGTTTTTCGCGGAAGACTTCTTCCTGTCGGTAAGTGGTAATTTTCCTGTTTTGTTTCAGAAGGAATGGCATGGCGTGTCATTTGCAGGAGACGTGTGTGTGTGTGTGTGTGTGTGTGTGTGTGTGTGTGTGTGTGTGTGCGTGCGTGTGTGTGTGTGTGTGTTTGTGTGTGTGTGTGTGTGTGTGTGTGTTTGGGGGGGGAAGGGAGCGTACTTTGACACGTTTACTAAGCTGTATTACATTGATTCTCACCACACACACACACACACTGCACAACACACGGCATATGCACTCACACACACCGCACAACACACGCGACATACACATGCACACACACACACACACACACACACACATACACCGCACAACACACGGTACATTCACATGCACACACACACACATCGCACAACACACACTACATACACACACACACACACTACATTAAAAATATTTGAGGGAGAGAGAGAGGGGGGGGGAAGGAGAGAAACAGTAATTTATTATTCGATTCCCACTTCGAATATCTGTGGTGAAAGTTCTTACCATAACAATTCGATTTAGTTTCTGGTTTAGTAAAAAATAAAATGATACCTATAATTTTATGTGCGTTTCCCATTTACACAAGCACATACATCCAAACACGCGTTAAAATTAAGTGCAAGAAGCTTACTGTCTAAATAAAACTGTATAGTGAAATTTATCTCAACATGTTTAGTTAAATAAATTTAATGCTGAAAGGTTTTGACTAAATAGTACATTGAAAGAAGATGGCTACCTTTGGCTAGGATAACCACATTTTATCTTATGGTAGAAACCATTTTTAGATCTAGAATTATATGGCTGGAATACAACTTTGCTTTTCGCTTCAGGGTTAGTTAAAGTTGTGGCTAAAATGTCAACTTTTCTGCAAGACTTCGGGTAAGCGAACATTAAAACAGCAAAAACAACACTCGGCAACAGCAATTGAAGCTGTTTGACATTTTAGTGAAAGCTAGAATGAAATTTCATGAAAGCTTGCGATAAGTTTCACAATGGCACCGCCGAATCAGCACTTTTTTAAAGAACGCTTTAGGATTGTTACTAGAAGCCATAATGATTTCTGAGAATATTGCTTTGCAAGCTGCATGGCGCTCCTGGATCTCAGTACCAGTCTGGCTTAGAAAGTCAGTCCTTCGGCCCGACCGTCTGAGGAAGACACCTACTCAATGCCTCACCACTTGCCCATTAGCTCACTCTCTGCTTTACTCACTAACTCATTGCTTTACTCACTAATTCATTCTCTGCTTTAGTCACTAACTCATTGCTTTTCTCACTAACTCATTGCTTTTCTCACTAACTCACTCTCTGCTTTACTCACTAACTCATTCCCTGCTTTACTCACTAACTCACTCTCTGCTTTACTCACTAACTCACTCTCTGCTTTACTCACTAACCCACTCTCTGCTTTACTCACTAACTCATTCTCTGCTTTACTCACTAACCCACTCTCTGCTTTACTCACTAACTCATTCTCTGCTTTACTCACTAACTCACTCATTGCTTTACTCACTCACCAGCAATGAGGGAGCAGTTGGACCCGCTGCTTGTAAACTAGAGACATGTTGAGGGGAGAAACTGCTCGCCTCTGAAACCCGCCCCTGTAATGATACGATGCCAGAGCTGCAGACAAAAAAATTATCTCCTCTACTCTTTTCCTCCTTTGTGCTGGAGTCTGGAATTACTTCTGCCATTGTGAAGGCTGGAAATTTTCTCTTTGGTTCACGATTGTGTATCGTACAAAGAGAGAAAGTCTTGTAATACGTTATTCTAATTTTCATCGCAACAACATCGACGATCAAAGGTTTAAACTTTTAAGCCTGACGACAGACGCTGTTCTCCTGCTAAAATCCTTCTGCGAGTTCAACAACCCCACCCTACTCCACTCCACCCCGCGTTACTTGTTCTGTGATGGGGGGGGGGGGAGATTGCCAAATCCGTCCCGAATCACCCGAAACTGGCTGATAGTCATCAAGGCTACAAAATCAAGCTAAGTAGTTGACAGGGTGTGTGTGTGTGTTGGGGGGGGGGGGCTGAGCAGGCTGTAGAAGGAAATGAAAGCATAAATGCAGCACAGAACAAAACGTATTGCTGTCTGACATCGCCAAGGGGTTAAGAGGCATAACTGTTTATATATTATATTAGAAACCCAAGAAACAACGACGACAACACACACTTTGAAATTCTCAGTATTGAATGCAGACAAAATGAGTGCCACCGTACGCGTTTTAAAAAAAAAAAAAATTTAGATTTTGTCGGTCGCAACCAAAGACGGACTGATGTACATGAACAGACTTAACTTGAGGGTAGCTTTGATTGATCACTAAATCTAGATGTATTTCCTGAAATCTGAAGGTCATGGCCACAGTTTGAGTGGAATGCCAGTCGTGGACGACACTCCGAAGCATGTGACAGCAGAATGACCACTTTTTTCTTTTTATAGCGAACGAGATACCCAGCAGACCACGTATCCTGTAAATTCAATTTTGTGGTTTGAGAATGTTCCAAAGCAGATTGCCAAACCTATGATTCAAACGCTGGGTGCAAAAATGAGGCGGTGTTGAATGTATAGTGTTTGTTTTTAATTTCAGGGTGGGGAATGACTTGCGCCATGTTATGGGTTTTGTTCTTTTCTTTTTATTTGCTGTTGTTTGTTTCCGGTTTTTCACTTCCGGCTCTGTGCCACTGATCAGTGCCCCAAGAGTTCCCTTGAGTGGACAATCAAATTGCGCTTTTACAAAAAAAAAAATTGAACTGACAGCGTTCGTCATGATAAAAGGCGAATGGGTAGGCGGAATTCCAATGGTGTCCTATTGGGTGTGTGGGGAGGCACAGCTCTTAATACTAACAACATCGCTATTTTATTCCGCAGTTACAATGTTAATAGAGATTTCATTGGCTGTCTTTATTAGCTAAAATTGTATGCATTTAAACTGAAAATAGAGATCTCATTCACTGTTATTATTAGCTAACATAGTAAGCAGTTAAACTGAAAATAGAGATGTCAGTCACTGTGATTATTAGCTAACATAGTAAGCAGTTAAAGTGTTAATAGAAATTTCAGTCATTGTGATTATTAGCTAACATAGTAAGCAGTTAAAGTGTTAATAGAAATTTCAGTCATTGTGATTATTAGCTAACATAGTAAGCAGTTAAGTGTTAATAGAAATTTCAGTCATTGTGATTATTAGCTAACATAGTAGGCAATTAAACTGTAAATAGAGATGTCAGTCATTGTGATTATTAGCTAACATAGTAAGCAGTTAAAGTGTTAATAAAGATTTCAGTCATTGTGATTATGAGCTAACATAGTAAGCAGTTAAAGTGTTAATAGAGATTTCAGTCATTGTAATTATTAGCTAACATAGTAAGCAGTTAAAGTGTTAATAGAAATTTCAGTCATTGTGATTATGAGCTAACATAGTAAGCAGTTAAAGTGTTAATAGAGATGTCAGTCATTGTGGTTATGAGCTAACATAGTAAGCAGTTAAAGTGTTAATAGAGATGTCAGTCATTGTGGTTATGAGCTAACATAGTAAGCAGTTAAAGTGCTAATAGAGATGTCAGTCATTGTGATTATGAGCTAACATAGTAAGCAGTTAAAGTGTTAATAGAAATTTCAGTCATTGTGATTATGAGCTAACATAGTAAGCAGTTAAAGTGTTAATAGAGATGTCAGTCATTGTGGTTATGAGCTAACATAGTAAGCAGTTAAAGTGTTAATAGAGATGTCAGTCATTGTGGTTATGAGCTAACATAGTAAGCAGTTAAAGTGTTAATAGAGATGTCAGTCATTATGAGCTAACAAAGTACACCTGTAAGAAATTTCGGCTTGCCGTGAACGAGTTCCTTGTAGGCACAGACGGGTTGTTATTTTTCTTGAGTACGTTAATGTAGGCAAATTTTTGCACAGACTGTTTCCATTCGCGTTACCCAACCCTCTCTCACCCACTACGTGGCATTGACTAGAAATGTTTTAGTTATAACCGTGCGCTTGGTGAGTATTTCCACTTTCTAACGATTAGACAAAAGTTTCTAACTAGAGAGTACTGGGTTGTGTGACAGTTTATACATTTAGTTTCTGACTGTGAGACGAAGACACCCTAGTTATCGCATATGTCTGAATGAGAGACTGTAAAAATTTCCAGATTATACAGACAATGCATGCTAAAGCTATTAATCTTTCCTATATGGCCCCGTGGTGTTAGATACTATGTTGCCACTGGTGCTACTAATTTATTATAAAAGAGCACAGACAGATTGATTGAAGAACTGTCAGGTTTCAAGAAATTCCTAAGGAAACCCCTGCATAAAATTACTCTATGTACCACGCTGATTTCTTTTTTCAAATCACATTCTTTTGCAAGAAAACCCCGCTTGAGAAACTCTCAGACAGAATATAACTTCGGTCATAATGTGCATGTCCGGAAGGTTACAACTGTCACGACATAACAAAGTAGTCCACGGCAACAATTAATATCAGACACTAAAAAAAATTGGTGACCTTATGTGGTTTTAACGGAGTCCCTTTACCCCATCTTAATTGTAACGGAACATCGGTATACCATTCTTTACTTCATACAATGTGTTGCTTGTCTCCAGTAACTTTAGCTTTGTGCGACATCTGACACATCTGGAAGTATTTACTTGTGCATACACAATTCTCTCCCCTTTCATCATTTTGATAACCCTACGAATGAAAAAAATCAACACACGCGTACGAGCGCGCGCATCCAGATTCAGCACTTTGACTTTATTTCCACCACTCCTCCTCCCCCTGGAAGAAAAAGAACCAATACTTCGCATTGAGGCACCTGCAGTGGGTGGCAAAATGATACACCTTTACTGTCAGGCCTGGGTGCGTTTTCGCTCAGTCGTGACTCAGTTCGTTACTCGCTCAATCGCCTTCTGATGGGTCAAAACTGAGAATGGCACTCCTCGTAGTTAATGGAAAATTAAAAACAACCAGGCGACTGCGTAATTTGATGAATACTGGAGCTGAGACCAATACAAAGCGAACTAAGGGATCTCTAACGCAATATTCGGCCGGTTATAGAAAGTAGAGGTTAGAATGAAGCCCTCAGAGGCATTTCCAAAACACATACAAGTATACAAGCACACATATATACATTGCCGAAGTACACACATACACACGTACGCACACACACACACACACACACACACACACACATTCACACACGCACACGTTGCCGAAGTGTTTCACTATGATTAATGGAATGTCCGCAGCAAAGAACTCAGTAAACAAATAAACCTGAGAGCTTTGTTCTCAGTCTTGGGCTGCTTCTAGAGGAGCCCCAGCCTCGCGGTGCGTCTGAGGTGGAGGGTAGGAGAGCTGGCGGAAGGGGATGAAACAGGTCGCACCTAGTTTGGCGCACACCCTCAATCGCCCTCCGTCGGTGGGGGAGGGGGAGTGAAGCCTCATTAACTGTCGTCTTCATTTAAACATATACATCACAAGTACATTCTGCTGGAATTGCCTGGTAGGCCCATGAGCCAGTTTCTGACTATGTTTCAAGGTAAATTGTCTGGTAGACTTATGAGCCTATGTATCAAGGTGAGTTGTCTGATAGGCCTATGGGCCTGTCTATGTATCAAGGTGAGTTGTCTGGTAGGCCGATGGGACTGTTTTTGTCTCTGTATCAAGGTGAACTTTCTTTTCAATTTCGTCTGATTTCGATGATTGGTGGGTTGTGGTCTAAATTACCTCCCTTGTATTTCTAAA
The DNA here is from genome assembly GCA_028829895.1 of Sinotaia quadrata. NCBI lineage: Eukaryota > Metazoa > Mollusca > Gastropoda > Architaenioglossa > Viviparidae > Sinotaia > Sinotaia quadrata. Next base: position 41,090,417 of record CM054184.1, on the reverse strand, counting down.
GGGCAGGCGACCATTAGGGTGTGTTTGAGAAACCTAATTTCACCTCTTAAATGTTAGTTTAATTTTCTTGTTAATAGTGAAATAGTAGTGGAAACTTGATTTGGACTTGGTTTACATTAACACTACAAGAAGATTTCGTTAAATGACCAACAAATAAAAACTTTACACAATCATTATTTATAAGTGTAATCAGGACGCTCAATCCGCCAACGTTCGGGTTGTTTATTTCCAGGGGAGAAGGGGGTGGTGAATTTTTTCTCTCCTGCACTGTCCTTTATGCAGGAATCTTTTTATAACTACGTCCTTTTGATAAAGTCCGAAGGGAATATCACTGCTCTGTGATAGGAACAGAATACTCTCTGATCCGTGAATGACGTCATTAGAAATATCTGTATAGAGATATAAGTGTATAATGTGAGTTGTGTATACGACGTTTAAAGCGAATACGTGTGTACGACGTTTAAAGCGAATACGTGTGTATGACGTTTAAAGCGAATACGTGTGTACGACGTTTATAGCGAATACGTGTGTACGACGTTTATAGCGAATACGTGTGTACGACGTTTAAAGTGAATACGTGTGTACGACGTTTATAAAAATATTTGTGTGGCGATATAAGCATATGAGTGTATATATGACGTTTATAGAAATATCTGTGTGACATATGTCAATGAATGTATAATAATTATAGAGGCATGATATGGCGTATATAGAAATATCTGTCTGACATAAACCAAATGAATATATAATAATTATAGAGGCATATGTATAGTGTGTATAGAAATATCTGTGTGACATATGCAAATGAATGTATAATAATTATAGAGGTATGATATGGCGTATATAGAAATATCTGTGTGACATATGTAAATGAATGTATAATAATAATAGAGGCATGATATGACGTATATAGAAATATCTGTGTGACATAAACCAAATGAATAATATAATAATTATAGAGGCATATGTATAGTGTGTATAGAAATATCTGTGTGACATATGTAAATGAATGTATAATAATTATGGAGGCATGATACGGCGTATATAGAAATATCAGTGTGACATAAACAAATAAATATATAATAATTATAGAGGCATATGTATGGTGTGTATAAAAATATCTGTATGACGACATAAGCATATGTATGTATAATAATTATAGAGGCGTGTGTATGACGCTCATAACTTGTGTGTGTGTGTGTGTGTGTGTGTGTGTGTGTGTGTGTGTGTGTGTGTGTGTGTGTGTGTGTGTGTGTGCATGACGTTTATAGAAATATCTGTATGACGACATAGGCATATGAGTGCATAATAATAATACATGTATAGAGGCGTTTGTTGACGTTTTATACCTTGTGTGTGTGAGTGTATATGTGTGTGAAGTTTATAAAAAAATGTTATATGTGTATAATGTTTATAGAGGCGTATGTATGACACTTAAAGTAATGTGTGTCTGCGTGTATGTGTGTGCGTGACATTTATAGCCAAACGTTTGTGGAAATGTGTATACGACTATGAAATCATATATCTGTATAGGTCGAGTGTATGAGCATTATAGAAATGTGTATGTATGTCGTTTATAGAGCCGTGCAAAGCGTTTATGGACGTGTGTGTGTGTGTGTGTGTGTGTGTGTGTGTGTGTGTGTGTGTGTATGTGTGTGTGTGTGTGTGTGTGTGTGTGTGTGTGTGTGTGTATGTGGAGGGAGGGGTGTTTGTGACGATTAAAGAGGCGGGATATTTTTAAGAACGTATGACGTTTATAGACATGTCAGTGTAAGCGTGTGTTTAGCATTATGTATGGTGTTATACACACACGTGTGTGAGTGTGACGTTTTAAGAGATATGTACATAACGTTTATGAAAAATAGGTATATATGCCGTTCATAGAGAGCACTCGTATGTATATGTTTACATCGAAGTTTCTGTTATTAACACTCATTGATTAGGAATAGGGTTAGCTCCGATTCATTTTGTCCCAGTCGTTGCACAAGATTTTGTTTGAAAAATAATGGTTTTCCTCTCCATCTCTCACTCCACCCCATCTCCTGCCCCCTCAGTACCACAATTGTGCACGCTAGGAGTCTACCGTGGCTGCACAGAGTGTCAGACTTCGGATTCACGTGCTGGGATGTTCTTGTGTGAAGTGGAGATTTCACAAATCGATTTTATGTCATTTGCATAACAGCTTGTGGTTACAACACTGTCGGCAGTTTGGGAAACCGAGATTACTGGTAAAGCACTTTTGTTCGCAATGGTTTGTCCAGGATTGCCGCTGTCTTGGTGTGTCCTTTTCCTTTGTCCGGTGTGATCGACCTCTGGCCCAGTACCCTTACACCGAGACGACGAAGCACTTTCATCTGGAGGGGGGCAGTGTAAAGAAACTTGTCATTCTTCAGAGAGTGTGTACACGCCGATTCGAACGAAGGATGTCACCGGGTCTGGAAACTGGTTTCCATTCTCTCTAGTCTTACGCAGTGACAAAGATTCATTTCCTGCTTGAAGACTTTGGCAGATGTTTCTTCTTTCTTCTTCTTGAGGTTTTTCTTCTACTTCCAAAAGTTATATAAATTTTTACTCAACTTAGCGTTTGTCTCTTTCGTCGCTCTCCCGGTAAACCAGAATAAATTTAGAAAAGATATAAGTTTAAAATCGACATTAGCTCTGTCCTCGCCTGATGAACGGAAGTGAAGATAAACTTGAAGAGTAGTAAGGTGGTGCTATTGATGTTTAAAGCTTTCTTCGCGTCATCACAGGCCCATATTTCTATTTCTAGCCCAACATCTCTCTCTGATTCCTTTATTTTTACCATCACTAGTGTATCCATAACGCTCCATCTCTCTCTCCATAATTAATTCCTACACCACGATTTATCTCCAGTCCCTTTCTGTCTCTCCATCCCAAATTCCTACATCTCTCTATCCTTATCCATATTTATCATCCCTAGTCCCAACATCTTTATCTCACTTCAACCACTCTATTTCTCGACCTTCTCTAGTTCTTACACTTCTCTCCATTTCTCCATCTCTAGTTCTTACATCTCTCTCCATTTCTAGTTCTTACACTTCTCTCCATTTCTCCATCTCTTTCCATCTCTAGTTCTTACACTTCTCTCCATTTCTATTTCTTACATCTCTCTCCATTTCTAGTTCTTACGTCTCTCTCCATTTCTATTTTTTACATTGCTTCCATCTCCAGCTCCTACACTTATCTCAATCTCTAGTTCCCACATCTCTCGTTCTTACATCATTTGAGATGGAACTAATGAATCTAATTGACATTCTTCCTAATCATAAGGTTGAACGTCAGTTACCGCCAGGTCCAGAGTGGTTAACTTCGTATTGTTTTAGCTTGGAGAAAGTTAATGTGTTGTATGTTTAGTTATCTAAAACACAAGTACGCAAAGAAAAACCCGGCAGTTTCAAGCACTCCCACCCCACCCCTAAGACCTCAAATCCGACTGACGTCACGCCGGTCGCATATTGTGACCTACTTTGCATTGCCAAGATCTTCTATTGTGCAGTTGGCGACCAATTCCAACTCCTTAGCTCACTGCATATATAACTCATAATTTATCAGCGATAGTGTTTATTAATTCTTGACCATCAAACCTACCTAGAGTGGAATATACTTGTCCGGAAACCCGGCAGTTTTAGATGCTGGAAAGCCGTAAAATGGTTAATACTTAGTATTAAACGCACACGTCACACAAGAGTTAACCTCAGTAAGTCTGTATATCATGCAGCCTCGAAGGATTGCGTCACTTTGTAGTGCTGGAAAGCTGTGAAAGAGTTAAGCCCCACTGTAGGCATTTAAATCACTTTCTTACTGCTTGGAAGCATTGAAATGGTTAACTACCTCAGTAGGCTTACATACTACATCGTGGAGGTGCTGACAAGCCGTGATGGATTTAAGCAGCAGTAAGTAATTGTAATCATCATTGTCTTAGTGCTAGAAATCCACGATAGAGTTGCCCTTCTCAGTAGACACGTGTTTCACATGGTGACAACGCTGGCGAGCCGCGAAAAGCTTAACCTCAGGCTTTCAAACATTGCCAGTTTACTGGAAAGTCATAAAAGGTAAGGTTTAGTGAGTTAATTAGTAGGTCCACAAATCAGATCATTGTGAGCTGAAAAGCACTGTACAATCGCGAAAGAGTTAACAGTATCACTATACCCACAACTCATACCGCAGAAAACCGAGAAGTGGTTAAACGTCATTGATATTTATAATTACCATTGTGATAATGCTAGAAAGTCCTGAAAGGGTTAGCTGCCTCAGTAGATCCACACCTCTTATCCGCCGTGTTGCTGGACAGCCGTAAAGGGGTTAAGATTCGGGTGAACTTTTACAATACGACCGCCTACGTGCGCGTGCTGGAACTGCTACTAACTGTGCTGCTAGGCCAAAGATGCGCAGCAATGCGACACCGCCGCGGCTCGCGCGCGTGAGCACCACATACGCTACCCGAGCACCTTCAGGCTGGCGGACTGACGGATAAGCGGAAACCACCTGGGTTTTCTTTTGTGTCTCGGGGTCAACAGCGAACGAGGTCGCAAGCTTGATGAAACAAGTGTGAGCCAGAACTTGCGCTTCGCTCCAAAGATACACGTCAGAACTGGGGTTGCGATACAAAACCAACTCTTATACCTGCGCACGTTGTTCTAGTTACCTGCCCCTACTATCAACCCAGCAGGCCGCTGCCGGCGCTGTCAGCGTTGAGTTGTTTTTTGTTGTTTGTTTTGATGTTTTGGGGGTTTTTTGTTGAGGGATAGCACTTCTCGGAAGTTGGTGAGGCCGAGAAAGGCAAACCAAAACCAGGTCAGCACGTCTCATAACTCCCTTCTCAAAAGTAATGTGTGACGTTATATAAATGGATGTATATATAAGTACTAATTAGGCCCAAGTCTGACATATATTACCTTCGGCTTCAGTTTAAATAGGTTAGCAGCATGTTAAGTCCTAAATCGCATAATAGGTCCAGGCCGGAAGCGCTCCCAACTTAATAATGGAAGGAAAATACTAAAAAAGTACATTCAGTGCAGTCGTGGTGGATGTGCAGATCCAGATATAACAACGATTCAGTCTGACTGAAAACTGATAAAATGGATTACGTGTTTTTTGCATAACAACGTATATTACACCACTAGGTGTGAGTACAAAGTGTAATCATGGCAATACTTTTCCTTTTGCTTTTTTAATTTTTTGTTTCTTTTCTTTTTTTTCTTTTTTTTTTGCGGGGAAGCTTACGGAGAATTAGGTCCAGCGGCGAGCTAGGTAACACGTGACTGCATCAAATGAAAATAATCAGATTCGAAGGTCGAACCTTTTGCGGCCAGTTATCTACGTTAACATTTTAATTTGTTACTCTTCATATTTTAAGTTCCAGACCTGATAACGCTTTGGCGGCCAGTTATCTACGTTAACATTTTAATTTGTTACTCTTCATACTTTAAGTTCCAGACCTGATAACGCTTTGGAGGTTAGAATCAGGAAGCAAGCCGAATTAACTTGTCTGTGGTGGTGATTCACCTGTTTAATTGCCGTAAGACGTCGTGTGGTTGAGACAGATGGAGGGAAGTAGGGTGGTGAAAATGATGAAGTTATGTGCCTAGCCAGTACATCCCGTCAGTAGTAACGAAGATGATGAAAGTGGGGATTTCGCGTCAGTTTTTAATGTTCGTTGGTTTCACCAGGCGAACTTTGTCATTTTAAAAAATTTATATATTTAAAAGTAGAAAACAAGGCGGCATATGAGTTAATAATATCTAGTCAACACTCGTTGATAGTCAGTTGTGGACTACGACTTAAGGCCTGACCATGCTTGATGATGGTCAGTTGTGAACTACGACTTAAGGCCTGGTTACATTCGCTATTAGTAAAAAATTATACACTTCTATGTGCGTCGCTTTACGACAATACGACCTGAACAAAGATATTTTGCACAACTACTTGAGAGAGGAATCCGTGGTGAAACGAGAATTACGTCACCGCAGCAGCCGACTCAGAAAAGCCAGCGCTTCTTTCACAATCATTCACAGACGCACGGACGGCATTTGCAAGAAACCTTGTGAGAGGAGGAACAGATGCATAATAAATGCTCCACAACTACACGTACCTTGCGGCCTGGTGCACTGGGTTATGAAAAAAGCGTTGTATAAAAAAATAAAATGAAAAAAGTGTGTGTGTGTGTGTGTGTGTGTGTGACTACTTTGAACACAAGGTTGTTTTTTCCTTTGCTTTTCTCTTTATGCCTCTCAGCTGGCGCAGCGTACTGTACAAAGGGTGGCAATCGGAAAACCGGAAGTGAAAAACTCGGGCGCTTAACGTGGTTCACGGTGGCATCGGACCTGGCAGAAGTAATTTTTGGAACTCTTCGTTCAAAGGAGCACATGTTAAAGTTTTATTTGTCTGCTGAAACAACGGCTTGCAAATATTAGATCGATCAAGGTCAGGTCCTGTAGAGTGTTTCTAAGGCTTGGCTGACCATGGACCACTACTAACTATTAAACTGTTTATGTCTAGGCACCTGAGGTCATCGGGGTGAAGGATGACTGTCTGCTTTAATTCACTACGAAGTTAGTGACGTCATTGGGTCCCATTTGCATCCTCTTCTGTAAACAAAAAATGTCACACGATGCCTGACACTTTAGAGAAATCCGCCGGAGACACTGTAATAATAACAGAGGTTATGACTCACAATAAGATTTCACATCATATTTACGCAGAGTAATTAAGCAACTTCATCGACTAAATCGGTAATGCACGGAAAGTTTTAAAAGTTTTGGGTTGGGTTAAAAAAAAAAGTTCTATGAAAAGCCTACCTTGAAATGTTTCTGTCGAGGGCGATTTTAAATACTAGGGCAGGGCTTCTCAAAACGTTCCTTGGAGTTTGCAAAAAGGCCTGTGCAGTTTAGCTCTCCAAGCTCGAAATACCGTGACATGTCGGTTCTCAAACCTGTGAGTCAGTTTGTGTAGAACTCCAGGCAGGCACGGCGGGCCGCAGGTCTCGGCGAGATTCAAAATGCCGGCCAAGTGCCGTCTGTAAATCTGTGGATTCTTGAAAAACTGAAATGGAACAAATGGCTTCTTTTTGTCGGAGTGAAACCTGTGCCGAATATCGAGTGCCGAGCGCCAAGAGCCAAGTGCCGAGTGCCAAATAGGCTGCAACACGCTACTAGTTTACAAGTGCTTATTCGGAATAGCCGGACAGAGTAGGTGGGGGTACGGAGTACTGACTGACAGCCCCATCCCACCCCCATACCCCTGGTTTCAATCTTCCTCGGGTCCGGCTCGGAAAAAAATGAGTTTCCAGAGATATGAAGATCACCGGTTTTTTTATTACCAGACTTTGCCACGATTCAGAGTAAGTCTTTCCAGTTGTATCGCTACTTTTTTAAATTAATTTATTTTTTCCTCGAGCGTTTCTTCTGTACAAGTGATACTTCATGTTTTCTTCTGACCTTTTATATTTTTTTTAATTATTAAAAGATACTTTTTCTCTGTGGCTCTCTATCCTTCTCTCCACATGTCTGTTTCCATGGTTTTTAACATTAACTCTGCATAGTTATTATGCTCCTTGCCTGCGTCCGTGAGAAAACAGATGGCACTGTGAGAGGGATTTGTCTCTGAAATTAAATGGAATCCTACCAGTTGTCAAGTGCAACTGATGTAAACTGATCTCTCTCTCTCTCTCTCTCTCTCACACACACACACACACACACACACACACACACACACACACACACACACACACACACACACACACACACACACACACACACACACACACACTACTCCTCACTTTCCATTTACCCCCTGGCGCTTCTCAAAGCGTTTCCAATCTTCCACCACTTCTTCCTTCCATCTCCCAACAATCACCACACCCTTTAATGTGACGATACATGTTGGCAGTAATAATTATATATAAAACATTTATATAGTGAGAGAAAGAGGCACTGTATTTGTTTTTATATTACTGTCTCTATTAAACAGCACTAAGTAATAATTTGGAAGCCTCTGTTTAATCCGTTCCTTTTCATCAAATGCCACAAGAACACATTAAAAATTTGGTACATGTGTTAGTCATTATTCATGTCATGCCATAAGAACACATTTGGAGATTTGGTACACGTGTTGGTCATTATTCATGTCATGCCATAAGAACACATTTGGAGATTTGGTACACGTGTTGGTCATTATTCATGTCATGCCATAAGAACACATTTGGAGATTTGGTACACGTGTTGGTCATTATTCATGTCATGCCTACTGATTGATGCATGCAAAACTTGAAAACGCAGTGCTTGTGGGCCATTTTTCTGAAGTATATATACTTTTATTAAAATATTTTGCCACGCAATCAGAATTTGTCTATTAAACTTTCGAATCCTAGTCTCAAAATGTCTTCTTCTAACGGACAAGGTGATTGAGATATACGTGGCCTTATCAGCACTTTATTTCTCTAGTCACAGGAAAACTTATTCAGCTATTAAGCATCTCGGAATGCTGAAGATATTTTTAATTCGATTTACTTATGACCAATGGAGTGAACCATTCACTGCAGATCAAGAATGAAAACAGAACATGTATTATTAACTCAGCGTGTCAGAAAGTGCCCAGTCCTCTGTGTGATATAATTTTGCAACTTGCAGTCAGCTCGCAGGCACATTCTCATTAATTCATAAATTCTAATTTATATTTATATAATACGAACAGAGCAGGGATGTTATAAACTAAAGCTGCATCAAGATGGAAACCTGTTTGTATAATAAATTATAATCGAAAGCTGTTAATGTTTGTTACGGAATCATAAGCAATATTCTCAGATGGCAGTGTGGTGTTTTATACTGGTATTAATCCAGTGTGATGTTTTATACTGGTATTAATCCAGTGTGATGTTTTATACTGGCATTAATCCAGTGTGATGTTTTATACTGGTATTAATCCAGTGTGATGTTTTATACTGGCATTAATCCAGTGTGATGTTTTATACTGGTATTAATCCAGTGTGATGTTTTATACTGGCATTAATCCAGTGTGATGTTTTATACTGGCATTAATCCAGTGTGATGTTTTATACTGGTATTAATCCAGTGTGATGTTTTATACTGGTATTAATCCAGTGTGATGTTTTATACTGGTATTAATACGTGGATAAAATACCGGGTACGTATTTCCCAAACACTCAAATCAGTAAGTGTGAGCTGTGTTGTAATATTTTTCAACAAAACACAGCTGCTGCTACTTCCACTATTATTACTATATCTACTGCTACTGCTACTAACATTACTCCTACATTTACTTCTATAAGTACTTTTTAACTACTACTGCTACTAACATTACTCCTACATTTACTTCTATAAGTACTTTTTAACTACTACTGCTACTAACATTACTCCTACATTTACTTCTATAAGTACTTTTTAACTACTACTGCTACTAACATTACTCCTACATTTACTTCTATAAGTACTTTTTAACTACTACTGCTACTAACATTACTCCTACATTTACTTCTATAAGTACTTTTTAACTATTATTGCTACTAACATTACTACTACCAGTACTGCTACATCTGCTATTACTGCTACTACTACCACCACCACTACTACTCTTGCTACTACTACTGCGAATACTACTACTATCACTACTACTACTATTATTGATTCTTCTGCTGTTACTACTACTACTACTACAATTGCTATTACTACTGCGACTACTACTGCTATTATCACTACTACTTCTGCTATTACTAATGTCTCTGCTACTATTGATGCGACGACAACTACTAATACTGCTACTGCTACTATAGCTACTTCCACTACCATTACTAGTGCTGACATCAGCCAGATTCCGAGAATACGTTTCACCGCCAATTAACCGATATATTAATAATAGCAGTTATATTAACAAGAACGTTGAGGATACGGACAATCAGGGCAATAATATTTTTTTTATTAGAGAAAGAAGAATGACAGCAGCAGCAACAACAACAATAATAAAAACAGCAACGAGAATAAGTACCGCTGTAGTGCCATCTAAGAAACGTCGTATATGTTATAATGACTGAATGCATTAGAATGGAATAATTTTATAGGTCCCCCGTTGTTAATATCGCCAAGAATGGATCTAAATGTGTTATAATGTCTAAAATGGGTTTAAATGTATTACAGTGGACATATTGGAAAGGCCATATGGAATGGGTTTAACTAGAAGAATACAATGTCGTCGCATTCATCTTCAGTTGTAAATTGTATTCAAACTGTTTCACCCCTTGGTTGGAAAGATGGGTGAGAGAAAGTTTAATTCGGGATAACTAGAGCGTTGCAGTTCAGATCATGTAAACAGTTAAAATGGTAAATAGTCTCTGAGACTTCCTCTCTTAGCACCGGCAGGAAGATGCTACTCAACACACTTCCAGAGAAGAATGTGCACGTTATAAATATATTTTTTCCCATCTTGTATTTCATCACTGAACTGCTAGAGAAGATGAGTTTGGGGTGGTAGTGGAGGTTGGGAAGATAGGAGTTCCCACTGATCTTGGCAAAGTATATATATAAAGAAAAAATTCCCGTCTTGGAGTCGATAATAACACACACACACACACACACACGCGCGCGCGCGCGCGCGCACTCTCTCACACATAAGAATACACTCTCATACACACAAGTCACAAACATATACACACACACGGACAAAGTCCCGTACACACAACTACACACATGACTATACTCTCATACAGCTCACACATATATACAAACATGCATACAAACACAACACACACACAACACACAAACGCGCACAATACACACAAACACATACACGCACACACATACACAACACACGCACAAACACACACCATACTCTTTACTGGGGACTGTTTATTTAAATAATAGTGGCTTTAATTGAGCGTTCTCTGGTTCCAGATGTCTTTCATGAGCATGCTGAATGTGAGATGAGAAATCTTACACCGACATCCCTATCTGTGTAACACTCCTAGCCGTAAATTGCATCTTACTTTGCTAATGGCGAGCTGCTGATAATCAGCTCAGTGTAGCGTCACTTGTAATTAGTGATCAGCAGAGTGACATCACTGCTGATTAAAGACCTGCTGGGTGATGTCACTGGTAATGTGACGTCATTGGCCATCAACGGTCGAACGTGTGACGTCACTTGTAATTAGTGGTATGCGGAGCGACGTCGCTGATAACACTGAGCAACAACAAATTTGCTATCTAAGATTTTTTGACGGATTTATGACAGTTTTATTGTGCTGGATCCAAAAATGACATCGGTTTTGTTCAATCAGGTCAACTTTTTGAGCTATTTTTTTACCAACGTTTTGATCTATTGCGACATTATTTTTTTGTTTGTTTCTTTTACATATAAGGGTATTTTTTATTTATATGATGTAAAATTATTTCTTATTTCTTTAAATAAACAAATTATAATTTGCTTTACATAATTATGAAGAAGTTACATAAGCTAATTTTGTAATAATTGATATAAATGATATTTTTCTTCTTTAGGTAATGAAATGGAATCGGCCAGAAGACATTGCAAAAATAAACCCGATGTATTTTGCTACATCTGCGGCGAATACACCATTGTTCCTAACAGGAATACAGCAACAGGTTTTATAAAGCGTGCTTACCATGCTTATTTTGGTATAAAACTTGGTGATCAGGATAAAGTTTGGGCGCCACACATGGTATGCAAGACATGCACCGAGAATCTTCGTCGTTGGACCAAGGGTGAGAAGAGTTGTCTGAAGTTTGGAATTCCTATGGTTTGGAGGGAACCGACAAACCATGTCACTGACTGCTACTTCTGCGCTATTGATGTGACTGGCATTAACAGAAAAAACCGGAGCAGCCTTAAGTATCCTGATCTTAAATCAGCAAGTCGTCTAGTAGCTCTTTGTGATGAAATTCCAGTACCTGTCCCTGGAGAATTTACCGACATTAGTGAAGAAGATTTCACTAGTGTTGAAGAATATGAAGAAGAAGAATTAGTGGTTCTTGATGATGATGTTCCAAATCCTTTTTTGCAAAAGGAGCTAAATGATCTAGTTCGTGATCTCAGCTTGTCAAAGTCATCTGCTGAACTGTTGGCAAAAACGTCCTTTCTGACAGTGCTCGCCTCACCTTCTACCGCAACAGACATCAAGAGTATCTCAGTTTTTTTCTCTACAACTCCGTAAGCTAATAAGAGATCCAGAGTTTGAAAACTCAGTGAATGAAGTGGAACTGGAAGCGTGGAAGGCTTTTGTTCTGGTCGTGAAAAACTTTCTTGGCAACAATAAGGCCAGGAATTATGCAGAACTTGTTGCCAATATGCTGACTGCTTTCAGAAACCTTGGATGCAACATGAGCATCAAAATGCATTACTTATTCTCACATATGGATCGATTTCCTGAAAATCTAGGATCAGTGAGCGACGAGCAAGGGGAGAGATTTCATCAGCATATGATAGAGATGGAAACCAGGTATCAGGGACGCTGGGATGCAGTCATAATGGCTGATTACTGTTGGACATTCCTACTGCTGAACATTCTAGAAGTTCGAAGAGACGGAAGTTCATGCCCTGAATTTTGAACAATGATGACCTAATATTGAATTTATATATACTTACCGTTATCCCGAGAACATAAGGATCATACTTAAGTAGTTATGAGCAGAATCCTCAGAACAAAAGGATTACAATCAGATAGCAGATTTTAATTTCGGCTGACGCAGATTACCCTCTCTATTCTCCCGTATTCGTACAAATTTTGTGTGTGTGTGTGTGTGTGTGTGTGTGTGTGTGTGTGTGTGTGTGTGTGTGTGTGTGTGTGTGTGTGAGGGTTTCTGTTTCTTTTCTCTCCCTACACTAATCTACAATCCTAAGAACTAAAGGGTTACAGCGTATATACCTACTACAATCCTGAAAACAAAAGGGTTACAACCTACACACTGGCCTACACTCCTGAAAACAAAAGGATTATAGCCCACACACCGACCTATAATTCTGAGGGAAAAAAAGGTTACAGCCATTGAGCCAAGAGTGGACAGACAGCGAAAGTCGGAGAAATAACAACATAAACATTGACTCCAGCGATGGCAAGAAACAGCAGCAACAACATCAGCGCCAAATCAGAGGAGCAATAATAACGGCACTAACGAAGACAACTCCGAGAGCTATAGAGCAGTTTAATCTGGATTCTGGCTTCCTGCTTCACCTCGCTCTCTTCGATAAACATAATCGCCCAGTTTGCGCATAAGCAATCTAAAAGCGAATTTCCGGAAATTAAATAAAGTTTCATGCAGTCTGCTGCTTCCAAAGAGTGCTGCTTAGCATGTCAGCACAATTAGAATAACCGCGCGTCCTCAGTTACGTGGTTGGTTGGTCTGTACGTCCAGCACTGAGAATCTATAATGCCACGTGACTCGTGAAAGGGGTCAAAAGGTTACATAGAAGCATGACGTAAAAGTAATGGCAGTTTAGTTATTCTCCATGAATATTCTTAAGTTAGACGTACGAAACGGCACATCCCCGCAGACCCATAGATATAAATATCAAGCGATGTCTTTCGTTATCGTTCTGTTATATTTATCTCCCGATTATAATTTAGACCGGATATCCCCTGTTGTTCGTTCATTAATGGTAGAAGATTTTAAATTCGGCTGACGCAGATTTTCTTCTCGATTCTCTGGTATTCGTTCGCGTGTGTGTGTAGGTGTGTGTAGGTGTGTGTGGTGTGTGTGTGTGTGTGTGTGTGTGTGTGTGTGTGTGTGTGTGTGTGTGTGTGTCTGTGCCCGACCTGACTAATCATTTTAAAAGAACGTGGCCTATTGTTAAAATTATAAAATACGGGAATATTTTTGTTCAGGTTGTGTCCCCTTCAAAACTTTCGAGTTCATAGAGTTAATTAATAAAGCGCTTACTTTGCTGTCTATCATCTTGACTCTATCGCTCTATACTGGCAAGGCTAAATTGAGAGTAGATATTTATTACAGTCTGTGTGCGGTGTGCATGCGTATGTGAGTACGTGTACGTGCATGTGTGTAAGGCGTGAATACTTGTGAGGATGGTGAGTACATTTGTGTGTATGTATATCTGCGTTCATGAGTATGTGTAGGTGCGTATGTGCGTGCGTGACTGACTGACTCATTGCATTAAGTTTCTAAAGAGAAAGGAAAGGAAACCTAACATAGCGGAATGCTTCAGCTTCAATTCTGAACCAATTAGTATTTTAATTGGTCATTGACATTTACTTTTTTTGTTCTTGTTTTTGTGAGAAGTTACGTATTCACACCTGACATAGGCTTTACACATCTTAAGAATAGAGAAATAAATCACGTGATTGCATGTGAAGGGGGAAAAGTGTCATCTGATTACGTGAGACAAAGGCCTTAAAGAGTAGTGAGCAGGGACAAAATCACGTGTTTATGTGCGGTGTAGGCCCATATTTATTACTCAGAAGAGAATAAATCACGTGTTTACATATGGTATAGGCCTACACGTATTAATCAGCACAAAATAAACCACACGTTTACATACGGTACAGGCCTACACATATTAATCAGCACAAAATAAACCACACGTTTACATACGGTATAGGCCTACACGTATTAATCAGCACAAAATAAACCACACGTTTACATACGGTATAGGCCTACACGTATTAATCAGCACAAAATAAACCACACGTTTACATACGGTATAGGCCTACACGTATTAATCAGCACAAAATAAACCACACGTTTACGCGAACTTTGTTGTTTAGCAAAGACTAGTAAGTTTTAAAAAAATAAAATATTTAAGTTAATATTAGGTTTTCTGTATAGATTTCCTGTTTTAATTAATACATTTTATGTTGGCTAATTTAATTAATATTACGCTTAATGTGAGTATACTTATTCTTATTTAAAAGCAAAACTTTTAAGTGTACTATTAACTACGTCTTTGTCATATTTCATAGCCAATGTTGATCTTGCGTGCACACAATAGTTTTTGACGTGATTGTAGTGAAAAAGTTGGCAGTAAGTACAAAATTTAAAACAATATCTTTTTTTCAAGCGGAGAAACCTTAAAGTGGGAAGTGAATAACGCCAAAAACACTTTCATCTTCAGCGTATAGAAACAGGGACTATTTTTCCGTTGCTTATTTTGCTGTTTTTAATTTTTAAAGATAGCACTTGCTTCGCGAAGATAAGGCCTACTTTTCTCAGACACGGAT